>JACEFZ010016589.1:295000-318386 GCA_014155875.1 Cepaea nemoralis
CCATTGTGAGTGTCTACGCACCAACTATGACCAACGAAGATGATGTCAAGAATAAGTTCTATGAGGACCTGCACAATGTATTAACATCTGTTCCCAAAGGAGACAAACTTATACTCCTTGGGGATTTCAATGCCAGAGTAGGCACGGACACCACCTCTTGGAGTGGCATTATTGGAAAGCATGGAGTCGGAAATTGTAACACCAATGGACTCCGCCTCCTTCAGACATGTGCCGAACATGATCTCCTGATTACGAACACAATTTTCCGTCTCCCCATGAGAAATAGGACATCGTGGATGCACCCTCGCTCGAAACACTGGCACCTCATTAACTATGTAATCGTCAGGAGGAGTGACAGACAAGACGTTCGAGTGACAAAATCCATGTGTGGTGCCGAATGTTGGACAGACCATCGTCTCATTGTCTCGAAAATGAACATCCACATCAGGCCACCACGGCGTCCTCAAGGGGCAAAAATGCAAACAAAGCTAAATGTCACCCGCCTAAACAGCAAGAAAATGCAGCAGTCGTTTGAAAATATGCTGGAAGACCGCCTCAAGCCCAATGCTGAAGCAAAACAGGTATACAGAAACAGAATGGAGAGCCCTAAAGGACACGATTTACAACACTGCTATGGAAATCCTGGGTCCAGCCCCCCGAAAGCATAAAGACTGGTTTGATGAAAATTCCGAAGACATCAACCAATTGCTGGCCGAGAAACATCTTCTCCTCAAGGCACATTTGAATGACCCAAAGTCAACATCAAAAACAGATGCTTTCAAGAACATTCAGAGAGTAGTGCAGCAGAAACTTCGGCACATGCGGGACTCCTGGCTGAGCAGCAAAGCTGATGAAATTCAGGGCTTTGCTGACAGACACGATATGAAAAACTTCTACGACTCACTGAAAGCGGTCTATGGTCCTTCATCACCAGGCGTAGTTCCCCTCCTCAGTGCAGACGGGGGAACATTGGTCACCGATAAGAAAGAAATCCTCCAACGCTGGGCAGAGCATTTCAGCAAAATCTTAAATGCAACTTCCTTCTTCGATGATGAAACCATCAATTGCCTTCCTCAAGTTCCCACCAATGAGACTCTTGATGACCTGCCAACCATAGTGGAAATAAACAAAGCCATCCAGCAACTCTCCAGCGGCAAGGCACCTGGTCCTGACTCCATCCCAGCAGAGATATACAAGGCAGGTGGGCCGGTCCTAACAGAGCAGCTTCACCGAGTCTTCACAAACATATGGATGAACGAGACCATGCCACAAGATTTTAAGGACGCGTCAATAGTCCACCTTTACAAACGTAAAGGAAACCGCCAATCCTGTGACAACCACCGAGGCATCTCCTTGCTTTCAATTGCAGGGAAGATACTCGCCAGAATTCTTCTCAATCGCCTCACAGCCCATCTCGATCAAGGTCTTCTTCCTGAGAGAGTCAATGTGGCTTCAGAAAAGAACGTGGAACTGTTGACATGATTTTCGCTGCAAGGCAGCTGCAAGAGAAATGTCAGGAACAGAACTGCGAAATGTTCTCCACTTTCATTGACCTTACCAAGGCTTTTGATACAGTCAGCAGAGAAGGACTGTGGAAGATTATGGCAAAATATGGTTGTCCACGAAAGTTTGTCCAAATAGTGCGGCTATTTCATGACGGCATGCAGGCAAGAGTACAGGAAAATGGTGAGCTGTCTGAACCCTTTCCTGTCACCAATGGAGTGAAGCAAGGATGTGTCCTGGCACCAACACTGTTCAGCCTCATGTTTTCAGCCATGTTGATGAATACCTTCGAGAACGACGACATTGGAATAGACATCAACTACCGTATGGATGGAAAGTTATTCAATCTCAGAAGGCTGAAAGCTAAAACCAAAATTGACAGTGGCACAGTCAGAGAGTTCCTGTTTGCTGATGATTGCGCTCTATACGCCAACTCAGAGGCGGACATGCAACATAATGTTTCAGCTTTCTCACATGCCTGTGCCAACTTTGGGCTCAATATCAACTTGGAGAAGACTGTAGTTATGTACCAGCCAGCTCCAGGGAATAATCACACTGTGCCGAATATCAAAGTGAATGATCATAGACTAAGTGTTGTGGACAAATTTACCTATCTTGGCAGCACCGTGTCACAAGCTGCCACAATCGATGACGAAGTGAATGCAAGAATCTCCAAGGCCAGTGCAGCCTTTGGCAGACTGTACAAGAATGTATGGGACAGAACTGGAATAAGCCTGCAAACAAAGCTAAAAGTCTACAAAGCAGTTGTATTATCCACACTGCTATATGCTTGTGAAACCTGGACTGTTTATCAGCGACACGCTAGGAAATTAAACCACTTCCACACAGTCTGCCTAAGGAAGCTACTGAAGATTAAATGGCAAGACAAGATTCCAGACACTGAAGTCCTAGAAAGAGCATCCATACCCAGTATCCACACTCTACTGATGAAGAATCAGATTCGCTGGGCTGGTCACTTGACTCGCATGCCAGATCACAGGCTCCCTAAACGAATTTTTTACAGCGAACTGCGTTGTGGTAAACGCTCCCAAGGTGGCCAGAGGAAACGTTTTAAAGACACTCTGAAAATTTCACTGAATGCTTTTTAAATTCATCATGACACCTGGGAGGCTGCAGCCAGAGACCGAAATTCGTGGCGTGCATCATTGCGCAAAGGTGCAGTTATATGTGAGGCAACCAGGACTGCAAGAGCTGTGAAGAAAAGGCAGGACAGAAAAACCACTGCAGGAAATCCTCCTCCAGAGACGTCAAGCATTCTTTGTCCACATTGTCAAAGAACATTTCGAGCCAAAATAGGCCTTATCAGCCATCTTAGAACCCACGGCTCCACACCTTCAACCCCACTGGATGAAATGAATGGTCATCATCATTCTTGATGGACAAACAACATATATTCTCATATTATACATACCACTCTTTCTGGCAAAGAACAGAGCTATGGCCAGCTTTTGTGCATACCACTTGCCGTCAACATTCAGCAGCGGCAGCTGTCCGTATGGTGCTTCTGTGAACAGACAGACAGGTTCACAGTTACAATCTTTACGGTCACGTTCTCAGACATCAAATGATTATACAATAAATTATAGCAGTCTTTCTTGTTCTCCCCAGCTGGTGTGCTGCTGCACCCTGGTGTGTCCTATATGGTGCTGACGTTATGCAGATGTTGAAGATGACAGTCGAACAGGAAATGGGAACAGATGAAAAGATTGTATGTATACCAGTAATATCATGTTAATCAATGTGGCGAAGTGGTCAAGCCGTTCGACTCGGGTTCCGAAGGTTGTGGGTTCGATTCCGGACCGCGTCCTTCGGTTCACGGGTGAATGTTTTCGGAGCCTCCTTGGGTCGTCGCTGGAGCTACGGAGTTCGTGCTTTGTGTGATGCTTTCCGCGCTGCGGAAAGAGACCGAGCCATATGCGATAAAACCCGGTGCAATGAAGTCGACCCTGTCGACTTTTAAGAGACTTTTCTTGTATAAGGCACTCAGCTGAGGGAAATGGCTGAACGTCTCTAAGTCAAATCATTCGGATGCGAGGGCCTGGCCGCTACCCACCTCCTGCTCTTGGAGGTTTCTTGCGGAGCCGTCAGCGTCTGCAGCCTACCTTGTTCCAGACGTACTGGTTATTCTTTCCTCTGAAGTAAACAAGGCAAAGCAGAGAGAGGGAACATGCTGCGCTGGCAACACATGTTCTTTGAATCTATGCTCAGGCATTGTGCGATGGAATTTTGGCCAAATTCCAATCCACATACTTTCGTCTGTCAAGACTGCAATGTGCCCTTCATGTTTAATCCTCATGAGTTATAATTGGTATATATCGTGTCTATATTGTCTATTGCTATTGTATGTACTGAAATAACACTAGACGGTCTATATCCAAATTATAGATTAAAGAATGTTCGTCTTTCTTCTCGCTTCTTTTGTCTTTCAACTTCCCCGACAAAATTCAAGGAGGATTGCAACAATTATTTGCTGTAAGTTTTTATGAGGTCGGGTCGATTCTAGAGCCGTAACCATTATCATGTAGCAGGTGCCTTGTTACACGAGACAGCGCTTTATTGCATTAGATGTACCTCATTTGATCACATGCAGTTTTTGCTTTTCCTAATATGTTCTTTTTCTGTGTACTATATCTCACATCTGATGTTATCCGTGTTCCTAGATACTTGAATGTCTGCACTTAACCTAGATTAATACGACTGATCTGATATAATAATTGTTTTATAAGCACAAAAATAAGCATCTAAAATGTAGTATAAGATGTAGTATAATAGATAATATATAGCTGATCCTATTATTTACACGTCATGCTATCTACTTATTAATGTCCCATTTGGACATTGGCTTGTGGTCCATATTTAAAGCTTGAGCTAAATGTATCGTCTGTATTGCGCTAAGATTTGTCAGGGAAGTATATTCTTGATAGAATGTATGCTTTTAATTCGTGATCTTCACCTAGTTCACCAGTCAGAGATATTTCTTCTAATTCTGGGTCTTCCCCTTAGCTCATGACCCATAAATTCTTCTTCTAAATCTGGGTCTCCTCCCAGCTCACCGGCCAGAGATTCTTCTTCTATTTCTAGGTTTTCTCTTTAGCTCATGAACCAGACAGTCTTCTTCTAATGCTGGGTATTCTCTGTAGCTTACGAGCCAGATAGACTTCTTTAAATTTTGGGTCTTAACTTTAGTTCATGAGCCAGATTCTTCTACGAATTTTTGGGTCTTGAATCTACTCTCTCTCGCTCTCTCTCTCTCTCTCTCTCTCTCTCTCTCTCTCTCTCTCTCTCTCTCTCTCTCTTTCTCTCTCCTCCCCAGCTCACCAGCCAGATATTCTTCTTCTATTCCTGGGTCTTCCTTTTAGCTCACGAGCCAGAGATTCTTCAATCGTAGAAACAAACCAGAAACTGACTGGACGTCACTCTCATCAGATGTTTGCAGCAGGTGTTTGGTTTCTTTCTATAAATGCAGTACTGGAAGCGGACCTTTGATATTATAAACGCCGTAATTCTATTTCTGTTAAGTCTAGCGACGAACACAGCTATTCTGAAGCATTAATTTGTGATTAGTTTACTATCTTGCTATTTAGAATGCACTCACATTTCTCACTAAGTTGTCATATTTCTATCCCTAAATAGGTTCCTCTTGTTCCTTACTTTCTTTAGCAGCAAAAACTGGCGTACAGTGTCGAAAGTTGGTCTTATCTTGTGTGGCTGCTTCAAACAATAGTAGACTAGTCTGTGTCTGAAAAAACGGCAATGCACGACCCAAGCAGGACTAAAGTGGGGGTTAAAGCAGCACTAGATTTTATTAGAAGGCAGCAAGTCAAATGGTTTGGCCATGCAGGTAGGTTACCAGTCAACATCATACCCATAACAAGCAATGATGTACAGACCAGATGGAAACAGAGGAAGAGGCCGACACGTAAACGTTGGACGGAGGGAATAGCAGAGTCCATGGGAATATCGATATATGAAGCCCATATATCGGACACTCTCACAATGTTTATACTTCACCTAGACACCGCAAGGTACAAGAGGAACATGATGAGATGAGATGAGACGACCCAGCTTTATTTCCTGACGCCAGTGCAACTATGTGAATCGATATAACAGAGTTTCTAGTAGTTCACAGCTGATTGACTAAGTCAAGTAAGTCAAGGAATCTTTACTCTTTAAGGCGCAGTAGGCAAATGATTCGTAGCCTACATTTGGTTATAGACAAATCATCACTCCAGGGGTGATGTTGTAAATATCACGAATGTGGTATTTACTTCCCAAGACATTGTTGCTACCCACTTAACGCCTGCTATACCTGGGAGCCAGGTCAATTGTCAAAATCCGCGTCAATGCGAATTCGAACCAATGACCACCTGGCCGGCAGGCAAACGTCTAGCCACTAAGCTACCGCGACTCCGAGCTGATGGAGTACACACATGAACACACTCTCTCTCTCTCTCTCTCTCTCTCTCTCTCTCTCTCTCTCTCTCTCTCTCTCTCTCTCTCTCTCTCTCTCTCTCTCTTTCTTAACCACAAGCATGCACGAACACACACACACACACACACACAAACACACACACACACACACAAAGTACACATGCACACACATACACACATACACACTGGCATTGACGGACAGGGATTTACAATAATGGTAGTCAGAAGACAAATCTACTGAAAGGACATTAACATCAGCCGTATGGCATAAAGTTTAAGGGGACCCAATTCACCAGGGGCCCACACAGCCGACTTCACCAGGGGCCCAATGGCCCACTTGCCATCGGGCAAGCTGGCATCCTAGCCAGCCCGCCACTGCGCAGATGTGAGAAAGAGGGGATACAAAGGAAGATAGTTGAATATTTCTGGCCCATGCCTGTGAGAATTATGGTTGACAAGGACTCTGGTGGGCTGCGATATATAATATGGAAAGGACCTAGACAGAACTAAACGCGGTGCTAATAGATATATATGATAGCTTGGTGTGACGTGACTGAGGGCACATTCTCCATTAGGGGATTACAGGTAGATATGAACGAAGATGAAAACAGTCAAGAACATAATGTATCCATGCCTGGTAACAGTAGCAATAATTAGACTAGTGACATCACAGATACACACACATTCTGCCGTGGCTAAGAGGTTAGGGTAGCTACCTCAGGCTCAGAAGGTGCCGGGTTCAATTCCAGCCGGGACTGGACATGTTCGCAAACACCTTTGGTGCCTAGTCACAGCACGAGTTCTCCTGAACTGTCGGGTAGTGGAACTGTACACTAGCCGTCTCGGATATGGGAGAAATGCAGGAGGCCCTATGCGCAGGCTGTGCAAGTTACAATTCCCACAGCAGTTGTGTATCACAAAGAGTAGGCTGTAAGCCTGCTGCCTGGAAAAAGGAAAACCTAGTCCACAGAAAAATTCTGTTACCTTGGATGAAATCTGTCTAGAGGAAGCAAACCTTACACAAATGAGAGCAGACATTTAACAAGCTAACATTAGAGGGGCATAATTAGTTTTTATGCATTCCAGTTGAAAGAACAACGAAGAAGAGGCGGAAGACAAATAGTGTACTTACTACTTTTGTATTCTCCAGGCCACTGAGAAAATGTAAGTCTTTTGTCAACATAGTCCACGCCACCGACAGCAGCCACCAGGCGTGGCAACTCTCCGCGGGCTCTGACGCTGAAGTAAATATACGTTGGCTTGGACATTTCTGCAAGTGATCACCAGTTCTACAGACAAATGAGGAAAACACAATTATCAGTAAATTACCCAAAATCAATTGGTTATGTTAATGCATAAGGTACTGCTATCAGCAATAATGCCAATACTTATGCCACGAGTGAGACTATTAATTATTAATATTAATAAAAATTAGGCTGTTGCTGCTCCTTCTACTTCTACTACTACTACTACTACTACTACTACTACTACTACTACTACTACTACTACTACTGCTGCTGCTGCTGCTGCTGCTGCTGCTACTACTACTACTACTACTACTACTACTACTACTGCTGCTGCTGCTGCTGCTACTACTACTACTACTAATGCTGCTACTACTACTACTACTACTACTAATGCTGCTGCTGCTACTACTACTACTACTTCTACTACTACTACTACTACTAATACTTCTACTACTACTAATACTGAAGCCACCACCACCACCAGCACCACTACATCTACTACTAATGCTGCTTCTACTAACTTTTTCCTTGGAATTTTCAAACTCGACCGTAGTCTACAGAGGTATTACAAGGTCATTACATATTAGACAATTGCCAGAACATTATGAAAATTGTAAGGTATCCATGTTTATGACGCCGGGTTGATCCCAGAGTGTGCTGGTCGGGCAATATATAATATTGCTTAATCCGGGAATTGAAATGGGACCTGTGTCTTGACAGGCAAGTGCACAAACCACTATATCAACCTCAGCTCACTACTGCTACAACAACAACAACAATAACAACAACAACAACAACAACAACTACTACTACTACTACTACTACTACTACTACTACTACTACTACTACTACTACTACTACTACTACTACTGCTGCTGCTGCTGCTGCTGTTGCTGCTGCTGCTGCTGCTACTGCTGCTGCTACTACTACTACTACTACTACTACTACTACTACTACTACTACTACTGCTGGTACTACTACTACTACTACTACTACTACTGCTGCTGCTGCTGCTGCTGCTGCTGCTGCTACTACTACTACTACTACTACTGTTGCTGTCAAAATAAGCTGTCATTTACTGCCTATATAGTACATTGAGATCAGTGGCCGAGGTGGGAGGGGGGGGGGGGGAGTGTCTTGAGCCTGAGGAATTAAGGCCGCCTGGCAAGTGCTGTCACTGCCAACTGGGCAGGTTAAAGTTTTCTTTCTGCCCCCGGCAGAAAAAAATTCACTCTTTAACGAGGATTCGAACCCGGGTCTCCAAAAGGAGAATCCGGCATTCTTTCCACTCGGCTAGCCGCTTCTCACCACTCTTACTACTATTACAAAAGTCATCGCCCTTTCACTACTACTATAACAACAACAACTACTACTACTACTATTATTACTGCTACTACTACTACTACTACTACTACTACTACTACTACTACTACTACTACTACTACTACTACTACTACTACTACTACTACTACTACTACTACTAGTACTACTACTACTACTACTACTACTACTACTACTACCACTGATACTACTACTACTACTACTACTACTACTACTACTACTACTACTACTACTACTACTACTACTACTACTACTACTAGCACTACTACTACTACCTACTACCACAGGTACGGCAGTTTCTACTTTGTGGATACCTGTACTATAGCTACAGCTATAACTTCTGCTTCTACAACGACAACAATGAAAACTGCTACTGCTATCACAGGCACTGCTGATTCTATTACTGCCGTCCAACTATCATGACCACAGTCACAAATGCTAATACTAATATCCCTTGTACAAATACCTATCTATACAATGTTGTTGTCCGTAACTACATACAACTGAAACTAAATCAACCTTTTATACGCCAAGAATAATTCTTTATAAATTACAAAACGATGACAAGAGATTAGAGTAAGAACTGTTTTTGTATGCTAGTATCAATGATACAGGAGATAGTGATAAACAAGTCATGCAGGAAACCTACACTTACTTGAAATCCGTATCTGAGAGACAACACTCCAAGCTAGCACTGCTATCACAAACAGGTGGGACACGACACTTTGTCTGCACGCTTTATATCGAGCTGATGGTAGCCATGGTAGCCACCGTCGTCGCTGTCAGAAAATGAAGTGTCATGCTTGAGTTTGCACTTTTTGGATCAGGTTAGTGAGCTACGTCACCGTGTCAAGTTTGGGAGTCTCTGTAGTGAAGTTGTTAAGCCGTTTGACTCGGGCTCCGAAGGTTGTGGGTTCGATTCCGGGCTGCGTCCTTCCATTCACGAGTAAAATTTTTCGGAGACTCCTGTGGGTCGTCGCTAGAGCTACGGAGTTCGTGCTTTGTGTGACGCTTTCCACGCTGCATAAAGAGGCCGAGCCATATGGGATAAAACCCGGTGCAATGAAGTCGACCCTGTCGACTCTTAAGCGACTTCTTTTGTGTTAAGTTTGTTTAGCAAGTGTTACGCCACTTTGAAACCAGCCCTTGTTTATATGTAATACAGTTGATAGTAATTATTTAACTCCTTCCACACCAAACAGTTGTGGCCATACAATAATACCAGGGCCAGTAGAAGTTATGATGCTGACTGTCTGAGAGAGTATGGGTTAAAGTAGATGCTAAAATGTGATGAAAGGAGTTTGTTGATATCCAGCATTGAAACGGGTGCTGCGGTACCATGCTCGCCTATCGGTTTTATTGTCGAGTGTGGATGCATCACGTTATAAACATAGCGATGGCCACACACTACGCCGCTATATTAATAGTAGATGTATAGTAATTGGTGTGTGTGTGTAATATATATATATATATATATATATAGTGAAACATTGTTGTAAAACTGTACGCGTAATTGATAGTGTACATTATGCAGTGTTTCGAGGAATAGAGTGTGTAAAAACTGCGTCGGTGTTGTGTCCTTCAAGATGCGTTGAGTGTGTTCAAACAGTTAGTCTTTATGGACTGTATAGAGTAAAAGAACTTAACTATAACCAAATATAATAAGAGATATGTCTATAAAGATAAGATCGAGATCAATCATCTCTAGAGATATAATTGAATCTCCACATAATTTTGGGCCATGAATAATATCACTTTCCAACCATGGACATATTATGAAACAAGTGTGTTCCATGGCAGTCATGTTTCGTCATCTCACTTGATCACCAGAGTGGTGCATCAGCTCCGTGTTCCTGCTTAGAACATGCCACTTGGTCAAGCTATGTGGGTATTTACTTCTCGGCCTTCCCCTTGGTCTCTTCCACTAGATCTTACCAGTTGTCTCAAAGTTTTCCAATAAGCTGATTAGAGTAATTAGATGTATACAGTCACAATTTTGTGGACACTTTATGAGAAGAAATAAATTGGAGAACTTGGTGATAACTGGCAAGATTGAGGGGGAAAGCACAAGAGGAAGGCGGAGAAGTAAATATCTGGATGGCTTGGCCACCTGGTATGTTCGAGACAAGAACACAGAGCTGATCCACGACTTTGGTGATGGCGTGAGATGGCGACACATGACCGCCCATGCAAATCAGCATGGCACATAATGATAATGATATTACATGTGGCTGCCACAAAAAGTCATCTAAAAGAACTAAAATTGATTACACATGTTTGTTCGAGTCAAAGTTCAATGGATGTCAGATTGTTATAGGGCCATGGTACGTTCTATATCGGCGTGCCCACTTGAGAATGCTTTCACGGACTTGTTTGCTAAGTAATAGGAATACCTGGTATTGCTTAATGCAGAGTCACACTGCCAGTACAAATATAGTCAGATAAATAAAACCACGATTGCTGAAGGTCTCCCCCCTCCCCTACATAGGGTTTACACTAAAACTGGGTGTGTAGGTGCAGTGTCGTATTGCCAAAGGTTTTATATGGATATCCGTGGCATTAATCACTCTCCCAAGAGATCATACATGTTTCCTCCCAGAGGCTGAACTCCCCCTCCCCCAATAACTGTTTCCATTATGTCTTTGACTGTTATAGTTTTCTAGGCATGCATAGAGACGTTAGTTGCATGTCCTTTACATAACGTTGCAATCAACCTCAGTATTTATTGGTTGTTTGTGATTTACAAGCATTGCGTTCAGAATTGCTTACACCTCATTCCATCGAAATTAACGCAAAGCAGTTTGCTTCCAAATTCGATTTCGAACCCTGGACTAGAGAAGCATAGTAAGAGGTTTTTGCGGTATTATCTGAGTGCCCCTATTTTCCACGTATATTCTTCATTTCTTTATGTGACGTCACGATAGAAATGTAGCGTATCGAAGCGTCGAGGAGCAGTTAACTCTTGGGCAAAGGGTAACAAGTGCTGCCGGTTTTTTCTTACGTCGGTCTTATGAATTTGAAAATTACAGATGTCGGTTCCTTGTTAAGGATCTAGTGGTTTGAGGTGTCAAAGAGTGTCTGTGTGTGTGCCAGCGAACGCGAGTGCCTGTGTGGCCGTGCGTCTTTGAGGCTCCCCCCCCCCCCCCCCCCCCCCCCCCCCCGAGTAGGGGATTCGAACCCTTTAATGTAGAGGTATGACCCCAGTTGGTCAAAACACGCGTTGCTAGGTAGGTGTTTATTATTAACAATGGATCCTCGATGGAAACACCCCTTTATGCGGGCCCACCGGGAAATGGTAAGGCCATCTTTGTACAGCAGTTCCTGGCCCGCATCCCAGACATTAAGGATGCTGCATTGTCTTGTTACCATTATCATACTGTAGACCTTTTTCTTCTTCTGTGTTCATCCGGATAGTTTTTATGAACGTGATTGCGTTGTGTCTGTTTACAGCGAAGATGCGTTCTTGTGCTTTAGGCTGCCGCATCCGACTTCTGTGGGCATTTGTTGACAGGGTTAACCTCACTGGGTGTTTAGTAAGATGTTTGACTCTCACTGTTGTGGTGTAATCCCTCATCCCAACTGGCCCATTTAGAACAGTCGAAGACATCCAGGTCAGATCTCAAGGGAAGCCAGGAGCAGACCATAGGACATTCACCGCCATCCAAGGAGGCTTCCATAATTGCAGAGCCGACACATAGCATTCTGATACTGAGCTCACCCAAGGAATCGTCACGTCCTGCACGTGACTGCTTAGCCTCACTTCCATATACTGGGCGTTCCGTTCACCACAGGCTGTTCCTCCGGAAACCATAAGAATGCAGTCTGCAGATGATATCCACACAGTGATCTTTAAATTTGGACTTTGAACGTATTGGATTTGCTATCCAAGCAATATTCCATTTCGTGCCACTAGGACGCCTTTTCTACCTTTGATGACGCCCACACAATGAGCTTTCGATTCGAACTTTCCACGTAATGGATTTACTATCCAAGCAATATTCCATTTCATGCCACTGGGACGCTTTTCCCACCTTTGATGACGCCCACACAATGAGATTTGATTCGGACTTTCCATGTATAGGATTTCCTAGCCAAGCAATATTCTATTTCATGCCACTGAGACGCTTTTGCTACCGACATACCTGTGGTATGAAGTGTGGCAGTCTAAGTACTTCTTCATGCACCTTTAGATGTCAATCTGAATGTAGTTAAAGTAAGCTGCAGTCAACTTGAGCTTGTTGACATCTCCACAGAGCTTGTCCTCAAATGAAGCAGGTGTGGGCCAAAATATCTTTCTCTGTTCTGCATATATTGGACACTCCTGCAGCAAATGTCTCGCTGTCATTTTAACAGTTCCACAATTACAATCATCGATATCTCCTATCTTTAGTTTATTGACCAAGTGGTATTTCAGCCTGTAATGTCTTAGTCAGATATGACTGAGCTACCGTATGACAGTAGACGGTACTACCGCTTTCTGTCAGCGCCGAATGTTGGGCGGCGCTTACCAAACCCGACACCCCACATTGTGCCAACGGCTTCGGGCGGAAGAGCGCAATTGGGAGGGTACTAGCCTTATCCTGGTGCGAGGAAATGCAACCCAAAGACAAAATAAGTCATGGCAGGGCAGACCAGGCCCTAAGCCTTGGTTGGCAGCTGGTCTAGGATCGAAGCTCCGACAGGCGGACAGTTAGAGCATTGCTTTGCTGATCCGGCAGCTTCTGCAGCTTGTCTTGTTCCAGATTATAGGTGTCAACTTTCCTCTGGAGTGAACTAGGCAGGCCGAGAGAGGGATCATGCTGCATGGGCAACACATGGTTTCTTTATTTTAGCCCAGGCTTTGTGCTATGGAGAGGCAATACCTCCATCCCTGGTCTTAACCGGTCTCGGAATCAAAGCGAGAGGCAACTGTTACGGGTTATAAGTCCTTGTCAGTTGGCGTAGACATGGGGCGCCAAGCGTTGCCTCTGACGGTGGGAGACACGTACAGGTGTCACTGATCAGCTGCCACCGCCATGGATCGTAGTTATTAAGCCTTTTTAAAGCACAATGTACCAAACTATCGTCTGTCAAGACGGAAAGGTGCCAGTGAGTGAATGTCCTGTGCTGAGTCTGAATATTGCTACTTGTTCACTCGGTCGAGTTTGTAATATGCATCAGCTTTGTGGTGGCCTGGATGCTCTGATTCCCATTTCATTCTATAAATGCTTTTTTATAAAATTCTTTGCCTTATTATAGGCTATATCTATGTCAGGCTTGGGTAGTCGCCCGCTTTCTTTTGCCAATCTGTCAGCCTCTTCATTTCCAGGTATGCTGCAATGTGATGGGATCCAACGTGTTTGAATTTATGACATAGTCCATGGAGTGCTGCTCTTAGGTCTCCTAGTTCTGTGCTGTTTTTGCTCTTCAATATCGAGACAGCTGTGAAGATAGCTATTTGCTTCCTTTATTTTTCCATCATCAAGAGCATTTCTGCTGCGGTTTTCAAAGCTTCTACCTCTGCTTTGAAGTTACTTGAGAATTCTCCAGTTGCCACTGACTGTGTTTTTTTTCTCCACTCCATTTGTTTTTAAATTTAGGAGAATTCCTCCTCCTCCATTTTCTATTGAATATTTTGCTGATACGTCTGTATATGCATGGGTCCAATTGCTACTTTGGTAATGTTCTTTATGTAGATTATAGCGATTTTTCTTCTTTCTGTTTCATTCTGAGTGTTCTTTTTCTCAATACCAGGAATGTTTTCTATCATTTCAGGCAGGTGCTGTTGTCTCCAAGCTGGGAACTTGTGTGGATTGTAAATGGGTTTGATTGTTTATTTGTTAAGTATAGGATCTGCCCTAATCTTTAGTTTTGCAGTTTTATCAAAGTTGCGACGCTTCAGCCTTCACTTTCCAAAACCATGAAACCTGTTACACATAGGGTGGTCTGTCAATCTTCTAATTTTTTTCTGCTTGTTGCTGGGCTCTGCTATCTCTTCTATCCTGCATTGGTTGTAAGCAAGTGATCTTTTCTAGTTCATTAATAGGTGTTGTCTTCAGGCTTCCAGTTATGGTTCGCATTCCTTGATTTTGGACTCCACTTATTTTGTTAAAGTTTGACTTAACTGCTGTTGCCCAAGCTGCGATGCCATATTCCAGTACTGGTCTCACCCGTCCAGTATATAACTTCTTGAGAACTTTCTCATCTGCTCCCCAGGTTGTACCAGCAAGTTTTTCCATGATTTCCATTCTTTGCCTTGCTCTTGTTCGATTTTTCTCAACCTGTGTCTTTCATGTCAGGCGACGATCAAAGGTAACTCCTAGATGGTTTGGATTTTCTTCATGGCGTAATATTTTTCCATTCAATACCAGCTTAGGTTGCTGAGTTGTATTTGAGAGGGAGAACACTGTGCATGTTTGTTTCTCCTCACTTATCTTCACTAGCCATGATTTTGACTGGTCCTCTAGCTCTAATAAGGCTTGCTGTATTCTGCTGTTAGCTGTACTATTATATTCTTCAGATGTCCATTTGGCTAGGTCATCTGGAAAGGAGGATGTGAGTACTCTGGTTGGACAATTTTCCGTGATGTAATTTATATATGCTAGTAATAATGTTGGTGAAAGATCTCCTCCTTGGGAGACACCTTGCTCCAACAGTATCATTTTGCTGGTTTGTCCTTGTACTTTTGTCCTGGCAGTTCTGTTCTCAAGATAGTGGCTGATCCATTTGCACATTTTCCCACAAACATGCATTTTTGCAGTTTTAATGTCAGTCCTTCCTTCCATACTTTATCAACTGCTTTTTTCTGAATCTATACAGACCGCAAGTGTGTGCTTTTCTCTTGGAACGCATCAATTCCAATTCCAATTTTCAAAACAAAAATTCCAAATTCGGCCTCGTTCAACCTGCGTTCCTCAGCTGTCGGTTATTGTTGAGGTCCGTGGTTTTTGTGGGTTCATTCACCCTAATTCTTGTCTTGTGAGTCCTATCTCGGACTGATTATGTTGGTTTGTGTCTGTGACGTCAGCTGGGGGTTCGGTCGGCGGCTATCCTTTGTGCTCGTCTGTTCTTGTCGTTTTCTTTGTTGGTGTAGGCTCCTGGCTTGTCTGGCTTGACTGGCTGCAGTCCTTATAAGGACTTTTTATTTGGTCTTTTTGTCTCCTTTTTTGTGTATTTTCTGTAGGAGCTTTTCGACGTTTCCATTTTCCTCCTTGTGCCTTTTTCTTCTTCGAGTTTGAGCTTCTGTTGCCATTCGATTTTTTCCTCTGCGGTCATCCACGGGAGCATCTCTCCGTCTTCTATATAGTACGTGTAGCCGGGTCCATCCTCATATTCAGTAATTCTATCTGGGTATTCTACCGGTCTCCTGAGTTTCTTGGGTTTCTTCTTTTCTCTTTCAATCCAGCACCTTTTGAATTCCTGGTGCCTTAGTTTCTCAATCCTTGCCGACTCTCGTAGCTCCTCCAAGGTAGGCCACCGGGGCCTCTCCGTGTCGTCATCAGGGTGCTCGTCTCGGTTTTCTTCGGATGTCTGGCGGGATATTGTCGTGGCTGGGCTGCTGGCTTTGTCTTGCGGTTCCGGCTCGGTCTCTTGTTGGATGTCATCTTGCGGTTTCTCTGTGTGCTTTTCTGTTTCTTGTGCTGGTTTGATTTGGGTTGGCTCCCTTTCAGTTGTTAGCATTTCTCTTACCGCTTTGATGTCTCGCAGAATCTCTTCATTTATCTTTGTCATCTGCCTCATATTCTCCACCTCTTGTTTGATGTCCCACTGGATCTCCTTTATTTCGGCAAGAAGTTTCCCATTGTCGCTGGTTGGTGCCGATGTTTGCAGTAGCTTGACTTGCTTCTTTAACTCCTCAATCTGGCTTTGCAGTTGCTCTTTCTCGGCTTGTGAGATGCAGGTTGCTGTCTCGCACCTCCGCATTGCTTCGTTGTATGGTGTCTTTGTGGTGATGGCGATCTTTAAGACGTCTCTGTGTCTTTGCAGGTACGGACAGCCCAGGTATCTTGCTCCATGTTTGCCCAGGCAGTTGGCGCACTTTCTTTTGTTGTTGGGTGCTCGGAAGTCCGTGTCCAGCTTGGCCAGCGGACACTCCTTGAAGGCGTGGTGATCGGCGCAGTATCGACAGATTTCCGTCTTACTGCGACATGTTGCTCTGCTGTGGCCGGTCCTCTGGCATCTTGAACATTGATTGACTCTTGGGATGAATCTCTCTGGCTGTTGTATTTTCTTGCTGATTGATACTGTGGTCGGCATTTCGCTGCCCTCCGACGTCACCACTGCCAAGGTTGTAGGTATCTTGGAGTAGGTGAGGAGCCGCTCCGCCTTCAAGAATCGGATGTGAAGATTCTCTTCTCGTAGCTGCTTCAGGATTTCTTCATCTGTCAGCTCCACTTGAATCCGCTTGACAACCCATCGGACTGTTTTTGAGTCGGTGTTCCCGGCTCTGGTGTCTTTCTCCTCATTCTTCTCTGTTGTCTTGATTCTTGTCTGTGTTGGGCTGTCGATCTTCTCCCTCGTGGTAGCTTCAGTAATAGCTGTAGTATCAGGCTCTTTGATGCAGCTAGCAGGTAGGCTCTCCACGTTCTTCTTCTTGTTGTCGGCTCCCACGCTGCACATCTTGGCTACCGCGTGTTTCTTGTTGTTGGACTTTCAACGTGACATTTTCTCCCGTATCAGGCTTCTTGACTTGTTCAGGCGACTTGTTTTGATAACGCTCGCAGTGCGAATCACGACGCGACGACGACGACGCACGGCGGGATCGCATCATCTATTTCCTGAGCTATATAGGTTATTTGATCTTCATTTGATCTATACTTTATGAATCCTGCTTGGTGTGGTGTTAAAAGTTAATTTTTTTCCAGATGCCATGTTAGCCTGCCATTGATAATGCGTTCCATTAATTTTCCTACACAGCTAAGTAGACTGATAGGTCGATAGCCATTTGGTTCTTCCAGGTCTTTTCCTTTATTTGGGGACTGATATTAGTATAGTTTCCTTATATGCATGTGGGACTATTCCTCTCTTCCAGTTGTAATTTAGGACTGCTAGTAGTTTCTTTTATACATTAGTGCCTAGTCCTATTAGCATTTCATGTGTGATTCCATCCTTTCCTGGTGATTGTTTTTTTTTCATTTTTAGGGTATCCACTGCCTGTTCCATTTCTTCCATTGTTAGATTTGCCATTATATATTCTGCTGATGTCTCTGTATTACTATGATGTGTCTATTTATCTTTGATTGCTTTCTTCTGTTCGGTTGTAATATCAATGTGGTTTGGACTAGCATAGTGTTCCATCAGTGCATTTGCAGCCTTTTTCCTGTAAGTAAGGCATTATGTTTAATTGTTATCTGTTTGTTTCTAGGTCCTTCATTATTCATGGCTTTCAAAAGTGTCCATAGTTTGTTTCCATCCCTGTCAAAGTTAAGATGTTCTTTTTTTTCCCTCCAACAATCTCTTGTTGTTTGATTTACTGTTCTTTTATATTTTGCTGAGATGGCTTTTAGAGAGATGTTCGCTTCAGTTGTTTGTTCTCTCTCTGCTGTCTTCCTAGCATCTTCAACTTTGTCCTCCAAAATTTTTAGTTCTTCAGTCCAGTATGGTTTGTAATTTTTCCTCGCTCCTCTTAGAATGGACTCACTGGCCACCTGTATTATTGCTCTGTTTAGACTTTTCACCATTTGCTTCATGTTGTCATATCGTGAATTTATGTTTTCACAATATTTGTCTGTTAGAATGGCAAATATGTCCCAATTTGCTCGCTTGTATTTCCAGCGGGGCAAAGGCTTTTGCTCTTGTGGAACATACTCCATATTCATTACAAGCTTGATTGGTCTGTGGTCACTATTTGCTAATTGTTCAAGCACATGGCGATCGATTTTGTGGAGGATGTCTCCTGTGCAGAAAGCTAAGTCTGGAGTAGAAGTGGTAAACCATCTTTTGGAGTAGAAGCGTCATCTGCTTTGTTGAGTAGATGGAGATTTGAGTATATTTCCCAGTCCTCCACTTCATCTCCTCTGTTGTCAGTATCTGGGTATCCCCATCTTTCTGAACGGCTATTAAAGTCTCCGACAATAATGCAGTTTGTGTCAGTTATTTGCATGTTTGAGAGTGTAAGGTCCTTATCTGTTGGGCTATACAGATTTTAAATTCTTATTTCACGTCCTTTATCATTATATCAACACCTATAATTTCTGTTTGGTTGTCAGAGATCACAGATACTTCGCTGCAAGGTATTGTATTTCGCGTAAGTATTAGAACTCCTCCTTTGTGTCCTTCGCGGTCGAAACGTATGGCCTGATATCCTCTGACTTAGAATCTGCGATTGGCGTTGAGGTGTGTCTCTTGAATGCATGCCACATATGTTCAATCTTTATGAAGACGCTTTGTTAGGGAGACTTTCTTGTTATAAACTACTTCGAAATTCCACTGTAGTATGTTGAGTGTCCGGGATGTTTGGTCTGTAGCTCTTAACCTACTCCTCTGTGCCTTGACTCCACAGCACAAGGGAAGGTGCCCACCAGTAGTAATGGGTTGACCCCCTCGAGGCAGAAGGCCCGGCACTATCACAGCCTGATGGGACTTCACGGGATTAGCACCATAACGATTAATTTTCATCTGTGGCATCATGAAATGATAAAGTTACGTTGCACTTCTTTGTCAAGCCTATGGATCAGTACATCCGATTTCGACAAGCATTTGTTCGGGATGCTTTCCCTAGCCTTTGACTGTCCCCAGTCTACCTACAAGGCAGCAGGTTTGTGCGTCACTTCGTCTGGTCCCTCTCCCTTGACCTGTCCGACATGGGTGACCCTACCAGTAGCTGTGCTACCGTCGGCATAGCTCTTGGGGTCATTGGAACGCACAAGCCCCTCTACCTCGTCAAGGTGGACGCACGGCAGAGGGGTTTTGATCTATTCCATATTCTTCTAAAGCATTAATCATTTTTATTGTGATGTTATATGAACCGGGGGTCTTCCAAGTTTTCATATGATTAAGAACATTCCGAACCTCCATCATCATAATGGGCGGTCCTTTATTATTAATACGAATATCATACTGTTCTTCTCTTTTATCATCATCAAGGATTTTCACATAATCTGACCATACATGTAAAGTTTGATCTTTATCTGTAATGATTTTTCCATATTGTGTTTTAGGCAGCTTGTTGGTGTACGTATTCTTTTATTAGTATGCTCCTGAATTCTTTCGTGCATTAATTTTGGTATTTTTACTGCTGTGTTGTTTTTCTATGTATATGCAATTTTATCAAGCCATGCTTCTTATGCCTCCTTACATAATGTTCTGACTTTTCAGCTAATTTCTTCATATTTGGCAGTATTAATTTCTTGTGTCTTCTTGTTTCCATTAATTAAAAATGTTCTTCAGTCATCCATATCTTACTACCAACTTGCTCAAATTGTGAATTAATTGTTTCTGCAGCCAAACTGATTGAATGCTTCAACATTTCCCATTGATCACTCACATCTTAAATTAGGATCTCTAGATCAAATAATATATCAAATCTGTTCTTTACTTCTATGTTTAAATTGTCTTGTATTTCCTTGTCATTTTTCAATATACACGGATCATATTTCATGTTTCCTGTTGTATACTTACTTTCTTTATCTTTACCCTCAATGTGCCTGTAATCAATATGTGATCACTGTAGCAGTCTGCACTGTAAACTGTTGTGTTTTTTTTTTTTCGATTTTCATGACTCCTCCGTGTCCATAATCTTCTAGGATGTTGTTAAACCATGTATTTCCAGCAATCATTTCCTGCTTTTTTGCCCATTCTACAAGTCTGCATCCACTTTCATTTCGCTCTCCCAAAACATAATTGCCTACTGTGCATCCATCGCCTTGATTTCCTACTTTTGCATTGAAGTCACTCATTATGATATTTATTTCTGAATTTTTACATTTCTTTAAAGCAGACCCCAAGTCATTATAAAATTCTTCTATACTGTCTTCATTGCATTCTCCTGTTGATGCATATATTTGAATGACGCATATGCTAAAAGATCTGCCAATTAATTTTACCAATAGAACGCTGTCTGACATGGCCCATTATCCTTGAAAAGATGTTGATGTTTGCCCATCCAAGATAATTGCTACCGTTCTTCTCCCCCAGAATAAATAATCTTAAAATCCTCCCGTGTCTCAATCCCTGCCCATCTCCATCTCGCCTCGCTCGTTCCTAATATATTAATCTTCTCTCTTCCCATTACTTGTTTAATGCTATCTAACATTCCATGTTGCTAATATCCATGTCCCTGTCGTTTTCTTGTGATAATCTGTAATTAGGCGAATCATGATAAACTATGCAACTTTAAAGAAAGTAGTTTGCCGTTGCTTTTCTTTCTGGCAGTGACCATACTGGCCGGTGACCGTAGCCATTGTCTTAAGAAAAAGATCTTCTGAAGACTGTCTCGAAACTTAAGACCATAACCAACAGCTATCTGTAGAATGCTCTCAAAATTTCACCCAGCACCTGCCTTCCGTGGTTTCTTGTGAACAAATTCTGAAAACGAATAGGAAATAAAAGAGCATCTTCCCCAGAAAGAACAAACAAACATAAAAATTGCGTCTCTGAACAAAACACAGCCACGTTGTCGGCAGGTTGGAATACAAGCATTGATTAGTCTATCAGTGTTAAATCAATTTATTACCGAAATAAAACAAATGCAACCCATACAATAGTATGTCATGTACAATAATGATAACAACATGAAATCTGGTTCACTCAATTCTACTTAAAAATAAGCTAGGTAAAAACAAAGTATATTCACAGTCACACAGCCTTAAAACCAATAAAAGAAAATCAGGTGTCTTGTGCTTAATACACGTGATATGAAAATGTTACAACTATTAACGTATAAGGCTCAACATTGTGAATTTAAACCTCTAAGCATCTTAGTAAATGGACACAATTAATACATTCAAATCACAACCCACTATAGTTTACCTATGTGACAATTATATACAATTTACAAAGAAGAAACAAATGGGCACAATAAGACAAGTGAGAACTCGGGCACAATAACAAATGGGTGAGGCAGCCGAAAAGGTCTCGTGCTGGAATTGCCGAAACATGGATTGGGACATGTCTAGAAACTAGTATGGTTGAAGCGGTACCTGCAGAGCGACTAACAGTCGGAAGATGTATTTGAACATTGAGGTGCTGTTATGGGATATTCTCCCTCGTGACATCACATGAAGCAAAGAAGAAATTACTCAGCTGTGCTGCTTCGCATTTAAACATTTCCTTCTCTATACATTATTCTTGGGGGAAAGGGGACAGGTCTACCACACACAGATGGACGCAGGACAGTGCAGACATTCTGTGTGTCTGGAAGATGGGTCTGGAACTGCTGTATAAAGACGGATTTACCACTTCCCGTTGGACCCACATTGAGTGCGAAAAGGGTGTTTCCATCTAGAATCTATTTTTAATAATAAACACCTACCAAGCCACATGGCGTGTTTTAAACAGCTGGGTTTAAGTCCCTATACGACGGGTTCACATTCCCTTCTCGGCCGAGGAGCTCTACGCTCGCACGACCGCACACGCACTTGCACTCACCCGCACGCACACGGGCCGACTTCTATACCTCAAACCACTCGATCCTTAACAAGGCACCGCCATCTTTAATTTTAATTATTTTTTAATACGTCAGGTCGTATGAAAAACCGACAGCAGTTGTCTACCTTTTGCCAACACGCATGCGCACTTGCGCGCATGCACGAACATAGATCCTCTTTTAACCTTAAGCCACCCGAACCTTAACAAGGAACCGCCATCTTCACTTTAAAAAATTTTCAGACTGGCGCAATGAACAACCGGCACCAATTGTCTGCTCTATGCCCACGAGTAACTCCCCCTTGAGACACCGATACATTACATTTCACTCGTGACGTCCCAGGAAGAAATTAAGAATATACTCTGTGGCTCGGGGCGTCAAATAATACCCCAAGACCGCTTACTACTCGAGTCCACGGCTCGAAATCAAATTTGGAAGCAACCCGCTTTGCGTTAATTCGTGTTAATTGCTTATGAGGTGTAAGCCATTTCAAACGCAATGGCAAACTTCTCAGCTAACATTGCCTAGTAAATCACAAACAACGAATAAATGCTGAGGTTGATTGCAACGTTATGTAAAGGACATGCAACTAACGTCTCTATACATGCCTAGAAAACTTTAGCAGTCAAAGACATTGTGGAAACAGTTATTGGGACAAGGGGGTGAGGTGGGTGGGGAGTTCAAGCTTTTGGGAGGGGAAAAAAATGTATGATCTGGGGGGGGGGGGGGGGGGGGGGGGGGGGGGGGGGGGGGGGGGGGGGGGTTGGGGGAGGACACCTTCAACAATCTTTGTTTTATTTATCTGTCTATATTTCTAGTGGCAGCGTGATTCTGCATGTTGTAACACCAGGGATTCCTATTACTTGGCAAACAAGTCAGTGAAAGCATTCTCACAAATGGGTATGCCAAAACAGAACGTACCATGGCCCTACAGCAATCTGACATCCATTGAACTTTGACTCGAACAAACATGTATAACCAATTTTAGTTCTTTTAGATGTCTCTTTCTGTGGCAGCCATGTGTAATATCATCATCATTATGTGTCATGCTGATAAGCATTGGCGGTCATGTTTCGCCATCTCACGCGATCACCAGAGTCTTAGATCAGCTCTATCAAGTAGTTCTTGTCTCTCATAATACGTGGCCAAGCCATCAAGGTATTTACGTTTCAGTCTTCTCCTTTATTTTCAACTCTCAATCTTGCCAGTTGTCACCAAGTTCGCCAATATATTTCTTCTCATAACGTGTTAAATAAATTGTGACTGTCGTTACAGATGA
>JACEFZ010016590.1:0-20000 GCA_014155875.1 Cepaea nemoralis
AGCCAAAGGAGGGTGGACGCACGTTAACCACCTTGCTTAAAACCGCACTCTTGATTTCAAACTCGTCAGAACGTTGCACCACTCAACTGGATTAACCCTTTATCATGCCTGTGTGTTGGAACGATTCCACAAAGGACAGAAGAGATGGGTGGGGCAGCCAATATATCTTTAGTGCCTGAACAGACCCTCACGACTGACCAAAATCAAATGCCTTTGTGAGATAGATGAAGGTAATAAAAAACAGTTGGTTGTCTGATTTCACGGCATTTTTCTTCGCATTTGTCCAAATGAGAATATCACATAACCAATGGCTTAGACCGGTTCTGTCGAAGCACCACACTGTGTTCGAGGCTAGATTGATCTCCCGTAGGACTTGGAAGTCTGATGCAAGGAACAATTCTGGCAATACTTTTCCAAAAATACAACAGAAAAGTGAGATACCCCTATAGTTTGTTGCAGTCGTCCGATCACCCTGTGTTTGTGTACAGTGTCTATGATGCTTGAATCTTTGAAATCCACCTGTGGGGACTGTCCTTCTCAGACCAAAAATCATGACTCTATAGAGCTGGTATGGATCTGTAGCGTGAGTCGACATGTAGAATCCTTGACACTCCTGATAAACCTCTATTGGGAATGCCATCCTATCCTGAGAGCCTTGCTGTAGATGCAACGTATTTATAGCACAACTTAATTATGTTATGGGGGAAGTACGTTTAATATAAATCCGTGTGTCCAGGTGGTCAAGAGTGGCAGGGCTCTATGGTGAGGGAAATCATTCGCTAGTTTGGTCTCACGAGCAAGCTCCTAAAAGTGCTCTAACCATCTCGTCCATCTGCTGTTTCCTATCAGTGATGATTTCTTCCAGCCAAGGTTTTCAATGATTCATAGTTCTTTGTGAGACATGACCAAACAGAGCTTTCTTAATTCCTCAACATGCCTGCTATAGGTATTTCTCACTCATCACTTGCGCATTTGAATGGACGAACTCACATAACTTGACCATAGTCATATCTTGCACACTGTCCTGGTACAGCCTTTTGGCAACATCATCCTGCTTGCCTTAAGCTCCACCTTAAGAGTGTTACCGTTGGTTTCCTGTTCTCTAAGAAGATCGATATCTTCTCGTATCAAATCAAGAAAGCCATGCCACAAAACCAGTCCTGGCCTTAAGATCCACAGTGCCACAACCCCATACCGGCACGCCGAGTGTCTATCAAGAGTTTCCTCTAAGCTTACCCCACCTTTCACTTACTGTACAATTTCTGGTGTATCAATGAAACGCTTCTCAAGTTGCTTTGAAACTGAAAAGCAATTTCAGGATCGTGAGGTTAGAATCATTAATCGCCTGTGGCATAGATTTGTGTTTAGCTGTGTTAGATTCTTCTCTTGTATCAGTCTAACCCTTAAACAACCAAAGATGATCCGTATCCGGTCAGCACTGTGGTACTTCGGGTCAATGATATAGGTTCAGATGTGTCTCCGTGTGATGATTAAGTCCCAGTTGGGTGCCAATGCCTGATCTTGGATGTTTCCATGTGTCCTTTTACAGCTCTTTGTGTTTTGAAAATGGAGTGTGCTTATACATAGTCATTTCCTGGTGCAATGCTCCAGCAGCCTTTGCCCTAAATCATTCATGCGACCGATGTTGTATTTTCCAGGCACACTGCCATGAACTCGTAGTCCTTCGCACACACGAGCATTGAAATCACGAGCATATAATGTAGTCAGATTTTGGACTGCCTTGATCACGGAGCTCTAACTCTTCATAGGACACAAAACCTTCACATATGCAGTAATAATAGTGGCACACACCACAAGAGGTCTGCCAATCGCAGGGATACTAGTCTTACGCTTGCTTGGCTGCGTGAGTTCGTGGTACTTGAGCTCCAACGTGATGTCCTAGATGTCGGCTGAAAGCATGCCTGTTGTCGAACATCAGTGTGATGTCATACAGGACCTGAGGTTGCGTGAGTATCCTGTTGTCTCAGTCTGGCTTATTGGTGTGTCAAGACGGTGGTTACTCGCCGTACAGGCAGACACTCTCGACGTCGGAGGACTCGGACGCATCCGACTGACTTATAGCCAGACCCCGGAAGGACTGTTGTCCAGGACGCTCGACGAGCGACGCGTCAATGGTCTTAGCCGTAGTAACCGCCCATGGTGCTTTGGAAACACACCTCTGCGTCCACTAGTCTTTCATTACCTCCTGCTGAATAATTTCACTCAGTCCCAGTAGCGAATTCTTCACTAGCACAGCCCACACAGTGTTGTGTCGCTCTGCTGCTCTCTACCTTCCAAAAAGAGGTGTAATGTCGTTTTCCAATGCAGAGACCCTTCTCGCGAGGCGAGCGAGTCTCCTGCATGGCCAGCAATACAATGTTAAGACGATTGAGTTCGGCATCAACACAGCCGGTTTTTCTTATGATCAGTCAGTATTGGAAAGTCAGTGAAAATCTGGCACATGTTCTCACGTCCAGGTTGCAAGCCGTAGCTTGAGTTTCTGTTTTATCTTTTGATAGTACCTGGCGCATTGCGTTTACAGCCTGCGATTCAGATTTTGTCCTAAGCCCAAGCACCCAAAAAACAATCATTTTTTTTGAAGCAGACAGGCGGTGGCAGATCAGCACCCACTTGGAGGGGGCTCGCCCAGCTCTTGAGGCTGGACGGTAGCTGATCAGTGACACCAGTATGTGTCTCCCACCGTCAGAGGCAACGCGTGGATGCCCCATGTCTACGCCAATTGACAGGGGACACTTTTAACCCGTAACAGTTGCTCTCGCTTTGATCCAAGACCGGTTAAGACCAGGATGGAGTTTATGCATCTCCATTAGCACAAGCCTGCGGCTAAAATAAGATAGATCCTGAGTTGGCCCATACAGCATGATCCCTCTCTCGCGCTGCCTAGTTTACTCAGAGAAAGGTAACACCTCTACATCTGGACAAGACAAGCTCAGAAGCTGCGGATCAGCAAATATCACTGCTCTAAGCTGTCCGCCTGTCGGACTTCGATCCTAGACAAGCGGCAACAAGGCTTAGGGACCTGTCTGCCCTGCCATGACATTTGGTCTTTAGGTTGCATTCTCGCACCTAAGGTAAGGCTGATACACCTCCCAACTGCGCGCCTCCGCGAAGCCGTTGCCATAATGCCATAACCTTCATCGCTAACGAGAAAGCAGTAGATACGTCTACTGTCATATGTGGCTCAGTCATATCTGACTAGGAAATGACCGCATATATGGCTATAGGAAGATCAAAATCGATATCAAAGTATATGGACTTATGCAGACAGAGGTTGACTGGGAGTTGAGAAGACCTTAGATGTCAACGTCATACAAGTTTATGCACCAACATCAGAGAGTATTGATGACAGCAACGATGAATTGTATAATGATTTAGTAGAGGCCTTCAAGACATGCAAGAATTCTGAAGTAAATATCAGACATGGGCGTGACTTGAAAGTGCCAAGTTTGAAATCACAGACGGATACATAGTTGGCAAGTATGGACTAGGCCCTAGTAGGTGTTTCAAACGAAATGGCTCAGCCAGCCAAAACTCAAACCACACGTACGAATTGATGGATTGATTCATGATTAGGATCCACACACTACAGCACACACACCAATACTATACATACAGAGATCATACATACAACATACATACCTACATACATACATACATACACATACATACATACACACTATACATACATACATACATCATACATACATACATACATACATATACATACCATCGTGTTTTATATATATAGATATGTATATATAATATTTATATTACATACTACAAATCGTTCACACTGCTATCTGATTGAATGTTCTCATGCTTTACCCTCTCGGTTTTGAGAATGTTTTTTTCCAGAGCACCTGCCGATCCCCCGCATTGTCATCTATTCACATACGGTGAATCATCGTTCCCCGCTTCTCAACCTGTCTCACAGGCAGCAGCACGCCACCTCTCCATTGATCCATAGGCAAACTAACTACACCAAGAGGTGCGATTCCTGCCAGCCTATCAGCCTGTTCATTACCCCGCACCCCCGCACAGCCAGGGCAAAATACCCATACAATACTCACAATCTGTGATCTCTGAAGCAAGGATAGCCATTCTGCAAGAAACATTCCTTTCCCCACCTTACTAAGCATACTCTTTGAATCCGTACTGAATACATTTGTGTTGCAGTGGTCTCGGAATGCCGTTGTCGTGCACCCACCTCCATTCTCATGCTGGAGGTCGTAGTGTCAGTATGCTGCAGACTCTCCTCTTCAGACTCGGCGTTATGCCTTACGCATTAAAACCCCCACCACTACGTCCTGTTCTCACACCACTGAGACCAAATGGTATAGAACACTATGTTACCTTGATCTTTGTTACTCTGGATCAGGTGTTGCACGTCACCCTCTCTGCGGCCTGCTGCCGTTTCTCTGTACTAATGACCCAGTATTTGTATTACATTGTGACAGTCCGTCCTGTCTTGCGGTATTTGACCCACACTTTTTCACGATTAATGGTCTATAGATCACAAACCTGACGCATAGATATTTCTGCCTGTGCCATCCAGGACCTTCCTCGTCTTAGTCTATGACCCGCTTCGTCTCAGTGTATGACCCCTGACCATATCCTTGGCTTCACGCAGGGGGTGATCCAAAATGCAGCAACTCTCGGGTACGTTTTGGCCTGTGGGAGCCTATGCCTTTCCGGCATTGTGGTAGTGCAGGGCTATGCCTCATGCATATAACTGGTGTGTCCTTTGTGCAATTCAGGATCACCCGCATGGCCGTATTCTGTATGCGCTCCAATCTTTCAAGCTGGCTTTTCGATATTGTCAGCAGCCCCACACTACACTCAATAACATAAATTATTAACTCCTGAAAGAGCCTGTGAAGCATCCTCTGCTCAACTCGGATTGCTGCCATCGTCCTCAATGAATTAAGCCCCCCCTCCCCACCCCACCCCACCCCACCAGCCCTCACCATGAAAGGCTCCACATGATCCCCAATAGATATACCTGTCAAAGGTAAATCCCAAGAACGTCAATAATTCTCTCTACCAAGAGGAAAACCACTCAATATAACACATGTGACATCTGCCGTCACGATTCCCAGCTAAAGAATGTTATAGATCTGGAGACTAATAAAATACTGTTGTCAGAAAACTTCCTATGGCAAAGAAAAAGTGACTTCCTATAACAAAAACAAAAAGTATAACCAGGGAATCACACCCGGTGAACGTTTTCCTAAAAGACTTCACTCTCCACAAATCGGGTTAAAGGAGGAGTGTTCGGTTGCTACACGAGGTTCCACTCCCTAATACGTGTGAATAATAACGTATTACTTTAAATACGTACATTTGAGTTACATTACCTGACAGACAAAATTGATAACATTGACAAATATTTTCAGATCTTGAAGAATGTTTCTATTGCAAGCATATTATTGACTAATAGAAATAGTTATGGACAGAAGTTATGAAATGTTACGGACATGGGTGAGGAGCGCAATTGGGAGGTTTCAAACCTTATCCCGGTGCGAGGAATGCAGCCTAAGGCATATATGGCAGGCGGGGCAAACCAGGTCCTAAGCTTTGGTTGACAACTAACTGGTGTAGGATCTAAGCTCCAACAGGCGGGCAGTCAGAGCATTGCTTTGCTGATCCAGCTTGTCTTGTTCCAGGCGTATTGGTGTTAACCATTCGGGGGCGGAGACTGTGGGAAACGCTACTAGTGAATACAGTCTACCCATTATGGGCGGAGACTGACGGAAACGCTACCAGTGAATGCAGTCTATCCATTCGGGACAGAGACTGTGGGAAACGCTACTGCTGAATGCAATCTATCCATTCGAGGTGGAGACTGTGGGTAAGATTTTGTTTTGCATTTTCATGGGGTCTGATATGCTTATCGCGTGTGTTACTTCCTGTTCGGCTGCCCTTGAGAGTGCCCTGGAGGCAGTGGTGATCTCCACAGCCAAGTATTGTGTGGTTGTGTTGAAGACACCGCTTTCCTCTTTGATTGTTCTCCCCATCTGTTGTGCTGTGTAAGCCTACAATAACCTTTAGAAACGGACCTATGTGTGTAGATGATGATGTCTTATGGAGGTGCATGTTGTTCGACCATTTCCGTGATCTTAGTGTCGACCGCTGCAGGCAGCTGACCTCTGCAGGTATCTCACGAGTGTGATGACCAACTGAGAGCGTTCTGTATGTCTGTGGGTGTACGAGTCATTCTTCTCCATGTCACAGACGTGCTTGATTATCTCCTCAGCATCGGTCATCCAGGAGCAGCCTCTTTCAAGATGAACTCCTTTGCTGTCGTCGTTAGCGATGTGGAGAGTGTGGGTTGTGTGTTTATTTAAAAAGCTGACACTCTCAGATACGCCATAACTTGTACATTGTTGTGTCTGGCGGCCATCTTTGGTAAACCAACGATGCATCGAATTGTCGGTCACGTGATGTTTTGTGTGCAGCCCAGCAAGAGCCTCATTGCTTCATGTTGCACCTTGTCTAATCTGTCAGGCCAGGTCTCTCTGACAGTGAGGAGGCCCAGACTGTGTAATCTGTGACGCTTATCACAAGTAGGGGTATTGGAGAACATCGTGACGACTGTCAGGATCAGCGGTTATAAGTTAGTTGCAGATCCTTTACATGACGTCGTAGTCAACCTTATCATTTATTGGCTGTTTGTAATTTCTTGGTAAAGTTTACGTTCAGTAGTTTGGCATGGCTTTCTGAATGACCGGAACTCATACCATTGCATGAAATCCAACGCAAGACGGTCTGCTTCCATATCGCTAGCAGATGTATTTTGAAGCCTAGTAGTGGCGAACTGCATTCGAAACCCCTTCGCCAGAGTGCCAGTGGATCAGCGGTAGACGAGAAAACACGAGATGTTGGGTGATGACGTAGGGGAACCGACGTCTGTGCTGGCTCATGACGTGGGGGAACCGAGATCTGTGCTGGGTGATGACATGGTGGAACCGAGATCTGTTCTAGGTGATGACGTGAGGGAACAGAGATCTGTGCTGGGTGATGACGTGGGAGAACCGAGATCTGTGCTGGGTGATGACTTGGGGGAACCGAGATCTGTGCTGGGTGATGACGTGGGGGAACCGAGGTCTGTGCTGGGTGATGACGTAGGGGAACCGAGATCAGTCTTGGGTGATGACGTGGGGGGACCGAGAACTCTGCTGGGTGATGGCGTGGGGGAACAGAGATCTGTGCTGGGTGATGACGTGGGGGAACCGAGATCTGTGCTGGGTGATGACGTAGGGGAACCGAGATCTATGCTGGGTGATGACGTGGGGGAATCGAGATCTGTGCTGAGTTATGACGTGGGGGAACCAAGATCTGTGCTTGGTGATGACCAGGAGGGAACCGAGATCTGTGCTGGTTGATGACGTGGGGGAACCGAGATATGTGCTGGGTGATGACGTGGAGGAACTGAGATATGTACTGGGTGATGACGTGGGGGAACAGAGATCTGTGCTAGGTGATAGCGTGGGGGAACAGAGATCTGTGCTGGGTGATGACGTGGACGCACAGCATGGTCAGAGCTTACATAGAACACCAAGAACCGAGATCTGTGCCGAGGCATGATCACCTAATCTGTTTTACAAGTCACGTTCTAATGATGATTGTATGTGTATCGTATGAGCACCCTAGACCAGGAAACAAATTAATGCCATTACAGGGTATCGAACTCGAGAACAGTGCAGTTGTAATTATTTGAGCTAGCGACAATTATATGCCACTTCTGGAACCTGTGAACATTCAGTACCGGAACTGAGTACATCCCGCCCCACTTTGTCCTTCCGCTCATTGCAACAGCGCTCAAGGATGAGACAAGTGGAGACTGTCTGTCCAGTGACGCACTAACAAACACATTCTGTTTCTAAACTTATACAAATTTATTGTTAGTGTTGGATGGCCTTTCAGGTCGTTGCGATCTACCCAACCACAGTTTGATGGAAAGGGCAATGTGCCCTTCAGTAGTCTGCCACGGCTTTCTGAACGAGAAGCCAACGTATAAATAAAACTGACTTGTGTATGACACCCTCCTTCTACCTGACCGTCAGCAAACAGGAAAGTTAAGAGCTCTCACGTAAATAAAATACAACTAACGTCCCTGGACAAACATTCATGTCCACCAAAAGCCTAGGGGTTAACGTCTTACTCCGTAATCTCGTATATTTTCGTGAGTAACGTAACCTGCGCGAGAATCGGTAGCGGTTCTCGCCGCTTTGGTAACTTACGGGGTATGTGGTCCGGTCGCTCAGAAAGCAATGGCAAACTACTGAGTGTAATCTTGCCTAGTACATCAAAAGCAGTTGAAAAAATGCTGGTGTTGACTGCAACGTACTGTAACGGATATGCAACATTAAAAAATAAATACATAAATAAAAATAATCACAACCAATAATAAAGAAAAAGAAGATTTCACAAACTGTGAACATCTTGGCTCCATAAACAACAACCGTGGGAACTGTTCCAAAGAAATCAGACATGGATCGGTCAAGGAAATACAGAGGTAAAACAGTTCTTAGAACCTATGTCACAACAATAGCTCACACACACACATGAATGTAGAACTATTGATTACAAGCTTCTGTCCTGTGGCTGTACAGACGTGTGAGTCATGGACCGTTTCACAAACACTAAAGGAGAATGTCGAGGCTTTTAAACTCGAATGTGACAGAACAGTTCTTCGAATATCGGGGACCAAGGAGAAGACAACACTGAGATTCTTCAAGATCTGAACATGGGAGAAAACTGGCTCATAGACAGCGTCATGTCTAGGACACTGAAATATTTTGACCATGGTAAATGTCTCAGTGACTTGGAGAGAACAGGTGGTTCCTTTAAGAAGTGGCAGCGGTTGACCAGCGAGAGAATGGACACGGGACATTACAGATACCTCGGACATCAGAGTACAAGTGGCAGGAGTTGACGAGCAAAAAGATGGAAAAAGGACATTGAAGAGACCTCGGACATCAGGGTGCATGTGGCAAGAGATGACCAGCGAGAGGATGGACACAGGGCATTGCAAGCCCTCGGACAACAGGGTGTATGTGGTGGCAAGCGTTGACCAGAGCGAGGATGGACACAGGGCATTGACGAGACATCGGACATCAGGGTCATATGGCAAGAGTTGACCAGAGCGAGGATGGACAAAGGACATTGAAGAGACCTTGAGCAAGAAAGTGCATGTGGCAAGAGAACTGGTAAGAGATGAGGAACATTGTCGTCGGGCTGAGCTGAAAGTGGTGTTCCACAATAGACCAGCTAAATGACGATATTTCATTATTCAAGGTGATATGTTCTATTGTTTACACATGCTCGCTAAATGACAATATTTCATTATTACAGAAGATATATTCTAGTGTTTACACATGCTCGCTAAATGACAATATTTCATTATTCCAGGTGATATATTCTAGTGTTTACACATGCTCGTTAAATGACAATATTTCATTATTACAGGTGATATATTCTAGTGATTACACATGCTCGCTAAATGACAATATTTCATTATTACAGGTGATATATTCTAGTGTTTACACATACTCGCTAAATGACAATATTTTATTATTCCAGGTGATATATTCTAGTGTTAACACATGCTCGCTAAATGACGACATGTCATTATTACAGGTGATATTTTCTAGTGTTTACACATACACGCTAGATGACAATATTTCATTATTCCATGTGATAAATTCTAGTGTTTAAACATGTTCGCTGAATGTCAGTTACAGGACGTTGCAGTCAATCCTATAAATTCTGGATTTTTTTTTTTTTTTTTTTTTGTGTGATATACTGGGCAATTTTTACATTTGTAGTTTGCCATTGCTTTCTGAACGACCGACGTTCGTAATATCGAATTAAAGGCAAGACGGTCTGCTTCTTAAACGTGTGCAGCTGGTTTCGATTCCCCCCCCCCCCACTTCCCGGCGCGGTAGTGGCAGTAGCAGGAAGGCTAGAAAGGGGGGGAGGACCAGCAGCAACAGAAGAAGAATATGTAGTAGACGTGGCAGCAGAACTCAAACACATGTGTGGAAAATACGAGAAATGTTCGAATAAGCAAATCACACACACTGATACATGGTAGGCATACAGAGAAATAACTAGAATACACAAATCACACACACACTAATACATGGTAAATATACAGAGAAATAACTAGAATAAACAAATCACACACACTGATACATGGTAAATATAGAGAGAAATAACTAGAATAAACAAATCACACACACTAATACATGGTAAATATACAGAGAAATAACTAGAATAAACAAATCACACACACTAATACATGGTAAATATACAGAGAAATAACTAGAATAAACAAATCACACACAATAATACATGGTAAATATACAGAGAAATAACTAGAATAAACAAATCACACTCACTAATACATGGTAAATATACAGAGAAATAACTAGAATAAACAAATCACACACACTAATACATTGTAAATATACAGAGAAATAACTAGAATAAACAAATCACACACACTGATACATGGTAAATATACAGAGAAATAACTAGAATAAACAAATCACACACACTAATACATGGTAAATATACAGAGAAATAAATAGAATAAACAAATCACACACACACTAATACATGGTAAATATACAGAGAAATAACTAGAATAACTGACAAATTGTGAACAGGCAGACGTATAGTCAGACGGATGGATGGATGGGTGGGTGGGTAGATGGATGGATGCATGGATGGATGGATGGATGGATGGATGGATGGATGGATGGATGGGTGGGGGGTGTTGATGGAAGGATGGATGGTTGGATGTATGGATGGATGGATGGATGGATGGATGGAAGGATGGATAGATTGATGGATGGAGTAATAAATCGACAGACAGACAGACAGACAGACAGACAGACAGACAGACAGACAGACAGACAGACAGACAGACAGACAGACAGACAGACAGACAGACAGACAGGACAGACAGACAGACAGACAGACAGGACAGACAGACAGTTTTTATTTACAATAGTTCTCGTATATCATTGGCACGAGGAAAATGCTTCATGTTAAAATGTTAATGAAAATGAAAAAAAAAGCAAACGCGGATGTAGAATCACTTAACAAGTGAGTCAAGCGCTAGTGGCTAATTGTGGTACAAACGTTGCATGTCTAGATTATTTGTGTGATAACTCAAAGAAGGTATTGCTACATGTTGCCTAACTGTAGGTAAACATATACTTGTAGAGTGAATTGACTTATTTACTATATTAATTTAGTTACTACAGTAATTTAGTTACTGCATTGATTTATTTACAAGATTAACTTAGTTACTACACTGATTTAGTTACTATACTTAGTTACTACACTGATTTAGTTACTAACCTTAGTTACTAAACGGGTGAGGGCAGTGTGTGTGGGTAGGAGATGTGTGGGAGGGCGATGGGTCGGTTGGTGGGGTATGAATGTGTCCCCGAGTGAGTGTGTGTGTGGGTAGGGGTGTGTGTATGGGTGGGGTGATGTGTGAGTGGGTGGGTGGGAGATTTGCCTCATAACATGGTAATTTGCATTATGTTTACAACATTCATCTGACAATTATTGTTTCTTACTATGTGAATGTATAATGCACTAGTGATGAACGAATGATGAGTGATTGGGAGGGACAAAAGTAAGACAGGCCTGCGTGCCCAATTTGTGACCCTTTTAAAATAAATTTGATTTGATTTGGTCTACTCTACTCTACTCTACTCTACTCTACTCTACTCTACTCTACTCTACTCTATTCTACTCTACTCTATTCTACTCTACTCTACTCTACTCCACTCTACTCTACTCTACTCTACTCTACTCTACTCTACTCTACTCTACGCTACTCTACTCTACTCTACAGCTCTGTCCCGGATGTCTGCCACACTTCTCAAACTTACTGTTATGTAGTGTATATCCAATTTTATTGTAATTGCACAAACATATTCTAAATTTTTGTGATAACGTTTAATTTCTTAAGTTTGCGAGATTTTCAGTTTGAATTATAATTTCAGAAACACTCCAGTGTTGACGGTAAAGTCTGCATGATATGAAAACCACAGTGTACAAGAGCTTCAAACCACAGCCACGAACATAAACAGTCTCAAGGACATCGGCCGTGCCCCGCTGTTTGCCTATTCTCTGTTATACGGTCTCCAAAAATGGCTGTTCGCTTTTCTGAAATATGTTTGCTGATTGGTGCAGTTTTCGTTGTACAGTTGCCAGGTTTGAAACTATGTTTGTTATAATCGTTATCATCCTCATTAGTATCGACAAGAATCATCCTTATCCTCCTCATCCTCTTCATGACCACAATCCTCCTTTTCATCATTATCATCCTCATCACTGACAATAAGCTGACATCAACATCTTCCGCCCTCGTCCTCCACCTCCTCATCATTATCCATATCATCCACATCACCTTCATCATCTTCATTCTCATCATCCTCTTCATTATCATCATCATCATTATCACTGACAAGAAACCAGCATCTACATCGCCACACCCCTTCCTCCTCCTCATGGACAAGACGCTCACATAATCATCTTCTTTCTCCTCCTCATCATCAGGATGCTTGTCACACTCATTACCTTCATCATCCTCATTGTCATCATCGTCTCCATCTTCACCATCATCATCATCATCATCATCATCATCATCATCATCATCATCATCATAATCATCATCATCATCATCATCATCATCATCATCACAAGAAACCCACATAGACATCATTAACATCCTTCTCTTCCTCCTAATTCCTCATCATCATCATCATAGATAAGAAGCCCAATCCACATCGTTATCATATATCTCCTACTCCTCCTCCTTCTCTTCATCATCATCATCATCATCACCGACAAGAAGCTGACATTCTAATCACTTGTTAATTATCACAGTCGTATTTAATACATTATATATGTATGTTCATGACAGTTAGTTACTATCTATGTGTGTTCTAGTGTTAATTGCTACACTTCCGATAAAGATGGCGGCGGACGGTTGGGTCTTTTTGAGACCGTTAACTTGTTCGCATAGGAGATGGATTTTTTCATCTCTTGCGTGTAATGTGTGTGCAAGGATGTAAAACCAGAAGTTTGTTCTCAAGATCTGAACCGATGCTACGGAGTTTGTGCATCGAGAGAAGCAAATCCTTGAGTGAATTTGCGCAGCGTGTGGGTTTCTGTGGTGTTCGGTGTTTTCAAAATGGCGGAACAACGTTTGTGCTCCGTGCGTTTAACAAGGCGATTGTGGAAGGAGGTGGCCGCAAACGGCAGGGAATACGAGGAAGCGCAAGGACGTTTAGACTCAGGTGTGACCGTCTGGGCCTCAGGAAAACCCGAATTCTTTATTGGAACTGTGCCAGCGTAACACAACGGGGCCCTATTCTAGAAAACCTAGTATACCGGAACGACATCGTAGAGCTCCAGGAGACGAGACTGGGTGATCAGTAACTCCAAATTGCCGGTTTCAAATGCTTCTACAAGAAAAGACATCTGGGAATGGCGATTCTCGTTTGCGACAGCTTGGTTTCGTCATAGCTAGACGTGTCCAGCTGGGACAATGACGACATAAAAATACAGGCAGTAAGAGTTCAATCCGGTCTACTATTTGTGTTGGTTAATGTTTATGTCCGTAACGCGAGTGTGGATTCCCATAAGTGGCAGTGCTTATGTGATATATTAGGTCACGAGAGAAATGTTATTTTATGTGGCGATTTCAACGCTAAAGGCAGATCATGGGGAAACATTTCCTCCAATACACAGGGGGAGGAGATCGAGGCTGCACTTGAAACTATTGACCTCGTTTGTATCAATAGTGGCTGTGTGAAAAGGACAGCAAACCGACCAGGTGATGAGGACAAGATGTGGTGAGTAAAATAAGGCGCGACAAGCGCAGAAAGCTTCAAGGCAAGAAAAAAAGCTGGGAAAAGTCACCGTGGTGAAGTTTTTAGGTGGAGAAGGCCTGGGTGGATAAGCGTAGTGCTGTATCGAAATTGATTATCGCCAAGAAGAACAAAGTTGCCCATCCTAGTCCCTGCCTGAACTTACAAAGAGAGATACACACAAAAGCAAGCTATTTCGCAAAACTGGTTAAGGCGGTTAAAAGTGAAAAATGGGCAGAGGTATGTCAAAGAGTAAGCACAGACAAGTCACTGAAATTGTTCTGGCGACTACATAAAAGCATAAGTGGGGTAGTCAAGAACAAGAGAATTTCTGACTTTTAAGGTGCAGACCTCATCTGGCAGAGGATGAGCAGACTAGGACAAGCACAAAGCTCTCTTCGAACGCTATCTAGATCAGAGCAACCAGACAGACATGAGAGGCCGAAATCTTGTCAAGGAGGTCACCTCAGACAGGTGCAAGGCCCAGAATATTTCGGATGAAGACACAGTGACCGTGAAAGAAATCAAGGCTGTGCTTCGACAATTAAAAAAAAAACAGCTCTCCAGGACCAGATGGAATAGGATTCGACGACATCAATAGGAGTACCGACAACGAGCTAGAAAAACTAGCAGACATGTACAACAACAGTATAAATCAAATCAAATCAAATCAACTTTATTAGGGTCACAAATTGGGCGCGCAGGCCCGTCTTACATTCGGCCCTTCCAATCACTCGTCTTTCATTCATCAAGAGCATTATACATTTACATAGGAAGAAAAATAAACATTGTGAAATGAATGTTGTAAACATAAACAAGGCAAATTACCATGTTATGAGGCCCATCTCCCACCTACCCATACATCACCCCACCCACACACACACCCCCACCTACCCACACACACGCACACCAAGGGACACATACATACCCCACCAACCGACCCATCCCCCTTCCGCACATCCCCCACCCACACACTCTCCCCTCACCTGTTCCCCCAACCAAAACACACTCGCCACCCACAAACATTCCCCCACCAACCCACACATCCCACGCCCACCCACATACACATCCTAACCCACACATCCTCTCCCCATCCACACCTCAAACCACCCATCCCCCAGCCACATCTCCATTGACCACATATTCACCACCCACGCACACAATCCCCCACCAACCCACACATCGCACATCCACTCACACATCCCCAAACCATACACACACATCCCCACCAACTGACATCTCCCTACCCCCCCCCCCCCACACACACATCTCCCTAACCACCCATACATCCCCAATCCACTCACACACACACCCCACCACCCACACATACATCCTCCACCCACCCATACATGCCTTAACCCAATCCCCCACTACACAATCCCCCACCCGCACATCACATACATCCCCTACCACGCAATATTCCCAACCCACGCACCGCACACACACATATCCCTCACCAACACATCCCACACCCACATACCACCACATATCCCCACCTACACACCACACACATATCCCCCACCCACATACCGCACAATATTCCCACCCACACCCACACAGATACACTTACCCATCCACCCCACATATCCCCACCCACACACCACAAAAATCCCCCATCCACACACACATACCTCACCCACACAATATCCCTAACCAACACACCACACACCTCTCCCCACCCACACACGCATTCCCTACCCGTCCACCAACACACACTCACTCACGCACACATCCTCCACTAAGCACCCACACACCCCCACCCACCCACCCCCAACCAAACATCTCTCGACATGTATAACAACAGTATAGGGAGTGCTAGCATCAAGGAGGAGTGGTTACACAGCTATCTGATTCCCTTTCCGAAGCCTGGCAAAGAGGGCACATAAACATTCAGGGATATCGAATAATAACCATGCAGAATACAATAGGCAAACTGCTGGAAAAGTTAATTGCCAGAAAAATATCAAGTAAGCTAGAGAGGCAAGATGTTTTCCGACCTACCCTGGGAGGGTACCGTACAAAATGAGAAACCTGGACAAACGCTGCAGTTATTGCCCATGATGTCTATGTAGGTTTCCACTCAGGCATTGAAACCTTTGATGCAGCGATTGGTCTTGAGGACGCGTACAACAGAGTACCATTAGATTTTTTAATGCTTCAGCTTCTGGAACTCAAGATAAACCCTTTCCTCCTTAGTTGGATCGCTGCAGCCCTCTTCCAACGGAAAGTAGTTTTTAAATGTGGCAGTTGGACTTCGGAAGCAACAACAATATAACCTGCTCTACCACAGGGATAACCATTATTTCCGGTGCTGTTCAACGTCTACACTGTGATAATCACAGCGAGCAGATCACTGCACCGGGGAGGACATTGTCATATGCCGACGATATTGTATGTATCGTCAGGGTAAGGATAGAGATCAGGTTGCTGTCGAACTACAAACCGAACTCAATCGCACAAGTACTTGGTGTGTTGAAGCTGGTGCAATGGTCAACCCAACAAATGTAACAGTGACATGGTTCTCGTTGAATAATCATATTGTCAACACTCCAACACCAACTGTAAATCTGTGTTCAGAGACTGTGGTAAGAATGCAGACAATTAATTACCTGGGGATATGTTTTGATCGAAGCCTTGCTGATAATGAGCACATCGGCCAGGCGATAACAAATCCAAGCGGGATTTAGCTGGGATGCGGGTTATGGCGGCAGCAAACTGTGAGCAGCGCCATCTATGTCTTCTATACAAGGGGCAGGTCATGTCTGTTTTGGAGTATGCGATGGTGATCCTGAATTTCATACGTAATCAGATAGAAAGGATGGACAGGATACAGGACGAAGCTATGCGCATTATTCATGGATGTACAAGAGATACAGCATGCAGGGCGATGCGATACCTTCTTGATGTTCAAACCATTGAAGATAGAATATAAATTTGCAGTGCAAGTGCCTACCTCGGAGTTAACGCAAACACACAACCTCCACTGCAAAGTGAAATTAGGAAGTCAAGGGCAGCAGGTTAAAAAGAGGAAGTTCGTGAATGTTCGAAGACATTCTTCAACAGGTATGTTCACTTGAGGACTTAGAAGCTGGCGAGGAGTGGGTACACGTGCCAACAGATTTATGTACGTCCTTGTCAGTCTGCATCCAACTAGACAGAAAATGCAGACAAGACAATCCGGCTGCAGTGGAGGCGGAAGTACAAGCGTTGATTTTCGAGAATTCGTTAGACGGTGATGCTGTCATTTACATAGATGGGGGGGGAGGGGGGGGGGGTCGTCTGACGCATGAGAAGCTCATGGGCCTTTACGGCTCAGGCCGGAGGGAGAATTGTGAAGGAGGACTCTGGTGCTTTTGTTGAGACCACAAGCAGCCTGACTATGGAAGTCATGGCAGTAAGTAAAGCAATAACATGGTTCGAGACACAGACATTCACTAGGACGTTCCCTTAGCGACTCATTGAGCATGCTCGAGAGGATAGAGACGGGGTGTATCCGAAGAGAGTGGTTGCTGACTCTTGAGCGGTCTTGGCTGGCAAAGGATAGCTTTATCTTCGTACCAGGGCATGCAGGAGTACAAGGAAATGAGCTGGCTGACAAGTTCGAAGGTAAGGCTACTGTGGAGGGCGGACGAGCCATGGACCAGGCTGACATTCTGAATGCTTTACGAGAAGAAAGACTTTTTCGAAAACCAAGACTTTGAATCTACAACCATGGCCAGACTGCGAGAACAGCAAATTAAAAGAGGTGTGGCCTGTCGCGGAACCACTGTAGGTTAATGATAAGATGATAAACTAACAGAGACAGCCTGTTTTCACAGCTGCAACTTGTTTGTTACTAGTACAGAAACATTCACGTCGGATCAAGGGAACCGCCAGGCCTTGAAAAGTCCCTAGGAAACGGGATATGTAGGCTTCTTGTTTTGGTGAATCGCGAGATGAAGGGACAGACGGTTGCTTTAGTTGTAGAAAGGGGTGACGAAAATTCCTGTGAAGTTAGGAACGGATTGTCTGCCCCTGAGAACACCTGTTGTTGACAGGAGAATGACGTCACTCGGACAATCTACGACTGCAGAAAACATAAATTCTTTTGCCGCCAGTGGGAAGAATGGAATTGAACTAGACAGAAGTGTTAGCTGGCTCGGTTCTAGTGTTGAATAGAATCGCATGTGTTATGTATCAATTAACATGTGTCTTTTATGGCAAATTGTGAATTCGATTCCGGATTGAGCCAGGATTGCATAAGGTATTTACGGGATAGAATCTAGCTGTAAATAATATGGAATAGCTTAGTGATAGATAGAGTTTAGTATTGTGCACCACATCATGCGTGTTGTTGCGTTGTGGTTAGGTAGTCAAGGAGTATCGGCGACAGTAGGCAATCGCATTGTTAAAATTAACTAGTGTGAGAAGTCAAGTAGCTCAGCTGGTTGGGAATAGTGAAATGGGATGATGTTTAGAGAGACTGAGGATGGTTGGGGGATAGGGAAAATGTCCAATGGTGGGATCTTCCAGTGGGGTCTACTGGGGTTCTACACTTTACATTTTGCTCTGTCCTTGTCTTGCCCTACCTCAGACCGAGGTGATGAGCTCCTCTGCCATGATAGAGTTGGTTCACTTTCATGTATCTGAGTGAGGCCATCGGCCTACACTCATCTAATAGGGGTCAGAGACAGGTTGCTCTCACCGGGTGTGTTGTTCTCCTCTTTTACAGGTTCCCTCAGGTTAGGATGAAAACCACTGAAACATGGCAAATTAAAATCCCGGAGAAAGTAGTGCAGGAAGGTTTATACATCAGCCTTTGCACTGGGCCTAATATAAATGTTATAGACGAGTTCTAAGAATATCTTGGGTAAAGAAAAGAACAAATGCATCCATACTTCAAGAGTTGAATATTGAGGAGGGATGGCTATTAAAGACGATAAACAAAGAAAAATTGAAGTATTTTGGTCACTTGAAACGTCACGAAGGTTTGGAGAGAACAATAATGGAAGGGTATATGCCTGGGAAGAGAGGAAGAGGAAGGCCAAAGAGAAGATGGGTGCAGGATGTGGCGGATGATCTCCAGATGGGTGTATCAGACGCGGGACATCTTGCTTGTGATCGAGAAGCTTTCCGGTAGGTTGTTATGGGAGCGAGGTTCTGCAAAGGACATGCTACTGAATGAATGAATGAATGTTTATGATCAAGGTATGATCAATATCGGACTATATCTGTGATTGATGTCTTAGTATCGTGATTATCACCAGCTACCGGAGATAGTCTACATCTGACAGGAGGAACACATCGTTTGGTGAGGTTTTTTGTGCTGACTCAGATGATGTTGTGTAGTCCTTACCATGATGATCGGATGTTGCCTCCTGAGATGTTTCGGTCTGATTCTGCAGACACACTAGAGTATACGACATAATTCTACACATACACTTCTCACATACATACACTTTTCTTTATTAAATTAATCTGTTATTAATTTTTTGAAGCTAGAGTTGTTAAGTATGTTGTTTTGGGGAAGTGTGAGGGGGGGGGGGGGGGGGGGGGGGGGGCAAGTGGTGAGAGAGAGAGAGAGAGAGAGAGAGAGAGAGAGAGAGAGAGAGACGAACAGAACAGACTTTATTTTCAAAGGGTAACAAATTGGGCACGCAGGCCCGTCTTACATTCGGCCCTTCCATTCACTCATCTTTCTTTCATCAACAGTGCATAGGAAAAAACATTGTCACATGGATTTTGTAAACATAAACAATGCATATTACTATGTTATGAGACACATCCACCACCCACCCACACATCCCCCATTCACTCCAACTCCCCCACCCAACCACACACATAACCCACACACACATACATTCCCCCACCCATCCACCACATCCCTACACCTACACATCTCCCCACCCACACACACCTCTCACCCACCACACATCCATCCACCCACACCCCAAGCACACATACATTCAATAACCCGCACATCCCCCACCTACACACATCTCCCCACCCACTCACATATCCTCTACCCGTCCCATTACCCACCAACAATCACTCACCCACATATCCTCCTCCACCCACACACCTCCACCCACCCAG
>JACEFZ010016590.1:25000-354859 GCA_014155875.1 Cepaea nemoralis
TCACTTTTACACTCACTCAAGCACACGCACATGCATACTCACTCACTCTCACTCATACTAATTCTTCCACTCACACTCTTTCTCACTCACTCTCTCACCAACTGTCTCGCTCACACACATACAGTGAAGAATGATAGTGGAAAAATGATACTAGTAGGTGACTTATGGAGGCATATAGTCGGTATGAAGTAAGTATTGAAAGAGTTTTCGGTTGAATGTGTAGGGACTCATTGGTGTTTTCAGTTCTGGTGGAAGGCTATTCCACAAGTGAGCACCAGAATATGCGAAACAAGTTTTGTATAAGTCCAATCTAGGCATAGGAAGCTGTAATAAATTTAAGCGCTTACTGTTCATTGCATTAGATTGAATTAACGGTAGAAGATACTCTGGGGTATTTTCAGATATAATTTTATTCACTAATTTGGCTTTGTTAAAAAGGAAGCGCTTTTGAAGTGGTAAAAGTCTTAGATGGCTGTATAATTTATTACTTTCAACGTGCTTTATGCTAGAAACTAGACGTATAGCGCGGTTTTGAAGCGAACACAATCGTTTCATATTAGATTTAGGGCAACCATCCCAGACTGTGGAACAATAATCGAGAGGTGATTGGATATAGGATGCATAGAATATTTTTCGTGTGCTTTCATCCAAAAAGTGTTGAATTTTAGCAAGTTGGTAAACTTTTTGTGCTATTCTCTTGGTAAGGACGTGAACATGAGGGCTCCAGTTTAAATGTCTGTCAATTAAAAGACCTAATGTTTTATGTTCATTTACATTAATTATAGGTAACGTGTCCACGTGGAGCTCGAGCGGTGTCCCAGTTATGGCTAGGGTCTGTAGTTTTTGTCTGGTCGTTATTAGCATGGATTTGGTTTTGTCGATGTTAATTAACAAGCGATTTTCATTGCTCCATCTACTAAGGTTGTCAAGTTCGTTTTGTAAAGAGCTCTCTAAGTCACAAAGGCTCTCGTGACTTGTGTAAATAGTACAGTCGTCGGCAAATAGATCACACGAAGTATTGAGGTATAAAGGAAGATCGTTAATATACACTGCAAAAAGCAGCGGACCTAGTATTGAGCCCTGAGGCACCCCAAAATTAAGTTGTGTGGGTCTTGATAGACAGTTATTGAAGGACACTACTTGTTGTCTGTCGGATAAAAATGACGTAATTAGGTTCACCATGTTGGTGCTAGTCTTCATGTGTTTTAATTTTCTAATTAAAATATCATGATCTACCATATCAAAGGCTTTTTTAAAGTCTACAAATACTGCTCCACAAATGTTGCCATTGTTGATACAAAGATGCCAGTTATCGGTCATTTTTGTTAGGGGCACTATGGCAAGAATATTTAGGTCGAAACCCAGATTGACTGTCAATTATTAGATCGTTGTTAATTAAATGATGTAGTGTTATTTTATGCATGTGTTTTTCTAATGGCTTTGATAGCGACGATAGTAAGGAAATAGGTCTATAATTACCCAAGACGCTAATATCAGTTGAGCCATTTTTAAGTAGAGGATACACTTTAGCAACTTTAAAGGCAGATGGAAAGTAGTTTTTGGACAGGCACTGGTTATATATGAACGTTAATGACTCACTAATAATAGGTGCAGCACACCGAAGAATTCTATTACTGATACCATCTAGGCCTTCTGAATTTGTTGCTTTGAGATTCGAGAGATATTTATATACTTCTGCAACAGACATCAAGGGAATCTCAGGGGGAATATTTCTAGAGCACTTCTCTTCACAGAATGATGACAGTGAGCTTAAATTACAAGCTGAGTCTGGTATTGTGGACTTTAGATTCTCTATTTCTGATTGAAAGAAGCAACTGAAATCCTCGCATGTTATAGTGCTCGGTATTGCTGACCTGAAGAGTGTTTCTTGTTGGTTAGCGAGTTAATAGCCTTCCATATATTTGCGTTATTTGGTTTATCTACAATCAAATTTTTGACATGATCTTTCTTTATCCTACGAATTTCATATTTAACTTTATTTCTTAGTCTGCGGTAATTGATAAAATCTTTATTTTTGTGCGCTGTATCTCGTTCTCTCATATACACACATACACACACATATATACATACACATACATACATACATATATATACACATATATATATATATATATATATATATATATATATATATATATACATATACATATACATATATATATATACACATACACACACATACATATACATACATATACACATACATATATACACACATACACACACATATATATATATATATATATATATATATATATATATATATATATATATATATATATATATATATATATACACACACACACATATATATATACATACACATACATATGTGTATATATATACACACACATACACACATATATACATACATATATATATATATATATATATATATATATATATATATATATATATATATATATACACACACATACATACATATACATACATACATATACATACATACACATACATACACACATACACATATATACACGCACATACACACATATACACACGCACATACATATAAACACACGCATACATTTACGCACACATATAAACATACTTACACACACAAGCACACATACACACCCACATTCTGACGTGCACACACATACACACACATAAACACACGCATACACACATATGGACACACGTACACACCAACCCATCCAGCCACACACTTACTCACACATACACGCTGCCTCACATAATCTCACCCTCTCACTCACTCATTTACTCTCTAAACCACACTAACTCGCTCTCTTACAAGCACAGACAAGTACACAGGCACACACACATTCACCCACTCTCTCTTACTCACCCTTCAATCACCTGCACATCCCACACCTCCCCACCTCTCACACATCTCCCCTCCCGCACAAAACTCCACCCATAAACATATTCCCCCCACATACCTTCCCCATACGCATCCCCGCCCACACATCTCCCCACCAACTCACACATCCTCCACCTACAAACATTCTCGCCACCCACACATACATCCTCCACCCACTCACATTTACCCCATCCACACTCACACACTCCCACCCACGCAGACATATCCCATTCACAGACACCCCCACACACATTACACACCCATCCCCAACCCACACAATCTCCTGCACACCCATTCACCCACGAAAACAAAAAAAAGCGTAAAAATTAGTGATGCAATTCAACTCTCTCTTCTCTCTCTCTCTCTCTCTCTCTCTCTCTCTCTCTCTCTCTCTCTCTCTCTCTCTCTCTCTCTCTCTCTCTCTCTCTCTCTCTCTCTGATCTCTCTCTTGCTCTCTCTCCCTCTCTCACTAACTCTCTCACTCACATCACAGTAATGTTATATTATACATGGTAAAATCAAATGGCATACAACATGATAAGATGAGAATAAACAAAACAAAAAACAAAAACAAAAAAATAAATATATATGGAATGGCATGTTACAGGACAATCAAGTGGCATTAAACGATACCTCGTAATATGAAAGATGAGAATACATTAAAAATATGGAATAGCATGTTACATGAAATGCGTGCGCTCAACTCTCTCTCTCTCTCTCTCTCTCTCTCTCTCTCTCTCTCTCTCTCTCTCTCTCTCTCTCTCTCTCTCTCTCTCTCTTCTCTCACACACATGTACATACACACACCCGCACACATCCATATACTTACTCACACGTACTCACATAACACCCGAATATACACTCCCTCGCATACACTGCATGCAAGCACACTTACACATACAAAGATATACAATACATACACGAGCACACACACTCATCAATACACACATATGCACAAGAACATGCATATAAATGCATATAAACACATGAACGCAACCTTAACACACGTACAGACATACACACAGAGGCACACACAGATACACACATGTACACACACATGTACACCCATCCAGACATAACACACACATACATCACACTTTCTCATGCACTCTCTCATTCACCCACTCTCTCTCTCTCTCTTACACACTCACTCGCTCTCACACTCATTCATTCGGGCACATACACGCATACCCACAAATTCTCTCTCACTCACTCACGCTCCCTTACTCACTCATTTACTCGCTGACTCTCTAACTCACTTTCACTCACTAACTTTCACACTCTATCACACAGACAGGCAGACACACAACACACCCACTCTCTAAGATTCACTCATTCTCTAACTAAATCTCTCACACATATGTCCACACACACCCACTCACTTTTACACTCACTCAAGCACACGCACATGCATACTCACTCACTCTCACTCATACTAATTCTTCCACTCACACTCTTTCTCACTCACTCTCTCACCAACTGTCTCGCTCACACACATACAGTGAAGAATGATAGTGGAAAATGATACTAGTAGGTGACTTATGGAGGCATATAGTCGGTATGAAGTAAGTATTGAAAGAGTTTTCGGTTGAATGTGTAGGGACTCATTGGTGTTTTCAGTTCTGGTGGAAGGCTATTCCACAAGTGAGCACCAGAATATGCGAAACAAGTTTTGTATAAGTCCAATCTAGGCATAGGAAGCTGTAATAAATTTAAGCTTGAGGTGGTAAAAATCTTAGATGGCTGTATAATTTATTACTTTCAACGTGCTTTATGCTAGAAACTAGACGTATAGCGCGGTTTTGAAGCGAACACAATCGTTTCATATTAGATTTAGGGCAACCATCCCAGACTGTGGAACAATAATCGAGAGGTGATTGGATATAGGATGCATAGAATATTTTTCGTGTGCTTTCATCCAAAAAGTGTTGAATTTTAGCAAGTTGGTAAACTTTTTGTGCTATTCTCTTGGTAAGGACGTGAACATGAGGGCTCCAGTTTAAATGTCTGTCAATTAAAAGACCTAATGTTTTATGTTCATTTACATTAATTATAGGTAACGTGTCCACGTGGAGCTCGAGCGGTGTCCCAGTTATGGCTAGGGTCTGTAGTTTTTGTCTGGTCGTTATTAGCATGGATTTGGTTTTGTCGATGTTAATTAACATGCGATTTTCATTGCTCCATCTACTAAGGTTGTCAAGTTCGTTTTGTAAAGAGCTCTCTAAGTCACAAATGCTCTCTTGACTTGTGTAAATAGTACAGTCGTCCGGCAAATAGATCACACGAAGTATTGAGGTATAAAGGAAGATCGTTAATATACACTGCAAAAAGCAGCGGACCTAGTATTGAGCCCTGAGGCACCCCAAAATTAAGTTGTGTGGGTCTTGATAGACAGTTATTGAAGGACACTACATGTTGTCTGTCGGATAAAAATGACGTAATTAGGTTCACCATGTTGGTGCTAGTCTTCGTGTGTTTTAATTTTCTAATTAAAATATCATGATCTACCATATCAAAGGCTTTTTTAAAGTCTACAAATACTGTTCCACAAATGTTGCCATTGTTGATACAAAGATGCCAGTTATCGGTCATTTTTGTTAGGGGACTATGGCAAGAATATTTAGGTCGAAACCCAGATTGACTGTCAATTATTAGATCGTTGTTAATTAAATGATGTAGTGTTATTTTATGCATGTGTTTTTCTAATGGCTTTGATAGCGACGATAGTAAGGAAATAGGTCTATAATTACCCAAGACGCTAATATCAGTTGAGCCATTTTTAAGTAGAGGATACACTTTAGCAACTTTAAAAGCAGATGGAAAGTAGTTTTTACACAGGCACTGGTTATATATGAACGTTAATGACTCACTAATAATAGGTGCAGCACACCGAAGAATTCTATTACTGATACCATCTAGGCCTTCTGAATTTGTTGCTTTGAGATTCGAGAGATATTTATATACTTCTGCAACAGACATCAAGGGAATCTCAGGGGGAATATTTCTAGAGCACTTCTCTTCACAGAATGATGACAGTGAGCTTAAATTACAAGCTGAGTCTGGTATTGTGGACTTCAGATTCTCTATTTCTGATTGAAAGAAGCAACTGAAATCCTCGCATGTTATAGTGCTCGGTATTGCTGACCCTGAAGAGTGTTTCTTGTTGGTTAGCGAGTTAATAGCCTTCCATATATTTGCGTTATTTGGTTTATCTACAATCAAATTTTTGACATGATCTTTCTTTATCCTACGAATTTCATATTTAACTTTATTTCTTAGTCTGCGGTAATTGATAAAATCTTTATTTTTGTGCGCTGTATCTCGTTCTCTCATGATTTCGAGAACTTCACGAGTCACCCATGGAGATTTATGTTGATTCTTCACTCGAACTTCTTTAACTGGCACATGTTTATCAAACACACTGTAGACTGTCTTTGTCCAGTAAGCTAGTGCATCATCCGGATCAGGAAGTTGGTAAACATGTTCAAGGGCTGCATTTTTTAAGTCATCTAAAAATAAACTTCGGTTGAGAGCTTTTAGATTTCTAAATTTGATGATTAAATGTTTATTTTTAGGAGATTTGAACCCAGTTTTCGACCACGTACAACATATTGGGTAATGGTCACTAACTGCACTAACAGGAACAGAACATTCGATAATATTAACTGGACAAGTAACATATATATGATCAATTATAGTTGAGGAGGTGCCTGTAACCCTTGTGGGACGGTTTATTAGTTGTTTGAAATCGTAAGATAGAATGATATCGTCCCATGTCTGGTTGGATATAGTAGTATCTATGTTAAAGTCACCTAATATCATGACTTCTCTACCTTCTGTAAACACTCTATCCATCATTGTAGTGAAACAGTCATACCAATTGTACCCAGCACACGGATTCCGATATAGGTATCCAATTAGAAACGGTTGCTGACTGGCTGGCTTCACCTCTAACCAAACACATTCTATCTCTACTGACTCGAGATCACTTCTACGGGAACAGTTGAGGGAATTGGAAATGTATACAGCAATACCTGTCTCTAATTTTTGATTTGCGTCTCTTCGAATTACTTTAAACCCCTTAATAGTGATTTCAAAGTCGGATATTTTGTCGTCGAGACGACTTTCTGTGATTCCAAACACATGGAATTGTTTGCACAGTATTACCGAAAGCTCAGGTAATTTATTGAGCAAATGATAGATGTTGAGATGGCCTATACGTAGGCCATCTTTGTGAAGCCACTGATCGTGATTGGCGAACATTGCACGATGAAAGGATGATGTCGCTTGCGGTAGAAATTTTCAGAGTTTTTGAAACTTTATTTAGTAGTAGTTAAGACTATTAGATGGGGTAGGAAAATGTCTGTGCTGGAGTGACATCATGAAAGCTTGATGCAGGGCTGCAGGATTGTATTGCATTAGCTGTTGAAGTTGGCGGTTCCACTGATAGGAGTGTAGATTACCATCCAACGAGGGACCACTTCTGTGAGAGTTACTGGAAGTGCCTACATTAGAAGCATACATCGGGGGCACAGCAACATTGTTTAACGGTGTCCCCTTTGACATAATAGGGGGAGGCTGCGTTATGGGCAAGGGAGGAAACAAGCCATCATAGTTAGCAACACTGGGATTGGAGCATGGGTTGCTATCCACGGCATTGTATTCCTGGGGTATAGGCAATGGTGGTGCAGGAAGAGAAGGAGCGTTTTCTGAACACTTAGAGGTGGCTGTCGCCGGGGGTGAAGTTCGGGTTACTCCTGTAACTGGTGCTGGTTGTTTTGCACGTTCGGGATATTTTATGTTCTTCGCTAGTATACTGCTTCCTAGCTTGGAACAATGTATTTGATCCCTGTATAGTTTTTTCTTAGGAGCCCCGGACGACGAAGTAAAGTACGGGGTGTTATTAATGAAACTAATGGCATTGTCTTTACAAAATTTATATAAAGTTAGATTGGCAGCAACGGCAGTCCGACGCTGGAATCCATAACATGGTGGAATGATGGATGAAATGAACATAGATGAGTTAGGAAATTTATTTCGTAACAGTACCTCCAGCGTAGATAGTTGTGAGGTGCTTATGATGTTATTATCCATTATGTCATTGACACCAATATGGACTGTCACTTTTTTAATTCTCTCATTCACTTCGAATTTTCGCAGTGTAGCGGTAAGCCTATCAATGTCAGCGCCTGGTAGAGGGAAGATTGACGTTGACTCGCTGTCAGAAGATGACATACGGTCACAATAGATTCCCTTTAGCAGGGAGTCTCCAATGATAACATGAGTTGCTCTGTCATCTATTGTAAGGTCACGCTGCTGGCGTGTCCGCTTGGGCTGTTGTTGCCACTGACCACTGCGGTCTTTCTTGTGTTCTTGATTATTATAGCTTGCTTGCGTTGGTTGTTGATGCCCAGTAGTGGTAACAATTGAACTTTGTGATTCCTGGTCTGCTGCTGGAGTCTACACTTAAGGCCTGGAACCTGTTGCTGATATGCACATCAATGGGGTAGATGGATGGTGTGCGTTCTACAGGTTTAGAAGTAGTTTTGTTGATTGTAGAAACTGTCTGTATGTCATTATGTGACGAACATTCACTGGTAGCACACGCATCTACAACACCAAGGGTAGTTTCTGTCTGTGCACTTTTATTAAATGACTGTGCACTTTTTAGTTCTAAAGCATGTATGGATGCTTTGAAAGTTTCCTTCTCTTGTCTAAGGAGGCGGATTTCTTCTCGAAGAAGAAGGTTTTCGTTTTTAAGCACAGCAATAATATTAGTGGTGTTGCTGGTAATAAAATCTTTTAACCTCATCTCCAAAGCCTGAATGAGTTCACGACAATCAATATCATTGTGGCTCTGTGGTTCGGCCGAAGAAAGAGTGCTTGAATGTGATGTGCTGGTTTGATCAGATTGAGCTGGTGAATTCTGTTGTATGTCCAGCTGGAATTCAGTGTCTGATTGTTCACTAGACAACACGATTGTGGTTGGCGATGAAGATGATCGATTCATTCGCTGAGCTGGCGTGCTCGTCAAAATTTTTCCCGTCTTGTTTTTTTTTTTTACATTGTGCCGCTTGGACACAGTTGATGATCGCAAGTTGGAGGACATTTTGGCAACATAGGCAGCTCGATAAGGCAAGGAATAAAATAATATTGCAGGCTTTTCTGTAGGTCGTGCGTGACGTTTACTTGCTAGCCATGCATGGTTAATTCTCACGTTGTCGTAAATCGATAATTGGTAAAATTCAAAAATGGGTGATCTTACCGTCACGATTCACAAAGAAATCCTCATTTAACTAAATACACATTCACATAAACTTGACATTTTGTGTTGTATGTAAATCCAGCTTTAAACGAACAAAATGATGGAGTAAATATACGCGCAGGCCTTTCTGTCGAAGGTGCGTGGTGTTTATCACTTGTTAGTCACGCATGGCAAAGTCTCACGTTGTCGTGAATCGATAATTGGTAACATTCATAAATTGGTGCTCTTACGGCCACGTAAAATAAAGAAACTCTCATTTCATTAAATAAACAGTCACATAGACTTGAACTGTTGAGTAGTATGTAAATCCAGTTTAGAACGAACACATTGATATACACAGCATCGCGATTGAATTGAGTAAACTTGTTAAATTAATCAAAAATCGGGAGAATATGTGAAAACACGTCCTCTCGAAGCCGGAAACCGGAGAGAGAGAGAGAGAGAGGTATCCACTGACTGGTGGACGGAATCTGGTGGATTCTCCAGAATAATGATATGTGGTTAAAAATAATGTGGGTGTTGATTCCCCTCACTTCAGGGACGACACTTTAAAGGAACACACGACATGGCCAAACAAGAACACTACGCGGGACGCCAAAGAAGATTGATAAACCAACACAGAAATGGCGTCGTTAGCCGCTACAAGGCGGGATTTCCTGAGAAGGGGATCCGAGCACTTATGGACTGAATGGTTCGATGTGCAATGATGATAATCTGTCGACTAACTAACTAACTAACTAATTGCTATATATGTGAACATTTGGGAGTTTTGCATTATAAATAACACACATATATCATGCAAACACAGAGATAACATATAGAACAATCCATTCGAAAAAAAAGAGAACATATAGAACACTCCATTCGAACACAGAGATAACATATAGAACAATCCATTCAAACACACAGATAACATATAGAACAATCCATTCAAACACACAGATAACAAATAGAACAATCCATTCAAACACAGAGATAACATATAGAACAATCCATTCAAACACACAGATAACAAATAGAACAATCATTCAAACACAGAGATAGCATATAGAACAATCCATTCAAACACACAGATAACAAATAGAACAATCCATTCAAACACAGAGATAACATATAGAACAATCCATTCAAATACAGAGATAATATATAGAACAATCCATTCAAAAACAGAGATAACATGTAGAATAACCCATGCAAACACAAAGATAACATGTAGAATAATTCATGCAAACACAGAGATAACATGTAGAATAATTCATGCAAACACAGAGATAACATGTAGAATAATCCGTGCAAACACAGAGATAACATGTAGAATAACCCATGCAAACACAGAGATAACATGTAGAATAATCCATGCAGACACAGAGATAACATGTAGAATAATTCATGCAAACACAGAGATAACATGTAGAATAATCCGTGCAAACACAGAGATAACATGTAGAATAATTCATGCAAACACAGAGATAACATGTAGAATAATCCGTGCAAACACAGAGATAACATGTAGAATAAGCCAAGCAAACACAGAAACATAGCAATCGAGACATTCCCATACGCTTTCGGTCCTCATCTTCAACAGCCAGCAAAGTCCCAGTTCTAATGGTCGTATGATTGTGTATCCGTCTAATCTTTCCTCTGAGCTAATTGTCAGCCATATCCACTGGTCATCTCTTCCGGGCCATTCTCTCCAGGCTGTGACGATTTATCCGTTCATCCAAGCTATACCCATGATCCCAAAGTGACTTGACCACATCTGCCATATCATGCACGAAAACCCCATCCAACTGTGTATATCTAGTCAATTAGTCCGTCTGCTCCTTTCCCGACACACCAGCATGTCCTGGATTAAAGATCCCACAGATGCTCCCTATCTTTGATGTTCGAATTGAAGCATGCCACTGTGCCCGAAAAAGTATGTCTTTGCTTTCTCTGCATGTTCCGTGAAACCATTAAAATCACGACATGCGTGTGCTGTTTGTCCTCCAGTCAGCGGAACGACGCTGTGACTGTCTCCACAGAGATAACATGAAGAATAATACAAGTAAAGGTATCCTACGATGAGATGAAGGACATTCTGTGTAACTTTTACCTGTCCACGGAAGTGAGAAAACTGGCTTTATGATATTACATATTACCCATACTATTGAATGCAAGTGAATGTGGAGGTAACAGAGATGTTGTATTTTACGAACATCGCTAAGAATTCCATGGACAGCTAAAAGGACCAATGTCCAAGTTCTGCAAGAGACCAGTCCACAAAGATGTTTGATTACTAACATAAGGGCCAGACAATCGTCAATTTTCGGTCACGTTATGAGACAAGAGGTTCTGGCGCTATTTGTGACAAGCGAGAATATTGATGGTTATGTTATGTTATGTTAAGTCATGTGTTATATCATGCCATGTCATGTTGTGTTATCATGTTCGACATTCCCGCACAAACGGTATTTCCATGCGCGCTCAATCCTCCGATGCAGCAACCACCTCAAAGCATCTCCTCTAACTGTTCGAGGTGTTAGTTGTAATTTCTCCTCTCCCACTGTTCCCATGAGGAGTTGGTTGTAATGTCTCCTCTCTCACTGTTCCTGTCACCGTCTCACATACACAGGCATTCTGAAACTCTTCACATGCACTCAAGATAAGTATCAGTCGTGCACGTGGCAATTTATCATTTATTCAGGAGAACCTGATTAGCGTTACAATGTGCACACAAGGCGTTTAAATCATCATACACATAGTGTGTTAACTAACATTAATAGCACTCGGATCATAACACACGAGCACTGCACTCAAACAATAGCTAACGTCGGATATGGCAAAGCTAGTTAGCACTCCCGCAAATATAATACACACGCTCCAATAACACAAACATCCTTCCCATAAGCAGTCGAGTCTCCGTCTGTCCTTTCCTCACGCTGACCGGTAGGTTGCGTGGTAATGGACTCCGCTTTCCTCGAGATAACCGTGGTGTCTCAACAGCCACGTCATACTGCTGTCCGTCCGGTTTAGGTCGGGTCGTATAGTGCAATGCTGTCCAGTCAACAGAGTCCCGTAGACTTCTGTCCCCTGTTATAACTGGGTCGTGTCCTGTCTATGTTCTGTCTATGACATCTCAGTATCCCTGCCCTGTCTCTAACATCTATATTGTCCTATAGATGTCTTGTCTTATGACATCTCCCTAGTCCTTATCTATGTCCTGTCTATCATATCTCTCTAGATGTGTAGATGTCCTTTCGCTGACATCACTGTCTCCCTGCCTATGTCCTGTCTCTATTATGCCCCTTGTCCTCTACATGTCCTGTCTTTATTCCCCAACACTCTGACATCCTCCCCTGCTGTTCCGGTATTGTGTCACTAAATTTCACTTAGAAACTGTGACACAATGTTGTCTATAAATATAAAATTAATCTGACTAATTTGTCAGTGGGTTGTGGGAATCAGTCAGTGACGTTTTTTTTTTTTGTTGGTACAACCGTGATTTATAAGAGTATGATACACTGTTAAATCATCTATCCACTGGTTTATCATTAGCTTAACAGTCTTGACATGTTGCCAAGAGTCACCTATTCTCCTACATTTTACTACTGGAGGCTGTAAACGGACCAAGGTACCATTGTCTTATATAAATGGTTGCCCATTCATTGCAAAACCTCTCATGCAACCAAAAATTGGTGCCACGAAACAATTGTCTCTTTGTTTAGAAGAGACTAATCATGGATATATAATCCACGGCCTCCATAAAATATTACCTCAACATCTCTTTTCAAGCTCGGTGTTCACTGATTTCTGCCTATCTCGCTTCCGCTTGTTGGTAGATTTTTCTCTTGTGGAGTCATAACCTTTATTAATCCCTTATATCTCTTGTATTAGTGTAATCTCCCCTTCATAGTAAATGGTGTTTGCACGTTATATGTTCGTGTTATGTTAGTTTTTATGTTCTGCTACTAATAATGTGTGTTTTAATTACACACATAAGTGTATGTTTATAATATGTGTAATTTTAGTCTTCAAGTGTCATCAGGTAGGTTACTACATCTCACAAATGAAGGTTCATTCTAAATTTCTGAGATGCGTTTCCGAACTGTGATACTTGAATCTATAACCATGGGTGTAATGTAATTCTTATGTCAACACGTATAAAACCATTGAACAAGTACACGTGTTGCAAAAACAAAGACAAATCATCACACCAAAGACTATGTGCCAAAAAGTGCACAAATATTTACGTGTCCTCTTTTAATACATTCATGCCTTCTTTCATCCACTTTTTTCTTAATCTTTCACACTAGCATTGTTAAGAATCTATATCATCTTTAGATTTGATTTAGCATTTCTTATATTTTGTAATATTTTTTTTTAAAATACGCACATATTTAACTTCACCACAGTGATTAAGTATTTTTAAACCCGATATATTCTATGTACAAATGTGTTTTATTGCTCTATGCAATCGTAAGAAGGAAAAACTGAATTTTATAATTAACTTCTTATAGTTTTCGCCAAATAAACGTAGTAAATTAAGGAGCTATAAATAAGTAGCAATGAATGACTATACTGTAATAGTTCTTACTTCCCTTATTTACACATAAATGTTATGTTTGCTATGTAAGTTAGTTATATTACTAATTTTGAACTGGAATTAGTTTAAGAGGTTTGTATTTTGTTGTATGAGAAACAAATTGTACTAATATTTTAGAGAAAAAGTTGTATATTAAAAAAAAAAATATAATTATATTATATCAGTTCGATGTTATTTAATTGATAAGGAAAATTTATATGAATATGCAACTGTAATAAAATACTCATCTCATCTCATCTCATCTCATGATGTTCCTCTTGTACCTTGCGGTGTCGAGGTGAAGTATAAACTTCGTGAGAGTGCCCGATTATGGGCTTCATATATCGATATTCCCATGGACTCTGCTATTCCCTCTTTCCAACGTTTACGTGGTCGGCCTCTTCCTCTGTTTCCATCTGGTCTGTACATCATTGCTTGTTGTGGCATGCTGTTGACTGGTAACCTACTTGCATGGCCGAACCATTTGACTTGCTGCTTTCTAATAAAATCTAGTGCTGCTTTAACCCCCACTTTAGTCCTGATTTCTTCATTTCTGATCTTATCTCTTCTTGATACGTTGAGTATTCTTCTCAGGAACCTCATTTCATACTCTTAACTATTTAAGTCTAAATTAACTATCTATTTACATTAATTAATATTATCTTTGACTGAAGACGTCGTCGTGTCGTTGATCTGTTCGACTGGAAGGTCAGAAGATCTGGTGAGCAAATCTGCAATAGTGTTCCTCGAACCTTTGATGTGCCTGATGAAGAACGAATAGTTCTGTAGGAACAGGGCTCAACGATAGATACGATTATTTTTGGGCTGTCCTTTTTCGATCACCATCAACGGGGAATTGTCTTTCTCGACAAGGAAGTGTGTCCCGGTGAGGTATTTTGGTTAATTTACCAATACACAATTGCGAGGGCCTCGAGCTGAGAAACATCATATCTTGACTCTTGGTGTAAGTTTCATACTTACGTAGATTATTGGATGATCTATGTTATCGTAAGTTTGGAGCAACACCCCTGATATAGTTGTGGCACTGGCGTCTATCCAAAGATTACACGAAAGATTTTTATTAGGGAGGGATAAGATAGGTGTATTGGAGAAGTGATACTTCATTTGTGACATTGCATTTTTTTAAACAGCGCTCTGTACATCAATCTTCGCGTTCGATCTCAGAATATCAGAAAAAATACTGATGATTTGCGCCAAGTTCGGTATGAACTTATTCTAATAATTCACCAAGCCCAATAGGCTTCTAATATGCTTCTTAGTGGTAGGTATCGTGAGAATTAAGATCTTGGTCACGATTTTATCATCTGTGTTCAAATGGCCTTTGGATATTTTATGGCCTAGAAATTCAATTTCGTCAAAAGCCAACTCAATTTTTGTTGGTTTTACAGTGAGTCCAAACAATTTAATTTTGTGAAAAATATGTCTCACACTCTGTGTCTGAGTTACGTTCTTAGGTGTTACATTCCAGTGGAATGAAATGGCAAGTTTTGTTTTACATACAAAATCACAAAGAAATGGTGGCAAAATAATCCTTATGAATGATGTTATAAGTAACATTTGTAGATTTATCAGTATAAATATGGTTGTTGTTGACTGTAGATGGTATATGTACAATGCCATCAATAAAATATTTAGCAAAATTTCTAATAGAAGTGAACATAGTAAATCAAAGTAAACTGTGTTAATTCGTTCTTCCCAGGTGTTTTGTATTATTATGGAATATCCTATCTAACATTCTGCACTCTATACCTCAGTGACCTTCTTCTGCTCATTCTCATTATTTTTATTATCACCACAACGTTGTCACATATACTGACAGTCGCGGCTGTTCATGTTTGTATTATCATTACAATGTTGTCATAAACTGACAGTCGCTGCTATTCGTGTTTCAATTATCATCACAATGGTGCCATATATTGACAGTCACGGATGTGTACATGTGCATGTGCCATGGGGGAATGTGACTGTTATATTGACGCAAGAAGTGAGATGCTGTTATATTCTTGAGGGTGTAAGCTCGCCTAATGTTATAAAATGCTATTAGCGACAAATGTGTTATGACTCGTAGGCACCTGAGCGCCATGGGCAATATAACATCCCAGTAGTATGCGGTTATAGGCGAAGATGGTCAGACTAGTGTCAATTTCAACGCTATGGACATATGACATCCAAGTGTCATAGATAATTCTTGTGTGAGTGTCATAGGAGACATGGTTCTCTGGTTATGATCGACTGGGTCTTTGTTGTCCTCGACAACTACACTTTGAGTCCTTGCACAGCTTCATTCTAGTTACTCCTTACGCATGGTAAGTATTGGTCTACAACGGTTAGACCACAGGATGATACTGTTCGTTGACACCACAACACGTCTACCAATTTGACTAACTCATTATATAAGACGTATTCCTTCATACTATTTAATTATCATCTTGTACACGAATGTCAAAGAAATCGAAATCAGATGTCAAAAACCTAGTGCACTTATATATCAATTATCAACCTTACTGAAACATCCAAATATACCAATGTCCGCAAAACGACAGATAATAAACAGCATATTCACACCAACCCTATGCTACCAATCTCAAAATTAGACTTTATCAAAATCACACTTTCGCAAAATCAACACCTGCGAGATGAGATGCCTGAGGAGAGCTGCCAACTTAACAATCCGAGACCGAGTAAGAAATGCTACGATCAGACAGACTGTGGGATCAACACCTTGTGCCACATTTATTGAAAGACAGAAGATCAAGTGGTTTGGCCATGTCGTTAAAATGCAACACCAACCACTACCAGCACTCGCCTTATATTAAAGATTATCTGCGACGAGACCAAGAGGACGTCCAAGAAGAAAATGGATTGACGACATCAAAGACAGTGTACAATCACACGGAATGACACTATTCAGTGCCGCCCACCGGGCGCTGGAGGGCAAATTATTCCTCCCCACGACGCTTGATGACAGAAGTGGAAGATGATGATGATGATGATGATGATGATGATGATGATGATGATGATGATGATGATGATGATGATGATGATGATGATGATGATGATGATGATGATGATGATGATGATGATGTCATATACTGACAGTCGCCGCTGTTCATGTTTGTATTATCATCACAATGTTGTCATATACTGACAGTCGCCGCTGTTCATGTTTGTATTATCATCACAATGTTGTCATATACTGACAGTCGTGGCTGTTCATGTTTGTATTAACATCACAATGTTATCATATTCTGACAGTGGCGGCTGTTCATGTTTGTATTAACATCACAATGTTGTCATATACTGACAGTGGCGGCTGTTCTAACACACTTGTACATGTCTCTCTCCTGGCAGTTACACGAGGTCAGCCCTGTCCCCAAGACTGGACATTCCATGCTCTGACCGGCTCCTGTATTGCACTTATAAGGAAAAACTACTCCTATTTTGACGCTTCATCTCACTGCTACATTAGTTTCCGACGCATTACTACGAAAAGGATCGGCCATCTTGTGTTTATATTTGATAAAGCCACCGATGATTGTGTTAAAGGTATTTTCTCTCCAACCTTAGTTAGCTTACATATATGCCCAAACATGAATCACATGTAGTTGCCTTCCCATTTGTCAATGCACTTCCCCATATTTAAGTATCCGAGATATGACGCTGTTTATAACTTATAATATAAGCTTGTTTTATCACCACACACAGAGTATAATAGAAGTAATATTACAGTATGTATCACCACATATAACTTATTAACGTAGGGGAATCACATCATGTGCCACCACACATAGAGCTTAGAGCAGGGGTGGCCAACACGAGGCCCGTGGGCCACATTTGGCCCGCTGGGGGTCATGTTGCGGCCCGCGGAGCTAGGTCAAATGAACATAAATGTTAACTTTATTGTACATATCACCAAAAGAACATTACAGCATGAGTTGTTGTGACATATTTCAAATATTGTCTGCCTATCAACGACACTTAGATTCCCTATTTAAATGTCTATTCAGAGGTCACAATATTAATTCGAGGCCAAGCCCAATTTTCTAACCACAACCTTAAGCCGCCGGTACGTTTCGTCTGAAGTTGACAGGAGTAGTATAGTAATATAGGGGATCAGGCCACATACTTTTTTAAAAATATATTTTTTTTTTCAAAACCTCAGTACCCTTCGGTTATTGAAAATAAATATATTTTAAAAAAAGTATATTGCCTGAATCCCCTATATTACTAACACTACTATAACATTATATTGTTATCAATAATTAACATATATAAAAATTATCCTTATTTAAAATGAGTAAATCTTGCAATATATGTTTTATTAATAAACCTCTTCATTTCTTTGCTAAAGAAAAAACATGTCCCGATGGTCATAGAGGAAGATGTAAAGAATGTGATAAAACTAGAAAACAAAATCACTATCAAGAAAATAAAGAAAAATATAAAGAAGCTTAATGATGAATTTTATAATAGAAATCCTGATTATCATAAAAAATATTATGAAGAAAATAAGTATATTAAAAAAGTTTCCTAATAAAATGGCAAGTAAAAACTCGCACAATTATATTGTTCAATTTGTAATAAAACATTTGATACTATAAAAGAACTGACACAACATGAAAAATCAAAAACACATAAAAAGAAAGAATTGAAAAACAGAATTTCTAAATCAAAAAAGACATTCAAAAATGTTTTAATAACTTATACAATTCCAAAAACTGGAAGGGATATAAATACTTATTTTAATAAAATATATTCTCATGTAGAAAGAATTCTTGACAATTATACATTAATTAAATTTAAGTTCACCATTGATTGTATTTTCACTCATCCAATAAAGTATAATAACATAACTGTATATTTCAATTCTGGTTATTTTAATTTAAATTCAATGAATCAATTTGATGATAAATTTAAAAGAATAGAAGATAAATTTATTGCTTGGGTAGATAGTTTTCAACAAAAAGGAAGTGGATATATTTTTGATCATATTAATCAAACTGAATTAACTATTGTAAAAGTAAAATCACTAACAGGATCATCTTATTTTAAACTTCCTTTTATAAATAATAATATTCTAAATATACAAAACAAGGATGATAAATGTTTTCTATGGTGTATTATAGCTAATATTCTAGAAATTAAATCTCACCCAGAAAGAGTATCACATTATAAAGCATATGAAGATGAGTTAAATATGGACAAAATTGAATATCCTGTTAAAATGAAAGATATTCCAAAGTTTGAAGATAATAATAATATCAGTATAAATGTTTATGCTCTTCAAGACCAAAAAAATTTAAAATCCTTATATCCAATATATACTACAAACTACCCCGATAGAGAAAAAATTATTGATTTATTATATGTTGAAAATGAAGGAATAACTCATTATTGTTTAATTAAAAATCTTGAGGCAATTGTATCTACTAATCACAATAAAAATTATTTATGTAGAAGATGTTTTCAATCTTATTCCTCTTCTCAAGCATTAAACAATCCATCAAAAGGATTGTGGAAATCAACCATTATCAAAACCTATTCTCCCCACTGAAGAAAATAATATTTTAAAATTTAAAAATCATCACTTTAAATCTAAATTACCTATTGCTTTCTATGCAGATTTTGAATCATTAAATATCCCAATGTCTTCTTGTCAACCAAATCCTAATGAATCGTATACAGAGAAAAAATTTAAACAAGAAGTATGTTCATTTGGTTTATATGCTGTATCTGATTATCCAGATTTATGTTCTTGTCCCTATTATAGTTATACAGGATTAGATGCAAAAGAAAGATTTGTTCAATGATATTGTAAAGGAATTTTATTATATACATAAAAAATTAGATTATTATAAGAAATCACAACATAAACTCACTACTCAAGAAAAAATAGATTTTAAAAATGCTACTAAATTGTTATATCTGCAAAGAAAAATTTCCTAAAACAAAACAAAAGTAATAGGACATAATTGTCAAAAATGTAAAACAAGATGTGAAAAAGAACATATTGATGAAAGTAACAAGACAAAAGAACATAAATGTCTTTCGTGTAATACAATCTGTGAAAAAGAATTTACTATAATAGATACTAAAATAAGAGAACATAATCATTTAAATGTGAAATATAGAGGAGCAGCTTGTCAATCTTGTAATACAAAAGAAGGAAAGGATTCTAAAATTATTCCAGTATTTTTCCATAATGGTAGTGAATATGATTTTAAGTTCATAATTACAGAACTAATGAAATATGAAACTAAATATAATAAAGTTACAGTATTAGCCTACAAATTCAGAAGATTATATATGCAATTACATTTGGTAGTTGTTATAGAAAACTTATATTTTTAGATAGTTATAGATTCTTATCTGCTTCTCTTGATAATGTTTCAAAAGGATTATTAGATAAAGATTTTAAAATGTTTACAACAACTATTTTAAAAAAGATAAATTTGAAGCATTAAAATATATTGTAGATAGTAAAAGAACATTCAAAGTTGTTTATCCATATGAATATATTGATTCTATAGAAAGACTAAAAGAAACTGAATTACCTCCAATAGAAAAATTCTATTCAACTTTAAGACAAGAAGGAATTACACAAGAAGAATATCAACATGCTCAAAATATTTGGAAAACATTTAATTGTAAAACACTTCAAGATTATCATGATATTTATTTACAAACAGATGTTTTAATATTAGCAGATGCTTTTGAAAAGTTTAGAGAATTCTTTTTAAAACATCATGAAATTGATCCATTGTTATTGTTTTTCAGCTCCTGGATTAACTTGGGAATGTGGGATTAAAATATACTGGAGTAGAATTAGAATTATTAATCGATTATGATATGTTACTTATGTTTGAAAAAGGAATAAGAGGTGGATTTTCTGGTGTTTTAGGAAGTAGATATGCTAAAGCATTTAATAAACAAACACCAAATTATCATGGAGATGGAAATAAAAATCTTAATAACTAAGAATCAGAGATGAAATATTAAAACTCTTAAAGAAACAAAAAGAAAAAGGATGAAAAATTAGATATTAATAAATTTCTGAGATTAAATTATCTTTTATACTTAGATGCAAATAATTTATATGGTTGGTCAATGTCTCAAAAACTTCCAACAGGTGATTTTAAATGGGAAAAAGATCCCAAGTATTATAAAAATATTCCAATAGGAAGAGGTTGTATAATAGAATGTAATTTAGAATATACTGAAAAAGCACAATTGAAAACATATAAATATCCATTGGCTCCTGAAAGTTTAGTTATAAAAAAAGAAGAATTAAGTCGATATCAATTAAATTTATTGGGAGATAAGAACGGAGTGAATTCTCAGAAATTAGGAGAAGTTCCTAAATTAGTTTTAAATTTAAAAGATAAAGAAAAATATGTTATTCATCATAAAATGTTACAATTTTATTTATCTCAAGGAATGAAAGTTACTAAAGTTCATAGAACTATTTCTTTTAAAGAAGAAGATTGGTTAAAACCATATATTGATTTTAATACTAATCAAAGAACTAAAGCAGAATCAGATTTTGAAAAAGATTTATGGAAATTAATGAACAATGCATTCTATGGTAAAACATTAGAAAACATAAGAGGAAGAGTTAATTTAATATTAGTTTCAACAAAAGAAGAAGCTAAAAAATATTTTTCTAAACCGTCATTCAAGGATGTTATATATTTTAATAAAGATTTAATTGGAATACAGATGAGTAAACCCACAGTAAAATTTAATAAACCAATTTATACAGGCATGTGTGTTTTAGACTATAGTAAATTATTAATGTATGACTTTTATTATAACACTTTCAATAAACAATTTCCAGATAATGACATATTATATTGTTTATATTCTGATAGTGATTCTGTATTTATAAATGTCTTTACAAATGATTTATATAAAGAATTAGAAGTTATTCAAGATGAATTAGATACTAGTGATTATCCAAAAGAACACTTTCGATATTCAGATAAAAATAAAAAAGTAATAGGAAAATTTAAAGATGAATTAAATGGAAAGATTATAACTGAGATAGTTTGTTTAAGAAGTAAAGCATATAGTTTTAAAACTTTAGGTGAAAAAGATAAGAAAAAATTAAAAGGAATCAGTATGGCAACTATTAAAAAAGAAATTACATTTGAAGATTATAAAAATTGTCTATTTTCAGGAATTGAAAGATATCATAAAATGTTTACATTAAATTCAGATAAACACGAAATGTTTATAAAAGAATTAAATAAAAAATCATTATCAGCTTTTGATGATAAAAGATATATTTGTTCTGATGGAATAAGAACATTACCACATGGTTTATTAAATTAACTAACTAGGATTCTATAACAGTAAGAATATATTTATAAACTTTATAATAAATAAAAATTGTATATTAAAAAAGTTTTCTTAAAAAATGAGCAGACAAAATCTTATAATTGCCTGTGAAAATAATGATATTGAAAAAGTTAAATTATTATTACATACTGATGTTAATATACAAAATAAATATGGAATGACACCATTACATTATGCTTGTTTAAATAATAACATCAAATTAGTTAAATTGTTATTAAATTGTAAAAATATTAATGTAAATTTGCAAAATATTTATAAAGAAACTCCTTTACATCTTGCATGTGAATTATGTAATTTTGATATAATTATATTATTATTAGGTATATGTAAAGATATTGATATTGATTTACAAAATAGTAGAAAAGAAACTCCTTATAATGTTTTGTTTAACTTTAGTACTACAGATTGTTTGAATGTTTTACTAACGTAGATGAAGAACAATTTTGTTTCAGATATGCTAATGATTATATAAAGATTCTGATTAGTCATGTACTTTTTAAAGATATATTTTATGATCTACAACCATTGGATAATGTTGAAGATCTAGAAAAAACCTTTAATGATATTAGATTTAAAATAATGGTTCTATTATCAAATTCATTATTAAAAATAACTAGATTATGTATACAAAATAATTGTTCTGATATTAATAAATTAAAAGGAATTATTCCTAATATTTTAATTAATTATTTACTAGAATGATAAATCTTTCTATTTTAATTTTAGTTATTAAAGAAAAAATTTAAAACATAGTTTTTTGTAATTCTTTTTCATAAAAACTTCCTATAATTTCTTCACCTTCTAAATCTTTATTTTATAAGTAATAGGGTTTGTATATAAAACTTCACTAATAATAAATATTTCTGTAGGTCCATTTTGGTGTGTATCCTTTTTCAAAAAACTTCTTCTTCTTTGTTATTCTAACTCTATCTCCTATTTTAAATTTAGGTTTAGTTTCATCTTCATAATTATCTACTCCATATAAGTTTTGTCTTACTATATTTTCATTAGATTTTTTACTACCATCAACAGGAGTCATTTTAATAGAATTATGATATGTGTTATTATAATCAGTAACTAATTCATCTAATATGTTATAATATTTTGTTACACTATTAGCAGTAAAATATTTATACATTTTCTCTTTCATAGTCCTATTCCATCTTTCTACAACATAACTTTTCTCTTCATTCTCTGTAGAATACATTTCAATATTATTAACTTTTAAAAGATCTTTAACATCTTTGTTATAAAATTCTTTCCCTTATCAACCCATAGTTTTTCTGGTTTTCTATTGTCTCTAGAAAATATCTTCTTAAATGCTTCAGCAACGGTTATTCCACTTTTATTTTTTAATGGAATCATCCATCCATATTTACTAAAAACATCAATAACAGCAAGAATAAATTTATATCCTTTATTTTGTTTAGAATAAGAAGACATATCAACTAAATCTGCTGCCCATATTTGATCTATTCCTCTTACAATAACTCTTCTCTTTTTAAATTTTTTAATAACTGGTTTATGTAATTCATCAGCTAAATAATTACTCCATAAAATAGATTTCTTAATCCCTTTTCCAAAAATGTGTGGATTATAAATACTTCGCCAACATAGTCTGCCAGATATCTTCTGAATTCATTTTAATTTATAAAAAATATATTTTTAAAAGTTAACCAATCATAACACTCAACTTTTGTCCATCTGATTGAAATTTTAATATTTTATCTGAAATAACTAATGCATAAGCTTGCGTTCCTGCAGGAACACTTTTATGAAAAAATGCTTTTACTGTAATATCACTTATGCTATATTTAATTTTTTCACTTTGTTTACTTATATCAAAAACAAACAATGGATATAAGTCTCTATATGTATCTTCATGAAGTACTGAAAAGTCATCTTCTCTTCCATAAAATTTAGATTTAAAACTTGCTGCATCTAAATATGCTTTAGAAAACTGATTTTGAGTAAAAGATAACTCATAATCTACTTTAGGATATCTTCTGCTGTTTAAAGTTACATAAATATTTTTTAAATCTAAGTTATCAAATATTGAAGTATTCTTTATCTTGATCAGAAATTTTATCTGTTTGAAAACCCACTATAATATATCTTGGTTTTTCTGCTGAAGCTTTTGTTGACAATCTCCATGAAAATTGTTTAGTTTCTTCTACAGACTTTGAATCACATTCTCTTACTCGAAATCCAATAAGATAAGATGATTTGTTTTCTATAATTTTATACAATTGATCTTCTTTGTACATCACTTAGCTCTTACATGAGGAACAAACCATGATAATTTATCTAAAGTAATTTTACCTTCTGCGGTTGTATTATCTTTAAATAAAGCATCACTATCTTCCGATTTTCTTTTTAGGTCATCTGATGTGTAAACCCCCATATCACTTTATTATAATCATCGGCAAACCCAAAGATATGTTTTAATGGAACTATACAACTAAAAATCCTTTTGGATCAGGTTTGATAATCAAACGTTTATTTCTAATTGAGAAACCCGTATTACCATGATCACTATAGAACATCATATTTAAACCATAGGATTTTTGATAATTGTCTGAATATGTTAACAATCCAAACATCGTAGTCGCCTGTCCGGTATAATTATTATTTTCAATTTCTGTTCCAGATAATCTATATGATATATGTTCAAACATATGCATTAAACCATTATTACAAAAAGCAATTTTATCAGTATCAGCAAATGTAGTATTATCTTTCTTTGTCACCTTTCCTTCAATAAGCAAATAACTTTCACTGATAAGAACCCATTCATCTTGATGTTGTATAACTATTCTTATTTCTCCTCCTTTATTCAAATCTGTTGTTCCTGATACTGGAGTATATTCATTACTTCATATTCTTCTATGCTTTCATCAATTGATAAGTTTTCAGCGATTTGTAAATTTTCTTCAGACATTTTATACTCTATAAATATAATATTTCTTGATCAGTAACTGGTTGAGTAGTTAATCGTATCCGACTAATATAATAAAACTTATAAATTTTAATAGGAGTATATTTAATAGTTTCATCTTTTGGTTTTGTTATTTGTACACCTTCTGTAATTTCTCTAAGACTATATTCGTTACCTTCTCCTTTTTCTATAACAATTCTAAAATCAAATGGAAGACTTGGAAATATTCCTTCTCTTGGTGGTTGATGAGTATATTGTATTTGTAAACCGGGTAATATTTCGAGTGGAGCGGGGCTTTCACTAATTATTCTTCCTTCAATTATTAGTGTTGATCCTAATGGAGGTTCATCAATAATTTTCTTATCTTCCTCAAATTCAGTATTAAAATAAAGAAAACCTCCTACAGTGGCTTTACAATTAAGATAATATCGGCTGTTGTCTTTTATCAAAAATATTGGTCCTTGCAAAGTTACAGGAGTAAAACTTCCAATCATTGTTCCAGAATTAAATATTTTTAATATAGTGTGATCAGTTCCTTTAGTAGAAACAGTTATTGTGTTTAATTGAATATCAATATCCCACTCATATTTTTTAGGTAAAGGAATCCAGTTCAATGTTGGATGATGTACAAATGTTAACGGTTTATTTTCTATCCATCCAATACTATCTAAAGGAGAACTATTAGATGGCACTTCAGCTCTATTATATACACCCTTTTGATTTAACTGGAAGCAATATAACTTATTTCCACCTTCCTCATTAAATCCTTCTACATTTTCTAAATCATCCAGATTTATAGCATAATTTCTTAGAGGTTGTATGTTTGTAGAAGGATCATCATCCATTAAACCAAATTTATCTACAGGCATTTTAATAGAGAAAAGATTATCTCTTGAAAACTTCTACCATCAGTAAGTTCTTTTAAAACATATAAGCATAAATGACCACAAATTACTGTATTAAAAGGTTGTATTTGATCAGTAGAATATCGTATATCTTCTGGTTTTTCTCTAAGATAATTAATCATTTCCAATGGAGGTTGAATTCCAAAACTATCGAAATATATCTTATCATTATTATTTTTATACCATGCAACCCAATGAGTTCCTTTTGTTTCATCATGTTAGATCACCATCTAAATTCATTATTCCACATTCTTTCTTTCTGGGTTTTTTAGGTAATTCTGTTCTTATGAAAACTCCTCTAAAATTAGGAATTTTTAACTTCTTAACAGCGTCTAATAATTGAAAATTAGAAAGAGGTTCATTAGGTAAATTTATATTTCCTACTTGTATAACTGACATTTTTATGTTTATAAAATAGACAATGTCTGCAGAACTTTATTGTGTAAAATGTAAAAAGAAAACAGATACTTTAGATTTAATACAAACTAAAAGTAAAAATAATAGACATATGTTAAAAGGAAAATGTGCAGTATGTGGTACTGTAAAAAATAAATTTATTAAAGCATCTGAAGTGACTGGTGGTAACTTAAATAGTCTAATAAACAAACTTCCAATTGAACTTCATTTACCGGGTCATAATTTTACAGGACCAGGAACTAATTTAAAGAAAAGATTAAAAAATCCATATGGTAATCCTCCTGATTTTACACCTCAGGAATGGAGTAAACCAATTAATAGAGTAGATGAAGCTGCTATGCATCATGATATTTGTTACTTACAAAATGAAGATAAGAAAACTAGAAATGAAGTTTGTGATAAAAAGATGTTACAAGATTTGAATATTTTAAATCCTAGTATCAGAGAAAGAATAGATAAAGGAATTGTTGGTAATATTATTAAAGCTAAAATAGCATTGGGAATGGGTTAAAAAGATATTATTTTTTATTATAAAAATGGAAGAACAAATTCTGAATGAAATTTCTCAAATGTTGAATGAAATTAAATATTTAATACATGAAGATAAAATTACAGAATTTAAGAAAACAGTAAAACAATTTGAGAAAAATAATAAAATTAAATTAAATATTGATATGAATATGAATGATGAAGAAAATAACAAAGAAGTGGCAATTAATGTAATGAAAAAGATTCCGGTTGATTTAGAAAAAAGACTATTTGAAACTATTAATTATATTAGTAATGAAGAATTATATGATGAAAGAAACAAACTTGAAAAGAAATTAAAAATATTAATAGTAATAATTCTGTTGAAGAAATAGTTGATGTGTGTAAAAACATTTTAAATTATTTGGATATTAATAAGAAAAGAAATAAAAGATTTTATTATATTGTTGGTTCTTATTTTACTATTCTTAAATCAAAATTTGAAACAGAAAAAGAGTTTCTTGCATATGCTAAAAAAGAATTTGATAGAAGTTTAACAACTTTGAAAGATTATATACGTTTTTATAATGCTTGTAAACAGTATGAAGCAAATTTTATTTTGTAATTTAACATATAGAGAAATTATTAAAAATTATAGTGAAATGTTTGAACTACTTTTGACTAATTGACGACAAATTGACTACTAAATTTAATATTTTATTTTCAGACTCTTTTAATAGAAGGATTTTTTAACCCACTTCCTCTTGGAAATAATTGTTCTGCCAAAAGTTTATTTTCTTTAATTTTTTCACTAACACTCCGTTCTTGTGTGTTATTTATATTAGAAGGATTGGATGAAGGAACAATTTTATTTATACCTTTTTCACTAGCTTTATTACCTAATTCTGTTGCGACTTTTTTACCAACATTTACAACTACTTCCTTTGCAGCATCTTGTACAACTTTCGAAGTAATAGTAGATAACAAGCTATCAAAAAATCCTTTTCCTTTAAAATATTTTTTCCTATTACTTTTTCTTATTTTTAAAGGCATTTTTAATATTTTAATTTTGCTCTTTATAATATTCTTCATATTGTTCTTCATAAACACCTCCTCTTTGAAAAAGTTTATCTGCTAGATCATTCATCTCAGTAACAACGCTACTATCGCCATCTTCTTTACTCTTCCTTAAGAGATCAAATCTTTTCATTAAGTCATGGTTTTCATCAAGCATTTCTCTCCTTATTGGTACTATGATATTATGATATTTAGCACCTTTACCTGATTTTGCTTTTTTAGTACTTGGATCATTTTGAACCCATAAAGCTCTAGTTGTAATTAGGATTTTTTTATATATATTTCTATCTTCTTCTGTATAAATTTTAGGTTCTTTACTAGTTAATAATTGTGTTAAACCTGGAGTTGCTATGTATCTCTTCCCATCTATTATATAATCACCATTAACATCATTTTAACTTCTTTATTTCCTATAAACCATTGACCTCCAGAATCATATAATCCAAAAGCTGTATCACCCATTTTTGATCCTTTTGTTGCTAACGATAATATTTGTGGAGCTTCTAATACTAATTGTTTTGGAGTTATTCTAGTAATTTCAGATATTGCTTTTTGAGTAGCTGTAAAACCTTTCTCTGCAACTTCAGATGCTTTTTGTTGACTTTCTGTTATAGGAGAAAACACTTTGGAAAACTCTCTTTTCATTTCAATATCTCCAAGTCATTCACTAATATTATTCAATTGAATATTTCTTTTTGTTTGAAGATAATCATTAAACATTTGTTCTACTTTTTTTCGGATCTGTGATATTTAAGAAAGACATTTTTACTACGGAATAAAACACTAATTATTTTTTAATATCAATTTTAGTTTTCAAATATTTTATTTATATTTATGATCAAATAATAGTTTAGCTATTTCCATATTATTCCGTCTACAATCAAAATCCATTTCAATATTATTCCGTCTGCAAACACTATATAATAGATTTAATCCATCTTTTCTATTAATATCAATATCAATATCTTTATGATCTAATAATAGTTTAACTATTTCAATATTATTATGTTCACAAGCAATATCTAATAGAGACAACAGTCTATATCTTGGATTATTAATATCAATATCTTTTTGATCTAATAATAGTTTAACTATTTCAATATTATTATGTTCACAAGCAATATCTAATATTTTATTGGTAATAATTTGAAAGGATTTTTGTTCATTCATTTTTAATAATTAAATATATATATTTATACTTATTTCTATTTTTTTGATTCTTCTAAAAAAGTTTTTAATTTATTTATTAAATCCTGTTTTTCATTTGTATGATTCTCAAGATTTTTTGCTGTAGTTATGCGATCATGATGTTTTATTGCTTCTTTCATATCTCTAAATTTAGTTTCTTCTTCTAAAATTAATTTAAATTCTTCTTCAGATATTTTTCCATCTTCAAGTGATTTAGAAATATGATTATGAATTGTATTAATTTTTGCTTCTGATAAAATTAATATCTGTCTATGTTTATCAGCTTTTTGTTGTAATTTTTTATTTATAAATTTTAAAATAATACTTCCTGTTCCTAACCCTAATGCAGACAATTTCCATTCCTAAAACTATTGGTGCAGCAACAATTGTTGTTAATAATCCAACTACCTGTAACACCAAGACCTATTGAAGCAGTGGATTAAAATTGTATCAGTAGCATTTGTAGCAGATAATACTTTTGTATATTTTTTCAATGTCTTTCTTCTATCTTCTTTATTTTTTTCAAAACTGTTTTGTATATCTAATATTTTTTTTGTATTCTATAACTGTTAGCTTCTATCAAATTTTCTGGAGGAGCTGTTGGAATTGGCGGGTAAATTCTTTTCTCCATTTTTTAATAAATTAAAATAAAACATTAAGTAATGGTATATTTTTAACTAAATCACCTAGAAATCCATTACCATTGTATATATTACCTTCTCTTGCTAAATATAAACCATCACCATAAGATTCTAATCCACTTCCTTTTATATGTGGTAAATAAAGATCTTTTCCATCAGATTCTATTTTACAGACACATCCTCCTCTACTTAAATACAAACCATTTCCTATTAATTTTTGAACTCCACTAGAAGCTAATCCTGTTAATGCACCAATACCTAAAGATTTTGCTATAGCAGGAACAGCTGTTCTTAATAATGGTAATACCATAGCAGCCAGTGCAGGAAGAAATCCTCCTTCAATCTTCATATTATATTTAATTTGTTTGCTACTCAGAGTAATATCAGCTCCTTTATTTTGAGAAAGTGCTTTATCTAATTTATTTATTTGTCTTTGTGTTAATGCTAATACATCATTACCTATTTCTGTAATTCTAATAGTAACCGGTGTTTTATCTTTCAAAGCTTTTTGTATTTTATCTTTTTGATTGTCAGTAATATTTACTTTTACTTCTTGGTAAGCCATTTTTTAAGAGTGAAAATTAGATCTCTCTTAAATGAAAACCTAACGTTATAGTTTCTCCCCGTAAGTTTAAAGTATCATTATTTTGATCTGTAATTGTTATCTTGAAATCTTTTATAGTTTTATTAGAAACAGGAAGATATATTGGATTTGCTGGTTCCTTAATTATTTTATATCCAGGAGATACATTAGGAAAGAAACTATAAATTACGGGATAAGTTTGACTATTAACAATACTCCCTGTGATTATATTCAAATGAACTAAAATACTGTTAACACTAAGAATGTTTATAATATGGTTTGATTCATGAGTACCTGCACTGTACTCCTTAGAATTAAAACCAAGTAAACTAGCTAGTGTATTTTTCCTTCTAAAACTTACTTTATAATTGGGTTTAATAGTTAAAATAGATTTTAAAGTATTATTATTTGGGGTTATTGTTATTGGAGGATTTTCAGTATCTCCTATAAATTTTTGGATGGATGCATTTAAAGCTTTTATTTCATAAGCACCTTCTGGTATTAATATTCTCAAACATGTTTTACCATTGTCTTTTGAATATTCGAATAAATTGATTATCTTTACTAATATTAGGAAAGAATAATATGTCTCTAAAATAATTAATGCAATCTCATAATGTTTATCTCTATCTAGTTCTAACGGAGGATCAAATATAGTATTAAAGTCTGTTTTATTATCGGATACAATGATTTGAGTAGACCATTTATGTCTGGTATTTTTTTCTATTTTATTTAAAATTTCTTCCATTTTAAGAGATAAAGATTATAGTTTTCTGGAATTATCCTCTGGATAGTAAAAGGTGTTTAATTTATCTCTATATTTTCCATTATATTTATGACTAGAATTATCTATAACTAAGAATCCATATGGTTTTTCCCAGCATATTTTACAAAGTTTTTTAAACTCTTCTAGTGGCATATCAGTGCTCACATGATCGTTGTAAATATGATTAAGATTTTTTGCATCTTGTTTGAATAAACATATGAAATTAGCATTTTCTCTTATTGTCTGACTGGGTAATTTGAAATAATTTTGAGCTAAATAAAAACAATCAACATTACTGTGTCTGCCCCTGACATAATAATCTTCACACTTATTCTGTTTTTCTAATAAAAGATCAGTCAAATATCATTAAGTTTTTATCTGTAGATTTGAGATCTTTTGGATCTAGGAACATCGTTAGCATTTTCATAAAAACAACATTTTATTGGTGTTTTGGAGGAAGCAGATTGTTTTCCAGCTTCTTGTAATAATAGATGTGGTGATACACCTTTACCTATTATATAATCTTTATTTTTAAATACTTGATGTAAAATTTCTTTCGGTAATCTTTGTTCAAATCCTGTTTTAATTATTTTATATTCTGGCTGAAAAAGAGATTTTCCAAACACTTGAAGACTATCATAATCTAAGAAATACTTTAGAAGTAGATTTAAAAGTAAATAAGTTTTTCCACAACCTGATTTACCAACAATTAAACCCCTTATACTTCTTGGTAGTAGATAATTATTATTTCTGTTAGATGTGTTTTCATTCCATGAGAATTCTTCAATACTCATTTTTAATTATTTTAATTTGAGAACTGCTGATTTTGATAATCCCGGCATAAAAAAATAGTTTTACAATATAGATATCTTAACAGCGGTCCTTAAAGACCGCTCCTTAGTTACACATAGCAACATGTAAACAAAATCATTTCGGGAATTTCCGATTGTGTTTGGTGGAGTTCCCAATGATTATTATTTCATATTATTATATTATTAATTATTATTTTATTATTTTGTTAATATACATTTTTTAAATTTAATAAATTAATAATTTTGTTTTAATTATTTGATTAAATACATAGTCACTTCCCCCATGTTCAATATCACATACCCATTCTTTAAAATTGTTTGTAACATAATCATAAACGTCATGAAACTCATCCATTGATCTTATATTGTACGGTCCTTTGTAGTATTCTGTTTTATAAACTGATGGAGTGTTAAATTTTAATGTTATCACAAATTTTAATTTAATAGGTTTATCAGATTCTTCAACTTTATCTCTTACAATATTAAAAATACGATTAAAATATTTGTATATATCATTATCTTGAATATTATCAATAATATATTTTTTTACTACTTTTTTACTTGCCATTTTTTAAGAGAACATTTTTTAATATACTTTTTTTCTTTCATAATATTTTTTCTGATAATCAGGATTTCTTTTAAAAATTCATCATATGCTTCTTTATATTTTTCTTTGTTATTTATATAGTGATTTTGTTTTCTGATTTTGTCACATTCTTTACATCTTCCTCTATGACCATCGGGACATGTTTTTTCTTTAGCAAATAAATGAAGAGGTTTATTGATAAAACAAATATTGCAAGATTTACTCATTTTAAATAAGGATAATTTTTATATATGTTAATTATTGATAACAATATAATGTTATAGTATGTTATAATATAGGGGATCTGGCAATATGCTTTTTTAAAAATATATTTATTTTCAATAACCGAAGTGTACTGAGGTTAAGAGAAAAAAATATATATTTTTAAAAAAGTAATGTGGCCTGATCCCCCTATATTACTATACTACTGACAGGAGTTGGAAACTGCGTCCACACGACCATCTAATTGGTGACAAGAAGACGGGAGATAGCAACACTACTGCTACCCCCCTCCCCCACACCTCTTTCTCCAGCCCGGCCCTTTTCGATACACCATCCCCATCAAGCTGTCATGTTTCGTGCTAAAAGTGCGCCTAGGATAGGTACATGAAAAGAAATCGAGTGTGTGGATTGAATTGAGAAGTTTTTAAGGTTTTAACATTGAGAACTGTAAGGAGTCTGAGAATTTCTTTTCTAGCGACCAGCTGTATTTTCCGTATTGCATACAGTGGGGTTCTTTGGCCTCCAGGATGGTGGACTCTTCCTTGGCCGAACCTGAAGCATAGTATAAATGCTCTAGTTTTCATTTGGAGTGGCTGATTCATCGGCATATGATGAAAAGGTTTCGCCTTTATTCTGCTGTATGAGCGAAATTTCCTTAATATTATTTGCTCTCCAAGTTTACGACAACCTCAACATTACAGAAGTCTATTGAGTGAATGATCAATGTATATAAGAGGATGGCCTGGCCAACACCAATGTACCTACTACTCAAGTAAATGCACCAGCTGAGTCCTCCCTTCATGGCTAGTTGTTAAATTCAGGAGAAGGGTAATGAACATTGTCGAAACCTGGCAGTTATCCAGATGGACATTTACAAAACATGGATTGTTTACACCTGGACATTTTTATGACCTGAACTTTATCTATGAGGACAATTTGAAAACCCGAACGGCATTATCGTGGATATTTTTCACCCACTGAAACTTATTACTGCCCGTCGTTTATCATGTATGGATAATTTCCATCCTTGACTGGTATCATTGTGGATATTAATGACTCTTGAAGTTTATCTGCCCTATGGATGTGTATAACTCCTGAAGTTTATATGCCCTTTGAATATTAATAACTCTTGAAGTTTACCAGCCCTGTGGATATTTATAACGTCTGAACTTTATCTGAACTATGGCCATTTAAAACTCCTGAAGTTAATCTGCCCTGTGGACGTTCATAGCTTCTGTGGAAATTTATTATCAGGTATATTTCACCGCTTGAGGAATGTTTCACTGGATACTCCCAAATCCGGAACATTTAGCAGAATGAATATGTGCACCTTGGGAACTTATTAACCTGTCTAGTTCTATTCCAGTGACTTAAACATGAACATTCGTAAAGGGAATGTTATGGACCATAGACTGTAGGAACCATGGTGGTTTAGTTTGTGAAAAGATTGTGGTATTATATATAAACTCTCTGTTCCTGATATTTCTCTGAGTGGATGTTGTTGAAGGAAGAAATAATATTGGTTGGATATTGGCTGAGAACAATCAGCGAGAAAGGTATGATTCATATAGATTATTAATATTATTGTGATGTGGGTTTATGTTGTGTGAATATTCATTATGTGTATTTGAGGAATTACGTAACCATGGCGTCAGCTAGTAAAGACGTTGGACCAAAGAAGAGAAGAATCACAGAAGAATTAAGAAGTATTCAAGACAGGTGGACTATATACTATTTTTTCGTGGAAATTAAAACAAAGCTCATATGCTTGATATCCAACGAACCTGTTTGTGTTGAAAGAGAATAACATCAAACGGCCTTACACATGCACATACGTTTTATAAGTACAAAGGGCAATTTCGACAAGACCAAGTAAATGACTTTACAAAAAAATATTTCTGGACAACAAAGGATAATTACTAGAGCCGGTTCAGTGTCAACATGCTATGTAAAAGCTAGTTATGTGTTATTTTAAAAAATCGAAGCAATATTCAGATTGTGAAATGGTTAAGGGATGTTTAGAGAGCGTCGTTGAAACTCTGTGTCCAGAAAAGAAGAAGGATTTCTCAAAACATAAGTCTGTCTCGTTTGGCTATTACTAGGCGTGTGGACGACATTGGAAAATATATTGAAGATAATTTGAAACGTCGAGCATCCGAGTTTATATTTTATGCTCTAGCAGTGGATGAAAGCACAGATATGGCAGATACTGCACAACTGACAATTTTATCGTGGGTGTTGATCATCATCATCTTCTTCCACTTCTGCCATCAAACGTCGTAGGGAGGAATAATTTGCGTTCCAGAGCCCGGTAGGCGGCACTGGATAGTGTCATTCCGTGTGGCTGTACAATATCTTTGATGTCGTCAATCCATTTTCTTCTTGGACGTCCACTTGGTCTCGTCGCAGATAATCTTTGATGTAAGGTCAGTGATGGTAGTTGCTGGTGTTGCATTCTAACAACATGGCCAAACCACTTGATCTTCTGTCTTTCAATAAATGTGGCGCAAGGTGTTGATCCCACAGTCTGTCTGATAATAGCATAATAGTTGACATCCATTTTAAAAAGACAGAAGAATTAGCGGCGCTGTATCCACATAAGGACACTACTAAGTTACGAGATTTGTTAGAAGTAGTTACATCGACATTGAATTGCTTATTGTTACAACTTAACAACTTATCGGGCTTAACAACGGATGGTGCCTCAGAAATGGTTGGGAAACCCGAAGGTTTAGTAAAATTGATTGATAATTAGGCCTCCAAAGTAGGTAACTCTTCAATGCTAAATTTTCATTGCATTAATCATCAGGAGAATTTATTTTCAAATCCCCTCAAAATGGATCATGTCGTGAAAGTAGTCGTTAAAATAGTGATCTTCATGAAGTCGAACTGGTTGAGTCACCGTCAGTTCCAAGAATTTCTATTCTTTGGACTCAGATTATCATGACGTTACATTTTGCGGGGTCCGCTATAGTCAGGTGGAGAGTCTAACGATAGTGCACGCTTTACACAGGACCGGACACTTGTGATTGACAGATGTGCGCGCCCCTACGGTCCGGGCTCGTTCGAGGCCCTCACTTGGGGGACTTGACTGAACGCCTCTAAGCCGGGTCCCTTGGGTGTCAGGGTCTGGCCATCACTCGTCACCTGCTCGTGGTGGCGAGGTCTCGGAGGTTGACACTGTGCCGCTAGCGTCTGCAGCCTACCTTGTGCCAGACGTATTGGTTACCCATTCCTCTGGATAACACAAGATTAGGTCGAGAGAGGGATCATGTCGTTTGGGCACCACATTTTTCTCTGAAGCTCTGCCCAGGCATTGTGATGGAATATTGGCCACATTCCAACTCACATACTTTGGTCTGTCAAGACTGCATGGTGCCAACAACATTTTATGCAGAAGTAAGATGGCTGACCCGTGCCAAATTGTTGAAAAGATTGTTTGATTTGCAACTCGAAATACAATCATTCTTTGCAAGCAAGTCGAAAAGTATCCCAGAGTTTGAAGACAAAGAGTGGGTTTGTGACTTTGCATTTCTGGTCGATATAACTAGCCACCTAGATGACGTTAATAATAATACTCATCTACAAGGGAAAGGTAAATTAATTAACAAGATATATTTTTTTGGTTTACATTAAACCAGGCAAGCGTTTGAGCACGATCTCGCCTACCCGGAAGCGACTATGTGGTCGAAGTTGTAGCACGCTTGCTTATTTACTTTAATTAATAAAAACAATTTTAAAAAAATTAGGTGTGTGGCCCGGCAGGAAATATTATTTCCGAAATTTGGCCCGCCTGCTGAAAAGGTTGGCCACCCCTGGGTTAGAGTATCGATAGCGCAGTTTATGTCACCACACGTTGAGCATTAGAAAAGCGATATTATAGTATATGCTACCACACATTCACAATCAGAGAAGCGACATCACATCTGACATATGCCTGGGTCATTGACATTGAGGTGAGTGGCCTTTGTAGCCTAACTACGAGAAAAACAACCAGCCCTGAGAAATAATGGTGAGGGTAGATGGAGACCCCCAGGGTGGATGGGGGGAGAGACAGGATATTTTTGGGGAAAGTGAGGAGACTTGGGAGGACAGTTGAAGCTGGGACCGACTGAGAGTTGGGTCGCTTTGGACAGTGGGTTTTGGACTCCGAGCGGATCGGTAGTCTAAGGAAAAGGAGCGGAGTTAGATATAGATCTCCTTCCTGTGTTGTTCTCCGAGGTTTGAATGCAGGCCCTAAAACCCAGTATTGTGAATTTGAGATTCAGCAGGCCTTGAGAAGGCAGCGATGTGTTGTGATAAGTCGTGAGGAGAATATGTATATTCTATGGATTATATTGTTTCTGGATATATAAGGATGTTCCGTTTGTCCGTGTTCTTTCGGTATTAAAAGATTATGTGCGCCAACTCAATCTTGCTTAATGACTGATGGATGTGTACTACTGGGGTGAGTTGCATTGTGAGATAGGTGGCTAGATCTACTTAAACTCCATAGTGTCATTGAAACCCTAGATAACGACCATGTCACTCAAGTATTATAAAGAACATTGTGACAACATTATATGTCTCCACACATAGAACATTAGTGAAGCACAATCACAATACAAGTTACCATACATAGAACATTAGTGAAGCACAATCACAATACAAGTTACCACACACAGAACATTAGTGAAGCACAGTCACAATACAAGTTACCACACATAAAACATTAGTGAGGCAAATTCACAGGATATGTTACCATAAACATAATTAGTTGCTGAAAAGAAATTTAATTAGCAAAGTTGAGAATATATAAATGCGGTGTAAGGGTGTTCGTCGGTCATTGTCTTGTCATGGTTTGTTTTATGGGCATGGGCTAAATTGTATGCTGCATTTGAATGCCATATATTGTTTTATTTTAATGACATATGCTGGTTTATTTTAATGTCATATATGTATATATTGGTTTGTTTTAATGCCATATATTGTGTTATTTTAATATCATATATTGTTTTATTTTAATGGCATATAATTTTGTTATGAACTCACACATTGTTTTAATGGCATTATTACCAGCAGCAAGTGGCTTATCGACTGGTGTGGGTGATTATGTTTTTCCATATCTTTTAGTCTGTATGATACTTTATCAGTTTGCGTGCTGATACCTTTTCTTGCCAAGAATCTTCTCTCGTTGTCTTCTTCTTTACATACATATTTGGGATGCGGGGTGTCTACAACCTGTAATTCGTTGTCTGTCATTAAAACCCATATTCAATATAGTTTGAGAAAATACGAATCTATCATCATCATGTGCCGCGATGAAATTCTTTGCACATTATTGCTGACCAAGGCCTCCTTCAACTGACTGTATGCACTCTCGCACTCGGGTGTCCATACAATTGGATCCGGGAATCCCTTTTTCAAAGTTCCCGTTAATGGAGCTCCCAGTTCAGTGAAATACGGGATGAATTTTTAGTAGAACCCACACAACAAGAGAAAGGATCGCACATCCTTCTTCGTTTTTGGCCTTGGAGCACGTCTGATCTTTTCTAGGTTCTTCTCTTCTGGGAAAATTTGCCCTGGGGTGATGGTGTGGCCTAGACATTCCAGAGTCTGGTAACCAATCATGCACTTGGTTGGGAGAGCGGTAAGCCCTGCTTCCCTGAGCCTATTGAAAACTCTCTCCAAGGATTGCAAATGGTCATCCATGCTGTCCCTAGCAATCAATATATCATCCATGAATGAGATAATGGACGGATCCTGCAAGGCATGACCTTGAATTCATAGTGTCCACTAGGAGTACTGAAAGCTAGCAGGGGTCGAACCTCTAGTTTGACCGGGATCTGATAATAACCCCGACTCAGATCCACTTTTGAGAAGTACCTAGCCTTATGGAGCCCAGCGAATAACTGGGTTGGATTCGGCAAAGGTTCCACCTGAAATTGAGTATGACTGTTCAGAAGTCGATAGTCTATACACAACCGGTGTTCTCCACTTGGTTTGCGTAACAAAACCACCCCCGCATTGTATGGGGATGTGGATGGCGCAATCACTTCGCAATCAATTTGTAAGTTCGAATATAGCCTGCTTCTGTTGTTTCATCATCTATCGGGATTATCGTGGTTTTCATGACATACTCCTGCCATCGTTCTAGAATTTGTCTAGATTCTGTTAAGGTATTTCCCTTCTTGTCACAGATAACATTCAATTGAGGTTGAACATTTCTTGTCAATAACTTCATTTCTTTGAACATTTCGTTAATCTCTTCCAGTTTTATGATATTGCTCTATTCTGGTACAGCAATCTTGTATATATTGATTTTTGTCCTTTCTTGTGTTTCTTATTATTTCTCTAGTATCGGATTCACCTCCTTTCTGTTTCAGTTTCCTTCGTTGTTTTATTAATTCTAACGTGTCTGATGTAATCCATGGCTTAAGTTGCTTTTTCTTGGTCGGAATTAAATCCTTGGCTGCAGCTATCAAGATATCTCTAGCTTGTACTGCCAGTTCATCAGGTGTCATTTCCTCTTGTACAGACATCAAGACCCCAAAACAATTCCTAACTTCTACGGTGTATGCATCTGGTATATTTGTGAGATCAAAACGAAGTGGCCTTGGTCCTCGGGTAAGCTTTTTGAGTTTTAATTTAAGATCTGCTTCCTATAACTGATGATCTGTATCACAGTTTCCACTCCGTAAGGTTTTTACAGATGTTATGCTTGATCTCCATCTTCTTTGTATTAAAATATAATCAATCTGATATTTGGTAATACTTTCCGGGAACTTCCATGTGAAGAGTCTTCTGAGGTGTTGTTTAATAAGTGTGTTGGCTATCATTAACTCATTTTCTGTGCAAACTTAAATTAATTTGTCACCTGCATCATTTCTGTTTCCCAATCCAAATTTTCCTAAAACGTGTCTCTCATTTTCAGCTCTTCCTGTACCTACTTTTGCATTAACATCTCCCAGTATTATTGCTATATCATTATGACCAATTTCATTTAATGTGTCTTGCAGTGTGTTGTAAAATTCTTCAATTTCGTCCTCCTCTGCTGTTGAAGTAGGTGCATATATCTGTACGAGTGTTGTGTTTTTGGACGGCATTTAAGTCTAATAGTGAGGATTCTATCACTAACTGGGTTATATCCCAGTAAAGCTTTTGTAGTTGTTTTATCTAAACAAAATGCCACTCCACTCTGGCCTCCGACGTCTCTACCAGAAGTAAATGAAAAGACTTCCATTTTCAGTTGTAAAATGTTCCTTGCCTTTCCAGCGATGTTCACTAATTCCTAAAATTTGAATATTTAACCTCTCAATCTCATCATATACTACTTTAAGCTTCCCCTCATACAGACTTCTCAAATTCCACGTTCCTATTCTCACTATTTTTCTTAGTTTTTAGGGGATTTCCTTGGTAACACAGTCAGGATTAACTCCGTCATCACGATTACTAGTACTGGTCTCCTGTGTCACACTCTTCCCCAGTGTTATCTGATCTGCCTCGCCTGGGAGTCTCGCTACCAGATCTCTTACTATGTTTCTTGTCATAGTTGTTATGGTTTCTTGGCAAGTTTTGCAGAAGGTAGTTTGCCATTACTTTCCTTCTGGGCAGTGACTGTACTAAATTAAATATAAATATAATGATAATACACGCCCACTTGATCACTGGGGTAGTGGATTGTTATAACAGCACACTTGATCTCTAGGGTAGTGAAATAGTAGATAACACACGCCCACTTGATCTCTAAGGTAGTGAACTCTAATGAGAACACATGCCCACGTTATCGCCAGGGTAGTGGAATATAATAATAACACATGCCCAGTTGATCGTTAGAGTAGTGGAATCTAATGATAACACACTCCCACTTGATCTCTAGGGTAGTGGAATGTGAGAATAACACACGCCCATTTGATCTCTAGGGTCGTGAAATATAATGATAACACACGCCCACGTTATCTCTAGGATAGCGGAATCTAATGATAACTGTCACAGCCTCACATTATACGGTAAACCAACATAAGTTAATAGACACTAGCAAAGGGCTACAACTCCCGCCCAAGGGAAAGAAGTAAGACCCTCGAAGGCCAGAGTAATCCAGAGCCTTCTCGAAGGACTGGTCAGTGAGTCCACTGTCCCGTGGACACTGATGTGGCCCGCCTATTGCGGGGTCCACGAGGAACTCGGACAGAGTTACCACCCGTGTCGGATTGCGACACGTGTGAACCGGCAGAGACAGACGGGACATCGAAGAGGCAACAGGGCCTGCCTTAGAGGGACTTAATAGTTCAGACCCATGTGTTTTAGGGTCATAGACATATGCTAGATAGTTTGCTTAGAATGTTTGTTATAATCATGTGTGATGTTAAACCTCTGTGATAAGCAACTTATGAGTGCGGGCTTGTTAAACCCACTGCGCCAACGCACTGTATACCTAAATACAATAAATACTGTTATATTATATTTAACGGAGTTATTGTTGCCTGTTTGAGCCCGAGACGAGATCCCCTAGAGATCCAACACGCTGACAGGCTTTTTGGGGGCTAATCTCCGGTTTTGGCACAAGCTTTACGTTCAGACGGCTATTGATTGCCAAGTAAAAAATTAAATAAATGATATCAAATTGATTTCTGAACAAGTTTAACAAATTTGCATCTATCTAGTGATGAACTAGTATTAATATGAGTCCCTCTGCAGATAGATCTCTCAATGATGTTAATACTATAAATTTGACATGACTGTGACATTTGACTGTTACTAATGTTTTCTCATTCTACGAGCAGATTGTTCCGCGAATTGTGGTGTGTGTAACCTATGTAACCTATCCAACAGTGGCGAGAGTACAAGACAACATTCGCAAGTTCTGGGAGTATAAGATAAGTTTCATATCATGCCCATTGCAACCCTAAGCGGTACTTATCACCATCCATCCATGTAACATTTTTGCTTTGCATTGATTTGTATGTATATTCATAACTTTGTAACCAACGTAACTGTGCATTTGTATTTGCTCATGTAAACGGTAAGGGAGAGAACTAAATTTTCTACTCCCCAACATTTTTCTAAGGGATTTAACTTCAGTAAAATTACCAACAAGTAAAAGACAAGATGTCTACGTTAGAAAAATGTATTGAGTTAGGTATGAGATTAGGTTATAAAGAAGAGAAACTATCAGAATGGGCACAGAAAACACACGCAGAGAACATTGCCCGTGAAGAAAAAGCGCACGCAGAGAACATTGCCCGTGAAGAAAGAGCGCTAGAACGGGAAGAAAAACAAAGGCAATTGCAGGCAGAAGAAAAGAAATGCAAATTGAGGCAGAAGAAAAGAAAATGCAATTGCAGGCTCAAGAGAAACAAATGGAGCTTGAGGCGGCGGCCAAACTAGCCCAATTGAATGCCGATACACAAATAAAACTAAAGCAGATGGAAATCGATTCCAACGTAGAAATATCTGTAAATAAACTGAGAAGCAAGGAGGAGGAACAAAAGTATAATAAGTATAAAGGCCTCGTCAAAGCATTTTGCTCAGGAGACTCTATCAGTGCATACCTGGAAAATTTTGAGTGTCTAATGTCCTACCATAAGATCATAAAATCAGATTGGTCATTTATTTTAATGAGAAACTTAGCTCTGGAACCTTTAAAAGTAATAGAGACAGTGCCACAGGAAATGAGAAAAGATTATGATTATTTAAAGCAACGCATTCTCCAACATTTCTCATTAGATACAGCAGGTTACCAACAACAGTTCGCAAAATTATCCCCACAACCTAACCAAACCTTTATAGACTACGTGTCTACAGTTCAGGATGTTTGCACAAAGTGGATTAACTCAGCTAAAACTAACAACAACCATGACAAACTAAAAGAACTCATTATTATTGACAAAATAGTTAGTACAATCCCAACACCTTTTGCTAAGTTTTTGAAACAAATGGACTGTAAAAGTATTCAAGATGTAGAGACAAAGGGGAACGCATTTTTCACAGCGAACAGAGATATTTTCCAATTAAACCTAAGTCAAAACGAAACAGCAGCAGTTGTAAACACTAGATACTCGAAACCAACTGAAAGCAAGTTTAAACCACGCTCGAATGTCAGGAAGCCAGTTAAGTGCCAATATTGTAGTTTGACTCACGAAGAATACGCGATGTGCGATAAATCGCCCAACTATCCACATCATCTCAAAATGATCGTGGAGAAGCAAAAGAACAAGAGAAATGCGTATCAGAGAGCGGTCAAATGCTATTTTTGCAGCAGCTTTGGGCACTATTCTCGTTTTTGTGAAGGCCGAAAGATACTGAAACAGGCCAATGCTGCACTAGTTGAAACTTCATCAGACGAAGATATTGAATTACTGAATGAGTGTGACAATCAAAACGAAAGTTTGAGTGAGCTAGGAAATGCCGTGCAAATTATTGACACCATTACAGACAATAAATGTAACACCTGTATGAAATTCCAACTTGACACAACATTACTATGCGGCCACACGATCCCTATTTCGAATGAAATGGCCAACGCTGCCTTATCATCTACAGGCAAGCTAAATTTCTCAACAGGGTTTGTAAATAACAAAAAGTGCACATTAATTCGTGATTCCGGCGCAACGCTCTGTGGGATTAAGAAAACATTAATCAACGACAAAGACTATACACACAAACACGTAACTTGTCGCACATTCTCAGGCACTATAGAGAAATACCCCCTTGCTCTTGTCGAAATTCGAACACCGTTCATATCAGGACTAGTATTGTGCGCAGTCCTAGAAAATCCTGTCGCTGATATTATACTTGGGAACCTGCCCAACATACGACCTTGCTCTGAAAAGGAAATCAGAGATTGGGAGCAGAAAAACGGTATCCAGCACCCAAACAGCGATTCTAAAGAGAAACACCATTCATGCTTGTCTCAATCTGCCAAAAGAACAAGGGAGACAACCAATGAAGTAATTCAGAAAGAATTCACCGAGGTGCATAATGCAGGGGCGGTCGAATCTGTCAGTGAGACGACCAACTTAAAACCTCGAATTGAGGATGCCAGCAATCCACAAATTACCAAGCCTGTAGATGTGCAACAACACACACAACACACGAATGCAATAACACGACAGACAACTCACAAAACCCACACCGACCAACTGCAGGAGTCACTAGAAATTGTATCACCAAACATTACCAGCACTAATTTTGGAGAAGAACAGAAAGCAGATCCTACACTTTCACAGTATTTTAGGTTAGTAGGACTTAAACCAAAATTAACTAAAAATGCGTCGTGGACATTTAGATTAAAGAACAATGTGCTGACTAGATTGTACACCAGAGATCAGACCACGATACAGCAAGTAGTTCTACCACAAGCACATCGAGAGAAAGTACTAAAGATAGCCCATGACTCACCCTTCGGAGGTCATATGGGGTACGAAAAGACTAGAGCTAGGGTCCTGACCCAATTTTATTGGCCGAAATTTTGCCAAGACATAAAAACCTATTGTAGATCATGTGATATATGTCAGAAACTGGTGAAAAAGGGGAAAAACCCTACGGCAGAAGTCCAATCAACCACAACTGCCTCGAGGCCATTCCAAATCGTGGCAGTTGATCTAGTAGGTCCGTTGAACCACATCTCAAGCAAAGGGAATAGATATATTTTTACTCTTATTGATCTATGTACGAGATGGCCAGAAATGATTCCATTAAAATCTATCTCCTCTAAGGATGTGACGGACGTATTGTTAAATATTTTCTCCCGTTTTGGCTTCCCGGAGAAAATAATTTCAGATAGAGGAACCCAGTTCATATCGAATGCCACTCAATCGGTAACTAAGTTACTAGGCATAAAGCAATGTTTCACCAGTCCCTATCGACCGGCCGCAAATGGTATCTGCGAGAAACTAAATGGGGACCTGAAACATATGCTATCCAAAGTGACAGCTGAAAATCCAGCCGATTGGGATATACTTCTCCCAACGGTGCTGTTCGCATATAGAGAAGTCCCACAATCAAGCACAGGGTTCTCTCCTTTCGAATTGATATATGGAGCGAACCCAAGAGGACCTCTCACTATTTACAAAGATATCATATCACAACCTGTAAATATCCAACTACCCATTTCCACCTATGATTTAGTCACTGACACCAGAGACAAAATCATACGATCCTGTATACTGGCCAGAACATCATTACAGGAGAAAGGTTTTAGGTACAGGCAGTACGCCAACAAAGGTGCAAAAACAATTGTATTAAAACCAGGTCAGGATATTTTACTACTGCTACCTGACAAGAGAGATTTACTATCAACCTCTTGGCAGGGACCTTTTAAAATTGTTAGAAGAATTTCGGAAGTTGATTACGAAATTTCGTTGAATGGAAAGTTGAAAATATTCCATGTAAATATGTTAAAACCATACTATGCTAGACAGGACACTGACACGAGTGAGCAGACGCAACTAACTGACGACAGAAACGAAACGACAATTACCCAACTGAATGACACCTCGACAAACGAAGCATCGTTAACGACGCACTCTTACGACAACAAAGACGACGAAGACATATTGACATTACCGACAATATGGGATAACGACAACGACGACCAATTTGACGACATATTGACAACGATTAATCTCGACGACGACGACAATGACATTGAGGACAATTTACAAACAGTAACATCTGTGATAAATCAGACAGACGTAGACAATACTGAAATTCCAGTACCGATTATGAATGACGACGGTAGTATAAAGGACATACAAATCTCTGACACTTTGACACAACAGCAGCGACAAGACATTTTGTCTCTCCTTAACGATTATAAATCTATCTTTCTAACAAACCTGGACGGACTGACAAAATAACACATTCAATTGTGTTGACAGATCTGACACCGGTCAAATGTAGACCATATTCTATTCCTCTGCATTATAGAGCAAATTTAGACAAAGAAATTTTGGATTTAGAGAAAAATAGAATAATTCAGAAATCTATGTCTCAATATTCTTCACCGATTGTCCTGGTGAAAAAGAAGGACCAGACGATCCGTTTGTGCATAGACTATAGAAGATTAAATACAATAACCACAACAGATGCGGAGCCAATGAACAGCTGTGAAGACCTCATTTTAAATATGTCTCAATCATCCTTATTTTCGAAGGTTGATTTAGCGAAAGGTTATTGGCAAGTACCACTACACCCTTCTTCTAGACATATAACAGCATTCGCAACACCTCTCGGTTTGTACGAATGGAGATATCTTCCATTTGGTCTCAAGAACGCTCCCGCCACATTTGTTAGATTGACTAGGTTGCTATTGCACGGAATTAAAGACGTCCAAGCTTATATTGATGATATATGCATTCATTCTTCTAATATGACTTCTCACCTACTTACACTACAACAAGTCTTCAACCAAATCTTTCTTTTTGGACTTACTATCAAACCTTCCAAGGTTGAAATAGGCTATAAACAAATAGACTTCCTTGGTCATAGAATTTCTGAAGGTAAACTGTTGACAGATGATAAAATTGTCTCGAAAATTCTCAATCTAGAAGTGCCTACTACAAAGAAACAAATTAGAAGTTTATTAGGTCTTATAAACTATTATGCTAAGTTCATACCAAACTGGGCAGAACTTACATCAGTTTTTTCTAATATGTTGACGAAAGATCATCCAGCAAAATTTTGTAAAAGTACCCGCTTAGAGGATGCAATATGCAGATTGAAATGCATTTTTTCTAATCCACCAGTCTTACGATTACCAAACATAGATTTACCCTTTATTTTGACCACAGATTCGAGTGCTATCGCAATTGGAGGATGTTTAATGCAAGAAGTGGATGGAGTGAGACACCCAATTCTCTACGTAAGCCGTAAGCTGAAGAAAGCAGAGATCCACTACTCTACGGTGGAATTGGAGGCATTAAGTCTATTATTTTGTATGCTCAGATTATCTAAGTTCCTCTTGGGTGCCCACTTTGTTGTACTCACCGATAATTCGCCATTATTGGTGCTTAAGCAAGGTGTTCCGAAAAACCATCGGTTGCAAAGATGGTGTCTTCTTCTCCAAGATTTCGACTTCGAAATCCGCCATATCAGAGGCACTGATAACATTATAGCTGATATTTTATCGCGGCAGACGAATGCGCCAGCAGAATAACATTTGGCACATTGACCATTCGCCATACCAGAAATTGTGATATTTTATTCCGTGGCATAGAACAGTGTAACTCTACACCTGCTAGATAACTTTCATTTAAAAGTAATAACACCCTAGTGAATAGGTTACGTATAACACCCACGAACGTGAAACTTTGAGAACTGTACTACCAATTACCAAAGCTCTAGGAACAATCCGAGCTAGAGACATTATCTGTGAAATGATTTCAACCAGTGAACTGACATTGATCACGAAAGCAGTAAGAACACTTTATACTCGACATTGAAAACATTCCATACTTGCTGTTGCTAAGAGACTTTGCAAACAGCCGAAACAGAACTACGTCGACGACAACACTCAAGAGACAGCCATACTAACTGTTAACATTCATGGCACGACACGCTAACAACAGGAGGACAACGCGCACATCATCGTTGGATTTAGTTACTTAGTTAATTAATTAATTTAGTATTAAATATGTATTATATTTGTATTGAATTATGTATATAAAATGTGTTAACCTGTAATTTGTACATTTTCTACCATAATATTACAGGTATTTCCATTCATAGGCTAAATAACCTTCCTATGCAATTTTCTCTATGTAAATTATAAACCATTTTTGAGTCATCGTACAAAAAGTACGTATTATCTTAAAGGGAACATATCGCCTATTCCGTTTTTTCTAAGGGCAATAACACTTACCTCAACTTTACTTATATATTTTAACCAAATACTATTTTGAATGAAAGATGTGTGAATGACAGGGTGAATGAATTAAATGAGAGAGCGATATACTGAGCGGACAAATTGTACGCAAAACGTATTTATTTTAATTTGTCTGCGTCTTTCATGTAAATTGTATTACTTGTCTAAATTGTTAATACATGTTTAGTAGTTAGTTTAGTACTCTTAGTTTAGTATTTAGGATACTACATCTAAGCACCACTGCTTGGAATGCCTGATCATGCATTACACACATTGGAGTAATTCATGATTAAGGATATCCCAACTCGTGACGCTTGGAAATAAGCCACACATTCAGCACACACTTTACACAAAACTCAAAACTGAACACTATCAATTAAAATACAGTCACTTTATTAGAAGCAGCAACTTATTAGTCAACACACTAACAAGCCAACAGGGACACATGTAGTCAGATGGGATAAAATAACAACGTAACTACATATTCAGCATTATACAACATACGAGAGTAAAAGTGTATTGAAATGCACACACAGAACAAGATTTGAAGGTGTACTTAATTAGCCAAGACTTTTGTCTTGTTAATCCTCTTTAATACAGAGGTTAATTATCTTGGTATCAGTAGGATACTTTGAGAAGGACGGGTTGTAGAAACAACTAGTAAACGTCACGTAACTTCGGTCAGATAAGCATTTTTAAGGACACAGGAGAGAGAGACCTCTTCAGCAAATCAGAGAAGTGGTGTATGGGAGAATACATGAGTGTTGATGCCAATATGTAGGTTACCAAGTTACTGTCCACCAAACTACAAACACCGACTTTATGTGATTCTGTGACAGAATTAGTACAGAACTAATTACCTTATAACAACCCATCAAATCAGGGGAGAGGGGGACTCCTGTCACAGCCTCACATTATACGGTAAACCAACATAAGTTAATAGCCACTAGCAAAGGGCTACAACTCCCGCCCAAGGGAAAGAAGTAAGACCCTCGAAGGCCAGAGTAATCCAGAGCCTTCTCGAAGGACTGGTCAGTGAGTCCACTGTCCCGTGGACACTGATGTGGCCCGCCTATTGCGGGGTCCACGAGGAACTCGGACAGAGTTACCACCCGTGTCGGATTGCGACACGTGTGAACCGGCAGAGACAGACGGGACATCGAAGAGGCAACAGGGCCTGCCTTAGAGGGACTTAATAGTTCAGACCCATGTGTTTTAGGGTCATAGACATATGCTAGATAGTTTGCTTAGAATGTTTGTTATAATCCTGTGTGATGTTAAACCTCTGTGATAAGCAACTTATGAGTGCAGGCTTGTTAAACCCACTGCGCCAACGCACTGTATACCTGAATACAATAAATACTGTTATATTATATTTAACGGAGTTATTGTTGCCTGTTTGAGCCCGAGACGAGATCCCCTAGAGATCCAACACGCTGACAATAACACACGCCCACTTGATCTTTAGGTTAGTGGAATCTAATAACATGCGCCCACTTGATCTCTAGGGTCGTGAAGTATAATAATAACACACGCCCACGTTATCTTTAGGGTAGTGGAATCTAATGATAGCACACGCCCAGTTGATCTTTAGGTTAGTGGAATCTAATAACTCGTGCCCACTTGATCTCTAGGGTCGTGAAGTACAATAATACCACACGCCCACGTTATCTCTAGGGTAGCGAAATCTAATGATAACACACGCCCACTTGATCTCCAGGGTAGTGGATTCTAATGATAACACACGCCTAGTCGATAGTTAGGTTAGTGGAATCTAATAATAACACACGCCCACTTGATCTCTATTGTAGTGGAAACTAATGATAACACACACCCACTTGATCTCTAGGGTAGTGGAAAGTAATGATAACACACAACCACTTGATCTCTATTGTAGTGGAAACTAATGATAACACACTCCCACTTGATCTCTAGGGTAGTGGAAACTAATGATACCACACGGCCACTTGATTTCTATGGTAGTGAGATCTCGTACTTAGTTGTCTCGGATAAGAGCTGAAAAGAGTTGAGTGCCCCTGTACACAATAAAATAATCTCGCCAACAGGAAGTCACAAAATGCACGCCTTAAAACCACCGCCCTGGCAAAATTAGCAGGTAAGAAATCATACGGAAGGGTAGCGCACCTCACCTTGGATGGATTCTGTCACGAGCAGTGGTTCTCAAACGGTGGGGAAATTAGTGTTTCCAGGGGGAAATTAAGATTATTTCAAGATCGTGTTAATAAAAGAACCGATTACTTGATATTTTGTTTCCCCTCCATACTTTACGGTTCTGTACTTCTCACCCATCTGAAATACGTTTTATAACGTAAGTAGACCCGCAAATCATGTTGTATTTATATGTCTATACGTGTTCTAGAATGTGTTATTACATTCCACTGTTGCGTGTAGTGTGTAGGGACTGAGCCGAGGGATTTATAGGGAGGAAATACGAAAGGGGGAATGACGTTCTGAACATATGGTGAAGAGGTGTATGGGTCAAAAAAGGTTAAGAACCACTGGTCTAGAGGACGCAAACCTGACACACATGTATGCCGAAGTGGGACCACTGACTTGTGAGGTGCATAACTACGCTTGCCATAGTCCCCTCGACAGAGGGAAGAAGACGAGGAAGATGTATTTATATATAGTCTCCGTGGCCGTGTGGTTAAACCACCCGCCCTGCTCTCCCAAGTCTGTATACCGTGTGTGTGTGTGTGTGTGTGTGTGTGTGTGTGTGTGTGTCAGTTAGCCAGGTGAGGTGGTGAGTCTCTACTGGGCAGATGTATCATGTGTTATTATGTCTATCTCCATACAGGTCTGCTTGTTGAACAAGGTGTGGACAGAGCTTTCATCGGATTGCGCGATCTATTGTCAAATGGCGTCTATGTGTGGGGTACCCTTAAGGTATACTGTTATGTTGACGCTTCACTAATGTGTCGTGACATAGTATATATAATGGATAGTAAAGTATTGTCTCATATTTTAAAATCCTTCAGTGGATTTGGGTATATGGCGCTAGACCAATATTTTAATCCGCCAATTGGCAATCTGTGCCAGATGTGGTCACAGTAATACCGGCCGCCTTTATTTCCCCGAACTCTTCCTTGTACTCAAATTCCTATGTACTCATATAACAGGTCAATTGTCTAATGTATATGTGTATTTCTAAACTATTAGGGACGTTCATTTGAAACCCGTTCCAGTGGCTTTGTTACAAAAGCATGAAAGAAACATTAACAGGTGTGGTAGAATTAAACAAAGCATTCATTTTGAATGAATTATGCACCATGGGTTGGACAGAAGAAGTTGCCGTAGGCATTCAGGCAATCATCCCATTGCTTAGGTAGGCGGCGAATGCCGTCCGCAAAAGAAAAATGATTGTCGTTGCTCACTGAACCAAGTGTTTACCGCGTTCATTACGTCTGCAGCTGTGTGAAATATTTGCCCCTTGAGAGCTTTTTTAGAGGTCCGAACAAATGAAAATCACATGGTGACAAATCAGGACTATAGGCTGGATGTTGCTGAATTTCCCACTTCTTCTTTGCTAATGCTTCCTGCACAATCTTTGCGACATACTGGTGAGCATTATCGGGCAACAAAATCACACCGCGAGAAAGCATGCCGGGTCGTTTATTCTTGATGGCGTTTTGCAGCTTGTCTAGTGTTTGCTAGTAGTGGGTAGAGTTGATGTTGACACCAGGTTCTTTAAAGTCGGCCAACAATAGCCCTCATGGTCAAAAAATGAGCTCAGCATAACCTTACCAACGGAAACATGTAACTTGAATTTTTTTTTGCCTCTTGGTGATCCAGCATGCTTCCATTTCTTGCTCTCTCTTTTGCTGCTCGACTGAACGTGGTGACACCATGATTCATCGCCTGCCACTATGCGGAAGAGAAATGCATCACCCTCCACTCTGTAACACAGCAAGTGGTTCAAACACCATCCCATGTGCTCCTCTTTTTGGTGGTCGGTCAACATCCGTGGTACCCACTATGAACACACTTTCCGATATTGCAGTTTCTTACGTACGACCTTTTGAATTGTCCCAGTTGACACATCAAATTCTTTCACTATCGAACGTATGCTTCCACAACAGTTCATCTGTACTGCTACATCGATTTGGCGAGTTGCAACAATATGCGCTTGATCCGGCCGTCGAAGATCTGTCGTGAACTGACGTCCTTTTCGAAATATTCGTGCCTAGTATGACAACTTCGACACACGTTTGTTACCGTACGCTGCCTGTATTCCTAGATGAATGTCCACTGGTCGACATCCTTCAAATGTAGGAAACTGAATCACCAATTCTTTGAGCTTCTTTTGGGCGGATTTTGGATCAAGCCGGCAATTTTCTCTACGGTCAGAAACAGAACCTATGCATCATGGTACGATGAGCACATGCTCTTTTATTTATTGGTCAGTACTTATCACATGACTATGACATGATCATGTTCAACGTACGGAATTTCGCGCGGTGCGGCACGAACGGATTTCAAATGAACGCCCCTTATATATACTTCTTTTAAGTACATGACCAATAAAAAGATGTCAAAATTTTTGGGGCATGTTATGAGAAGAAATAATTTGGAGAACTTGGTGACAACTGGTAAGATCGAGGGGAACAGACCAAGGGTAAGACCTAGAAGCAAGTACCTGGATGGCTTGGCCTTGTGGCATGGTCGAGACAGAAACACGGAGCTGATCCACGACTCTGGTGATCGAGTGAGGTGGCAGAACATGACCGCCCACGCTTACCGGCATGGCACATGATGGATGGATGGATAGGATATACCCCTACCCCGACATCCAATGGATGATACACCTGCCTGATGGCGCACACCTTTTTTAGGGTTTCGAGTTGGCTGTGTGTCGAAGTACCCTTGTTCTTGCAGCGGGACGCCGCCGTTATCTGAGGGCTAGAGGTTCGAATCCCGATATCATAACTGTGTTACAATGTTGCATGACTTGTGCAGGACGTTGTGATGAACCCTGGGCTTAATGTCTAGGCAACTAGTTCAGTAGTTTGACATTGCTTCCTAACCGATAAATCAACCTTTCAGTCGAACTGATGGGTTTTAGGAATGAACCCACTACCCCACCATCATCGCCAAGGAAGTTAAAGAGCAAGTGCTCTTGCCCCTTCTGCCACGCTGACCTCTATGGTAACTATAGCTGTAAAATGTTATTATGTTTAACGTGTCCTCCATTCTGTACTTCTGTCTTCTGTGTCTGTGAAGGCGAATCAATACTTGTGACTTTGTTTACAAGCTACCTACTACCTTTGGCCATTGTTTAATTATAACGCAAGCCATAGGGAACGACTAAATATTCTTCATGTCCCTAAACCTAGGATTGTCTTATATAAAACAAGCTTAGCGTACTCTGCCGCTTAGTTGTGGAACAATCTTCTACAAGAAATCAAAGACATCACCAATCATTAAACATACAGCCGCAGCTTGTTTGAACAATATCTCAGTACAGACAACATTCCCCCCCCCCCCCCCTTAAAAACAAAAACAATAATAATGGAAAATACTCTCAAACGACAACTAGCTAATAAACATTCCCATATGTTTGGTACGTTACATCTTCCTTGGGTATTTATAATGGCCATGTTTAAATATTGCTTTAGTGAGTCATGTATTATTGATTATTTTAATGCACTTTAATAACACATTGTGGAGGAGGAGGATGGTTGGAGAATGGATGATGGTAGAACGTGGTAGAAGTGATGCACGAGCCCATCTGCTGTTAGCAGCTAACTCCATTATTGATTCAGCAAACACAGTCAGTCCACAGGATCCATCATCTACTAGTAGTAGTAGTAGTACTAGTGTTTTGACTTCTGTGAGCACTGGCACACAGTAGGTTATCATTTGCTTGATTTATTCTTATTGTGTGTGTCTTTCCCCTACAGCCTATGGAGCTGTTTTGACACAATTGTCGAGGAAAATCCACCACAGATCGTTTCTGCAAGTGTCGAAGGCAACAGCATTAACACTGAGGTGACACAGTACCTGTCAGAGCCACATCAAACTCGACAGTCAGATTCAGTTTCATGGTGGCATGCCAATAAGCAAAGATTTCCAAGTATGGCTAGACAGGCGCAGGCATTTCTTGCACACTACCTACAAGTGTGCCATCGGAAGGCTGTTCAGTACTGCAGGAGATATTATCACTGACCACCCGTAGTAGCCTTTTACCACAAAATGCGGAGACGTTGATTTTCCTGAAATACAACTCGTCCCTTCTTTACTCTGAGAGTTCAACTTCACAGCGGTAATGAAGACTGACTGACTGAAAATAGTGAAATTACTGAATGAATGTATTTCAATAAATTCAATCTGTTCAATGTACTGTTGTTGTGAGTTGTCACTGAGCTGCCAATTTGCCAACTGAAAACAATGTGGAAACTAAAAACTGAAACTGAAAACTAAAATTAAAATTACTATATTAGCATTATGTGCTTATGTATTATGTTTCATCTTGAACTTATGGAACTTAATATTACTTAATTACTTATTCTAATGTAAATGTAATTATTTTACATTTAAATGATTTAATATGAGCATATGTCATCATTGTCATGTCTATAGTAATGAACTGCAGTAATGAACAGTCGAGTGCCTCCACTCACCTAAGTCAAGTGATGTAGTAGGTTATTTTATTTTTATTTTTTTATTTGTAAATCCGGCTCCGGCCGGATCTCACTTCATAAATCCGGCCAAATCCGGCTCCGGCCGGATCTCACTTCATAAATCCGGCCAAATCCGGCTCCGGCCGGATTTCAAAAATTTGAATCCGGTACAGCCCTAGTAAATACACACTGTTCTTTTGTTGTCTAAGATTTCCTTCACACGTGAAGTGAATGAAATAATGTATGAAAGAAATTATAGAAGAAGAGCGGAATGTCAGACGGACCTGCGTGCCCTATTCTTAGCTCTTTGAAAATAAAGTGTGTTCGTTCGTTCGTTCGTTTAGGTATCGTGATGAAAAATTGATGTTCTGGCAGTCAGTTCACAGGTGTGACTGTGTTTATGTGCCTCCCAGTTTCTTAGGTCTCGTGATGAAAACTTAATGTTATTGCAGTCTGATCACAGTTGCTGAGTTCCACTCATCAATTGCGTTATGCGTTCATCCTGTCTCCATGTGTGCGTTCAATCTGGTCTATTGCTAGTTCGTTCCCAGCAGCAGCCAATCCAGCAAGCCACTCTGTCTGTTCGTTCCCTCTTAATCCCGCTTGCCCTGGCACAAAAGTGTATAAAAGCATTATAGTAAGAGATGACACACACACGAGACACATATAAGCATTGTTGCATTTCAATATGTGTCACTAGATATGCAAATGTTGTTCCTTAGATCCCCGTAAACTACACAGGATGGGCGGACAATCCTCACACACCCTGACTACAATAAGAGTGCTGTCGTCATTACCAAAGATGGCTGGCATGATTATGACAGACGCTCCCCAACTTACTTTGTGTGTCAAGTCAATGCAGGTACGTTTCATAGACATATCTGATACTTTTTTCGCATATCCTTTATAGGACATCGCTGTCAACACCAGCATTTTACCGCTGTTGTTGATTTCTTGGCAAGATTACGCTCAGTAGTTTGCCATTGCTTTCGGGGCGGCCGGCTCACTTATCCCGGAAGTCACCAACGCGGCGAGAACCGCTTCCAATTATCTCAAACTTAGTGCTATCAAAATAGGCGTACTGAGAGATGACAGATGATATCCACTGGTGACACAGTTCTCTTGTTTATTGTTATCAGTTAAGGGAACACCTTTCGACAACTTTATTTTGTTTATTGTTGGTTGATTGTCTGTGAAATCTTTTGGCGAACCTTCTCCTGTGTATTGTTGGATGATTGGGTGTGAAACCTTCGGGCAAACTTTCTCCTGTGTATTGTTGGTTGATTGTGCGTGAAAGCTTTGGACAACTTTCTCTTATATATTGTTGGCAGTTGACCGCTGAACGTGTTCCATGGAGGGCAACTATCAGAAATGGAATAAAGACAAAGGAGAAAATGATTGCAGATAAAGCACACACAAAGCGTGAGAGACGTAAGATGGTGCATGATGGCGACAATGACCATGTTTTCACATGCATCCACTGTTGGCAAACATTTGCATCACGAACTGGCCTTATCAACCACACTCGCCACCGCCATGGGTCATAGTTATTAAATTTGTTGAAGCAAAATGTATCACACTATCGTCTGTCAAGACGAAAAGGTGCCAATATGAGTGTGTACGAAACCTTTATGCAAACTTTCTCTTGTGTATCTTTTGGCGAACCTTCTCCTGTGTATTGTTGGTTGCGTGTGAAACCTTTGGGCAACACTTCTCTTGTGTATTGTTTGTTTGATTGCGTGTGAAACTATTGGACAACTATCTCTTATATATTGCTGGCAGTTGAGTGTGTGTGAAACCTTTATGGAAACTTTCTCTTGTGCATTGATGGTTGATAGTGTGTGAAGCCTTTGGGCAAACATTTTCTTGTGTATTGTTGACTGATTATGTGTGAAAACTTTGGACAACTTTCTCTTGTGTATTGTAAGTTGATTAACCAGGCCATGATTCAGCTAAACACACATCCACTGGCTGGGTCAGGCCTGGATAGCTTATGTCTGGGTGGGTCAGACCTGTATGAGTCATGTCTGGGTGGATAAGTTCTGAGTGGGTCATGTTGTCCTTACTGGTTTGAGCTATTTCATTGTCAGTGGACTCCTACACAAAGCCCAGGGTGAATGTCAGTGAACCCCTACACAAAGCACACGGTGAATGTCAGTGAACCCCTACACAAAGCACACGGTGAATGTCAGTGAACGCCTACACAAAGCACACGGTGAACGTTAGTGGTCTCCTACACAAAGCACACGGTGAATGTCAATGAACCCCTACACAAAGCACACGGTGAATGTCAGTGAACCTCTACACAAAGCACACGGTGAATGTGAGTGAACGTCTACACAAAGCACACGGTGAATGTCAGTGAACTCCTACACAAAGCCACACGGTGAATGTCAGTGAACCTCTACACAAAGCACACGGTGAATGTCAGTGAACCTCTACACAAAGCACACGGTTCATGTTAGTGGACTCCTACACAAAGCACACGGTGAATGTTAGTGGACTCCTACACAATGGCCAGAGTGAATGTCAGAGAACCCCTACACAAAGCACACGGTGAATGTTAGTGGACTCCTACACAAAGCACACGGTGAATGTTAGTGGACTCCTACACACTGGCCAGAGTGAATGTCAGTGAACCGTACACAAAGCACACGGTGAATGTTAGTGGACTCCTACACAATGGCCAGAGTGAATGTTAGTGAACCCCTATACAAAGCACACGGTGAATGTCAGTTAACCCCTACACAAAGCACAGAGTGAACGTTAGTGGACTTCTACACAATGCCCAGAGTGGATGCCGGCCGTTTAGCTGGACATGCCCTGAAGCTGACGTGTTCCTGTGGCAACGGACAGCTCGCAGTTCTCTCCCAGGGTCTGTGACATTTAAACATGACCAAAGTCTCCCAGACATGACGCTGTTCATCAGCCAGATTTCTTCCGTGTTCACATCTTGCAGAATGTCCGTGGTTTCTTTCGTTGTTGTTGTTGTTTTTTTTTTTTCTATTTGTTGACACTAGAAAGATGCATATTCTAAATTATGCTCCATTAAAGAGTTTGAGGTGTTGTGTCATAGTTTCTTAATACTGTTTTCTCGTTGCATGGCTATGGCCTTTCTACGGCTTTCTTATGAACAATAACCATTGTTGGTGTGGAGCCAATATTGTCAAAGCGTGTGCTATTTTCAGTTTCTTCGTAGTTGATTTTCATGTGCGCAAGCAGTCCATGTTTGCATTGTATAATGTGTCCTCATTACTTTGATACGTGTATCTGTTGCACCCCTTTGCCTACATTGCTACATAAATGGGTGTATGATTCTGTCTCTTGAAGTGGGGATTTCCCTAAGGGAGATGAGGTTATCATTTGCTTGATTTATTCTTATTGTGTGTGTCTTTCCCCTACAAATTTTTAAAATCTAAATAGTGTGACCTCTCATCTATTGCTGTTAGTTTTTCTTGCATTTAATTTTCTGTGTGAGACAGTAGGGAAATGCCGTTAGCAAAGTCCAGATCACCGAACTGTTTTGTCCGTGTATTCAATTTCTCGCAGTGCCTGTTGTTGTCTTCATAATCCAGTCTCTAATTTGTAAGAACAGCAAGGGAGACAAGAGGCAAAAGGAGAAAAAGAATATGTCTTGTATGATATCTCCATGTCATCAAAGTCTGGCTGTGTCAGGTCTTAGTCAGATATGACTGAGCTACCGTATGACAGTAGACGGTACTACCTTCTTTCTGTTAGCACCGAATGTTGGGACGGCGCTCACCAATCCCAACATACCACATTGTGCCAACTGCTTTGTGGGGAGCAGTGCCTTGCCCTAGTGTGAGGAAATGCAGCCTAAAGACTAAATATCATGCATGGCACACCAGGTCTTGAGCCTTGGTCGGCAACTGGTCTAGGATCAAAGCTGGACACGTGTTCAGTTAGAGTAAAGCTTTGCAAGCAGATACAGCAGCTTGTCTTGTTCCAGACGTCAGAGCAGTCGGTCAGTGATGTTATGTACTTGGGCTGGCCTAGCCACATACTTCTCTTGTTACATTTAATTACTATCAACAATAACAAAGTTTGGGTTTTTGAAATAAAACAAATACGATCGTTCGTGACATCCTTAGTGTAAGACGGGAGAGGTTTGCTGGTTGCCCTCGTGCAAGCTGTCGATTTGTATTTAAATAATTAGATTTTGTTTCTGTTTATTAGTAGTTTTAGTATACACAAAATACGGTTTAAATCTGAGCTGCCAGATACATGCAGATTTTTGGATATATCATCATTTGTTTACTATGTCAGTGACTTAAGTTTAGAACATATCGCCTTTAGTTTAGTCTGTCAGTGACTTGAGTCTGGGACATATCACCTTTAGTTTAGTCTGTCAGTGATTTGAGTTTGGGAAATTCCACGACTGTGGTTCTTTATTTCTATTACACTATTTAAAACGTTGTTGAAAAACTGAAACACCGATATCTTTTCGACACTTTTCACGAACTCAGTATAGAAGGAAAGACCTCTGGTTGAAGAGAAAAGAATATATGTGTATGTATATTCCTTATCATGTGGTCTTTTCCGTCTGCCCAGAGTTCGTGCAAAATGTCGAACAGGCCTCGATGTTTCAGTTTATCAACAGCTGATACATTGTTCATTACCATGTTTAGCTAGATATACCGCTTCTTTTTGTAACAGACTTTCTATAATTACAGATTTCCCAATTCCGAAGATGGTCTGTCCGGTGGCCGAAGTCGGACACGAAAGTCCGGACATTACATGTACAATAGATACCCATCAATCGTTCTCGATCACCGGCGTTAGATTTATGACGACAGCAGAAGTCGTAGCTTCATGTGATGCTAACAGATGTTTGCCAGGTCAGGGATACGGGCAAGTTGTTGATGTAAGTAAACCAGCAGAAACAGGCAGCTCTGCCTCCTGGACTCTCAAGCTGAGAAATGTCAGAATAAGTGATGCAACTGATTGGACATGTTCTGTGGAGTTCAACAACAGTGGTTACTGGGTAGCAAGCCAGCCATGCAGTTTGAACGTTTACAGTGAGTGGCTTGTAGTGTCCAGTTCTCTTCCTCTTCACTGTCAGACTGTTCTCTATGTTATATTTATCATTTTGTTAATGTATGTACTCTATTTATGTCCTCTTCACTATTAGTTGCATACAGGACGTCGCAAACATTGCCAGCATTTATTGGCTTATTTGTGATTTTCTAGCCAACTTGACGTACAGTAGTTTGTCATTGTTTTCTGAACGGCAATTGCTCATATAATTGCTTTCAGAACGGCCGTTGTTCATGCTATTTAAAAAGCAACGGACAGCGGTCTTATCCCGAATCGTCTGCTGCTGACTTTGAGCCCAATATGTCGGGACTGTGAGAGTGCCTTCCCTACGCCTAAGGCACAGACTCCGAATTCTTGGCTGGGCCGTGGACATTTCTCTGTCATTTGAACATCTCTGTGTATGTTTTGTTATCGTTCATACTTCTTGGCTGGGCCGTGGACATTTCTCTGTCATTTGAACATCTCTGTGTATGTTTTGTTATCGTTCATACTTCTTGGCTGGGCCGTGGACATTTCTCTGTCATTTGAACATCTCTGTGTATGTTTTGTTATCGTTCATACTTCTTGGCTGGGCCGTGGACATTTCTCTGTCTTCTAACAATCAATCAATCAATCAATCATGTGCCATGCCAGAAAGCGTCGGCGGTCATGACTCGCCATTTCACTCGTCACCAGTGTCGTGGATCAGCTCAGTGTTCCTGTCTCGTCCATGCCATGGTGGCCAAGCCATCCAGGTATTTTCCTCTCGGTCTTCCTCTTGGTCTGTTCCCTTCGATCTTGCCAGTTGTCACTAAGTTCTCCAATCCATTTCTTCTCATAACATGTCCAAAAAATTTTCACTGTCTACGTCTAATTTCTCTAATCAGTTTACGATGTTCATTTGTCTCCTGTAGTACTTGGTCATTGGTTTTTCTGTCTGTCCATGGTATTCTTTGCATTTTCCTCAGAAACCACATTTCTGCAGCCATCAGATGTTTTTCAGCTTGACTGCTCATTGTCCAAGTTTCACATCCATACAAAAGAACAGGCTCTATGTATCCCCTCAACACTCTTTTTCTCGTTTCAATTGACATCTTTTTATTGGTCAGAATGTTTTTAATCTTGCTAAAGGCTACTTTCGCCATGGCGATTCTTGTTCTAATCTCTTCAAGGCATCTCCCATCAGATGTTATGACTGTTCCAAGATAATTGTACCGATTCACTTGTTGAAGAATATTTCCATTTACTTGTATATTACATTGTGGCACTTCTTTCTTCCTAGTGACAACCATAACCTGATTCTTTTTACAATTTAATTCCAACCCCAGCTGCTCACTGTGTACAACAACCGCATCTACTAATTGTTGCAGTTCCTGCGCATTCTCTGCAATTAATACTGTATCATCTGCATATCTAATGTTATTGATGTTTCGTCCTCCAATGCTGATTCCATTTATATCCTCTACATTTCTGAACATATTTTCACTGTATAGGGAAAAAAGATCTGGAGACATCACACATCCCTGCCTAACATCTCTCTTAATTGGCTGATACTGTCCCACTTCATTATCAATCCTTATTGCAGCTTGTTGTTTCCAATATATGTTTTTTATAAGTCTAATATCTTTCCCATCAATTTGTAGATCTGCAAGCATATCCACCATGCTGACATGTCTAACTCTATCAAAAGCCTTTGTATAGTCAATAAAGCAAAGATGTATATCCTTGTTTACTTCTATAGCACGTTCAATAACTGTTCGCAGCATATACACAGCATTTACTGTACCCTTTCCTTCTACAAACCCGCATTGTTCTTCCCCTATTTCAGGTTGTATCTTCTTCCTCATTCTTTGCATGATAATTCTTAGCAAAATCTTTGTGATGTGACTCATTATACTAATTCTTCTATGTTGATCACATTCCAAGGTTCCTGATTTCTTTGGGATTGCAATAAATACAGAGTTACATAATTCAGGAGGTATATCTCCAGTATCATATAATCTGTTCAGCAGTCTGGTGACTTGCTCTAGTCCAAATACTTCTAAAGCTTTAATCATTTCTGTTGTGATGTTATCTGCACCGGGGGGCCTTGCCAGCTTTCATATGCTTGAGAACATTTCGAACCTCCATCTCCAAAATTGGCGGTCCTTCATTATTAAATCTAATATCATACTGTTCGTCTCTGTTATCATCATAAAGGTGTCTCATATAATCTGTCCATACATGTAGAATCTGGTCTTTTTCTATTATGATTTTGCCATCTTCAGTTTTTAGACACCCTGTTGATGTACTTGTTCTTTTATTAGTAAGTTCCTGAATTCTTTTGTGCACTAATTTGGTATTTTGACTGTTATATTGGTTGTCAATTTCCAAGCACTTTTCCTCAAACCATGCTTCTTTTGCCTCCTTACATAATATTCTGACTTGTCTGTGAATTTCTTCATATTTGACAGAATTATTTTTGTTGAGTCTTCTTGTTTCCATGAGGTGTAAAATTTCTTCAGTCATCCATTTCTTACGACCCACCTTCTTCAATTTTGGAATAGTTGTTTCTGCAGCCACATTGATTGAATTCTTCAACGTTTCTCATTGATCATCCACATCCTGGAATAGGATCTCTGGATCAGACAAAATTTCAAATCTTTTCTGTACTTCTATGTTGAATTTGTTTTGTATTTCCTTGTCATTACTCAATGTACACAAATCATATTTAGTGTTTCCTGTTATATACTTGACTTTCTTCAACTTTATCCTCAATGTTCCTGTGAGTAATCTGTGGTCACTATAACAGTCAGCACTGGGAACTGTTTTTGCTACTGTTAGCGCGTTTCTTAATCTTCTGCTAATGAGAATGTAGTCAATCTGGTTTCTAATCCTGCGATCAGGACTCCTCCATGTCCATAATCTGCTAGGGTGTTGCTTAAACCAGGTGTTTCCTACAATCATTTCCTGTTCTTTTGCCCACTCTACGAGTCTGTATCCTCTTTCATTTCTCTCTCCTAAACCATAGTTTCCTACTGTGTATCTATCCCCTTGATTTCCTACTTTTGCATTGAAGTCCCCTATTATGATGTTTATTTCTCAATTTTTACATTTCTTTAAGGCAGACTCTATGTCATTATAAAATTCTTCTACACTATCTTCACTGGATTCTCCTGTTGGGGCATATACTTGAATAATATTTATGCTAAAAGGTCTGCCACTTAATTTAACTAGTAGAACTCTGTCCGACACGGCCCAATATCCTTGAACAGATTTTGATGTTTTCCGGTCCAAAAATAATTGTCTTCTAACATCTGTGTGTATTTTGTGTTAATCATACATCTTGGCTGGGTCGTGGACATTTCTCTGTCTTCTAACGTCTGTGTATATGTTGTTTTATTCATACTTATTGGCTGGGCTGTGGACATTTCTCTGTCTTTTGAACATATGTGTGTATGTTTTGTTATCATTCATACTTCTTGGCTGGGCCGTTGAAATTTCTCTGTCTTCTAACGTCTGTGTGTATGTTGCGTTGTCGTCCTTATATTTTGTATTTTTTATTGTTTCGTGCAGGTGTCAGTTCGTGACTCAGTTCTCTCCCTTCTAACGTCTGTGGGGATGGTCTATTGACTCTCCTGTATCTCCCTTCTGTGAATTGTTTCCGACAGGTCTCAGTTCTCTTAATATAACTTTGTGGGAATGATCTGTTGACTTTCCTTTATCTCCCTTCTGTGAATTGTTTCTGACAGGTCTCAGTTCTTTCAGTATGTATCTGTTTGTGAGAGCTATTGTAAGTCAGAGACCTCCTCCTTGCTCTTGTGCATCTTGTGATGATTGATTGTCTGAACTGTAACAATTAACTTCTAATTAGTTACGTGTCATCTTGTTTCCAACTATATTATATCATTCTATCCATCTATCTATCTGTCTATCTATAAACAGCGAAAAAAGTCTACCAACTCGCCACAATTAAAATCTTCCTTGGTGAGGACACAAGGAAACTATTCTATACCTCTCATATACAGACACACTTTGACTACTGCTCTACAATCTGGGACGGTTGTTCTAATTCAAACACCAAGCGACTTTACTCACTCCAGAAACGGGCCATGAGTCTAATTTATAGCAAACATTTATCTGACAATCCTAGCCTGTATAAACGCCTTCAGTTACTGTTGTTTGTCTATCAAGAATGATGATGACCATACATTTCATCCAGTGGGGTTGAAGGTATGGAGCCGTGGGTTCTAAGATGGCTGATAAGGCCTATTTTGGCTCGAAATGTTCTTTGACAGTGTGGGCAAGGAATGCTTGACGTTTCTGGAGGAGGATTTCCTGCAGTGATTTTTCTGTCCTGTCCTTTCTTCACAGCTCTTGCAGTCCTGGTTGCCTCACATATGACTGCACCCTTGCGTAATGATGCACGCTACGAATTTCGGTCTCTGGCTGCAGCCTCCCAGGTGTGATGATGAATTCCAAAAGCCTTCAGTGACATTTTCAGAGTGTCTTTAAAGCGTTTCCTCTGGCCACCTTGGGAGCGTTTACCACAACGCAGTTCGCTGTAAAAAGTTCGTTTAGGGAGCCTGTGATCTGGCATGCGAGTCAAGTGACCAGCCCAGCGAATCTGATTCTTCATCAGTAGAGTGTGGATACTGGGCATGGATGCTCTTTCTAGGACTTCAGTGTCTGGAATCTTGTCTTGCCATTTAATCTTCAGTTTCTACCACTCCGCAAACGCCTGCTTTTCAATAAAGCTAAACTAATTCACAAAATCCTGCATCGGAATGCCCCAAATTACCTTTGGCCATTGTTTAAATATAATGCTAGACACAGTAAACGTTTAAATATATTACGCATTCCGAAGCCTAGAATTGACTTATACAAAACAAGCTTAACGTACTCTGCAGCCAGCTGTGGAACAATCTTCCACAAGAAATCAAAGACATCACCAATCCCTATTCATATAATCGCAAATTATTCGAACACTATCTCAAAACGGATTACTTTCCCCCTTAATAATAGAGATAATAATAATAATAACAAAACCCTAGTATAACAGCCAGTCCCCTTTTGGTAGGCCAGTATATTCCACATGGCTAATAACAAGTGTCAGATCATTATCTAATATTACTGTGTCGTGTAATTTTAATGTTCGCATTTTGCCCATGCCTTTATAATGCATATCTTTTATATTGTTGCTGTTCTTTGTTAGCCTTGAATTATGTGTGAATGAAATAATGTATGAAAGAGAGTGACAGAAGGGCAGAATGTTAGATCGGGCCTGCGTGGCCAATTCTTAACCCTTTGCAAATAAAGTTTGTTCGTTCTATCTATCTATCTATCTATCTATCTATCTATCTATCTATCTATCTATCTATCTATCTATCTATCTATCTATCTATCTATCTATCTATCTATCTACCTACCTACCTACCTACCTACCTATCTATCTATCTATCTATCTATCTATCTATTTATCTATCTGTCTACCTACCTGCCTACCTACCTACCTGTCCGTCTGTCTGTCTGTCTGTCTGTCTGTCTGTCTGTCTGTCTGTCTGTCTGTCTGTCCAACCACACGCGCCATCCACCTGTCTTCCTGTCAGTAAAATAAACAAACATTCATTTCCTTTGTTGGACCAAACATTGTAAAATGTGTTTAACAATGTTTTCATTTCATGAACATAGAGCAGGCCAGAAATCTCGTCAGGCTGTTGTAATATGACATTGTTTTCATCACAGACCAGGCCAGAAATTTCGTACACACAACCAGGCTGTTGTTATATGTCATCGTTTTCAGGGAAACCTACAGACATTCAGTGTAGCCACCAGTTTGTCCACGAGACGGTCACTACAACGTGCACAACCGCTCAAGTTTACCCTCAAGTAGGCTGCTCCTGGACTGTGAAGTATTTAAAACGACCGGTAATTAGTTCATTTATATGTCCAGATGTCTACCCCATTCCCAGCGAAACGAAAATCAGTATTGTGTGTGTGTGTGTGTGTATGTGTGAGAGAGAGAGATAGATAGATAGAGAGAGAGAGAGAGAGAGAGAGAGAGAGAGAGAGAGAGACAGAGAGAGAGAGAGAGAGCGAGTATTTGTTTGTGTGCATCTCGTTTGACTATATCTATCAGCATCTTTCACCTCAACGTCAATAATCTGCACATATTTTAATTCCAAATGTTATAGAACTATCTACATGCCTTCACCTCTCAATGAATACCTGTTTGTCAGATTTGTGTGTAATAAATTAAGAATAGAAAGCCACATGTAACATTGTGAATCTCAGTTGTATGTCATTATTATCAATCTACTTAGAAAAAAAACATAGTTTGTCTCAAATAAGTGCTATTATTTTACATCTGCCAAACAGCATAGTTTATCTCAAATTTATGGCATTATTATGAATCTACATGGAACAACATACATAGGTAGTCTTAAGATAATGCCATTATTACAATAGAGATGTTACTTTTACTGCTTGTAATTACTGAGATGGGTGCTTGGGGCTAGGACAAAATCTGAATCGCAGGCTGAAAACCAATGCAACAGGTACAAACAAAAATAAAAATAGAAACCTCAAGCTACGGCTTGCAACCTGGAATGTGACAACCATGTGTCCAGGATTTTCCACTGACTTGGCTAATATTGACGATGTGAGAAAAACGGCTGTGATTGATGCATGCGAACTCAATCGTCTTAACATTGATATTGCTGGCCTGCAGGAGACTCGCCTCGCTGAGGAAGGGTCACTCAGGGAAAAGAATTACATCCTTTTTTTGGAAGGATAGAGGGCAGGCAGAAAAAAGGCAACACGGTGTGGGCTTTGCAGTGAAGAATTCGCTACTGGGAATGATTGAAATTCCAGCAGGAGGAAATGAAAGACTATTATCCCTGCGCTTGGCAACCTCTTGTGGTTTTGCCTCCATTATTACTGCATATGCACCGACACTCGATTCCTCTGATGATGTGAAGATTCGTTCTATGAGGAGTTAGACTCCGTGATCAAGGCAGTTCCAAAATCTGACTACAATTATATGCTCGGTGATTTAAATGCCCGTGTGGGCAAGGACTCGAGTTCATGGCCAGTGTGCCTTGGAAATAAACATCGGTCGCATGAATGAAAATGGGCAAAGGCTGCTGGAGCATTGCACCAGTAATGACCTATGTATTACAAACTCCTTTTTTAAAACAAAAGAGATGCATAAGGTCACATGGAAACATCCAAGATCCGGCCATTGGCACCAGCTGGACTTCATCATCACACGGATACAACATCTGTAACCATATATCATTGACTCGAAGTTACCACAGTGCCGACTGTGATACGGATCATTCTTTAGGTTGTTGCAAGGGTTAGACTGAGACCAAAGAGAATCTACACAGCTAAACACAAATCTAGCCCTAGGATTAATATTATTAACACTCACGATCCTGAAAAGTGCTTTCAGTTTCAACAGCAACTTGAAGACGCTTTCACTGATAAACCAGAAAATTGTACAGTAAATGAAATGTGGGGTCAAATTAAGGAAACTCTTTATAAAACTGCCGTAGGGGTTTACGGCACTGTGGATCATAAGAAGCAGGACTGGTTTGCGGCAAACAGCGAGACTCTGCAGCCCTTGATTGATAAGAAGAAGAAAGCTCTCTTAAGAAACAAGGAAAGACCAACGCGTAACACTCTGAGTGAGCTAAGGCAAGCTAAGAAGGATGTGCAAAAGGCTGCCAGGCAGTGTGCAAATGATTATTGGATCACGTTATGTGAGTCCATTCAAATCGCAAGTGATAAGGGAAACATAAGAAGCATGTATGAAGGAATAAAGAAAGCCTGTGGTCCAGTGATCAAAAGAAGTGCACCATTGAAAACCTTGACTGGAGAAATCATCACTGATAAGAAACAGCAGATGGACAGATGGGTAGAGCACTATTTGGAGCTTTACTCAAGTGAGACCAAACTAGCGGATGATGCCCTCAACGCCATAGAGGCTCTACCAACTCTTGACCACCTGGACACACTTCCCACCATAACAGAAGGTAAGTGTGCTATAAATGAACTTGCAAGGCTCCAGGAAAGGATGGGATTCCAATAGAGGTTATCAGGAGTGGGCAAGACACACTCACTCTACAGATCCACCAGCTAATACAGCTAGTGCTGGCGAGAAGGACAAGTCCCACAGGATTTCAAAGATTCAAGCATCATAACACTGTACAAGAACAAGGGTGATCGGAGCGACTGCAACAACTACAGGGGTATCTCACTTCTGTGTATTGTTTGAAAAGTATTTGCCAGGATTGTTCTGTGCAGACTTCAAGTCCTAGGAGATCAAGTCTACCCCCAACCACAGTGTGGCTTTCGACAGAACCGGTCTACCATTGATATGATATTCACATTGTGACAAATGCAAGAAAAATGCCGTGAACAGAATCAACCACTGTTTATTGCTTTCATCGACCTCACAAAGGCATTTGATTTGGTCAGTCGTGAGGGTCTGTTCGAGGCACTAAAGAAGATTGGCTGCCCACCAACTCCTCTGTCCGTTGTGGAATCGTTCCACACAGGCATGAAGGGTATAATCAAGTTTGATGGTGCAACTTCTGAAGAATTTGAAATCAAGAGTGGAGTAAAGCAAGGTTGTGTACTAGCTCCCACCATCTTTGGAATATACTTTTCACTTCTACTGAAATATGCCTTTCGAGATCAGGATGGTGGTATATACATTCACTCACGCTCAGTTAGCAGCCTTTATAATGCTCAGAGATTGAAGGCCAAGACCAAAATTAGGAGGGTACTGATCAAAGAGTTGCTTTTTGCAGATGATGCTGCAGTTACGACCCACTCTGAGGAAGAATTACAATGTCTACTGTCTGCATTCTCCAATGCTTGTTCTGAATTTGGTTTAACAATTAGCAAAAAGAAGACACAGATTATGTCACAAGGTGCACATGGGGTACAATCAATCTTTATTGACGACGCCGAACTAGAGATGGTAGACCATTTTACATATCTAGGATCAGTGGTAAATAGCAAATTATCCCTAGATCAGGAAATCAACATCCGGATTGGTAAGGCATCAACAACAATGAACAGGTTAAGAAAAAGAGTCTGGGAGAACAGGAAGCTTACTGCCAAAACAAAAGTCCTTGTCTATCAAGCCTGTGTCCTTAGTACTCTTCTTTATGGCAGTGAATCCTGGACAACTTACTCACACCAAGAGAAACATTTAAACAGCTTTCATATGCGGTGTCTGCGAAGAATTCTTGGTATTAAGTGGCAAGACAAAATCACAAATACTGAAGTATTGGAAAGATCAGGTTGTGTGACAGTTTATTCCATGCTCAGTCTTCGTAGACTTAAATGGATAGGACATCTTAGGAGGATGGATGATGGTAGAATACCAAAGGACATCTTTTTGGTGAATTACAGATGGGTAAGAGATCTCAGGGTCGGCCTCTACTACGATACAAAGATGTGTGTAAGCGGGACATGATTGATACAGGCATTGATAATGCACATTGGGAGCAAGTCGCCGTTGAACGTGTTGCATGGAGGGCAAACATCAGAAATGGAATAAAGACAAAGGAGAAAATTATTGCAGATAAGTCACACACCGATCGTTTGAGACGTAAGATGGTGCATGATGGTGGAAATGACCACGTGTTCACATGCACCCACTGTGAACGGACATTTACAGCGCAAATTGGCCTTATCAGTCACATGCGCTACCGCCATAGGTAAAAGTTATTATGCCTTTTTAAAGCACAAACTATCGTCTGTCAAGACGGCAAGGTGCCAATGTGGTGTGTGTGTGTGTGTGTGTGTGTGTGTGTGTGTGTGTGTGTGTGTGTGTGTTTTTGTGTGTATTGTGATCTAATTGTCACTTGTAAGTACTGTGATCTAGTGGTCATTTGTATGTACCGTTATACAGTTGTCACTTGTATGTAATGTGATCTAATTGTTACTTTTAAGTACTATAATCTATGTATCACGTGCTTGTAAGTACTGTGATTTAGTTATCACGTATAAATACTGTGATATATTTTATCACTTGTAAGTACTGTGATCTAGTTATCACGTGTAACTACTGTGAGCTAGTGTAAATGATTTCCTGAACTTCTTCTGGCGGAGTGATGCAATGTTTTACAATAATAGCTGCCCGCTATGGAAAGAGGTATTGGGGGGGGGGGGGGGGGGGGGGGGGGGGGGCAGGGGGAAGGGGGGGGGGGGGGGGGGGGCGCTCGATATCTTTTAACTCAAGCATAGTCCACAAACACCACTGAATTTTGTGTGTAAATTAGCTTTCCCTAATAACAGTGTCCCTCGCCATCAGGGACGAACTCACTCCGACTTCAGAGGTACTTGTAATTTCCATCCCCAAGTCAAAGACGACAGACCAACAATTTGATCCAACTCTCCGGTGTAGGGGTTGGACTCCTTACCTCGACATCAGCATACCGGAAGTTTAAGTACACGCGCCCTTATCCATTCGGCCATACTGACCTACTTTAGATCGGTTGCCTTGCAAAGTCTCTTTCTCCTTCTCTCCCCTTCCTATGTTCCTGCATTCATTGCTATCTTATTCCTCCACTCACCCCCCCCCCCTTTTCCTTTTCTTCTTCACCATCATCATCGCAATCTCTCCCTTTTCTCCAGCTTCATCTCATACTTCTACTCCGCCATCATACGGATTCCTCCTCATATTTTCGTCCATTGTCTTCTCTTGTTGCATTATGTGATCGTGAACACAGGATGAAATACCTCTACAATCTTGATACAAAGTGTGACTGAATGATTTAGTGAATTAGTTATTGATTGAAATAATACAACACCATTCATTATCGTGTGTGTTTCTGAAGATCACTGTTTACGGCCAGACGATTTCTAATGATGAAGTCTCTGGTGAGGAGTATTATAGAGTAACATGTAATGCCTCGTTTAATATCACGTATGCTGGGAGATATGACATCATCGTTGCCATGGCTCCTACACTGCCAAACTTCCGAGGGTCGGTAGAAAAAGATACCAGTGTGTCTGTAGGTGAGTAATATCCATCATCATCATCATCATCATCATCATCATCATCATCATCATCATCGCCATCATCATCATCATCATCACTATCATTACCATCACCATCATCACTATCATCATCGGCATTAACTTCACCATCATCATTATCACCAATATCATCACTATTATCATCAATAACATTATCACAATCATCAACATCATCATCATTACCATCGCTATCATCATCATTATCATCATCTGTATCATCATCATCATCATCATCATCATCATCATCATCATCGTTATCATCGTTATTATCATCATCAACATTATCATGGTGCAGCAGTGCCTGTGCAGAACGTCGCTCTCATCCCGGTCCGATAAAAGGTGAATGAAAATGGGCAAAGGCTACTGGAGTATTGCACCAGAAATGACTCTTTTTTTTAAACAAAAGAGATGCATAAAGTCACATGGAAACATCCAAGATCCGGCCATTGGCACCAGCTGAACTTCATCATCACACGGAGACAACATCTGAACCATATATCATTGACTCGAAGTTACCACAGTGCTGACTGTGATACAGATCATTCTTTGGTTGTTGCAAGGGTTAGACTGAGACCACAGAGAATCTACACAGCTAAACACAAATCTAGCCCCAGGATTAATATTATTAACACTCACGATCCTGAAAAGTGTTTTCAGTTTCAACAGCAACTTGAAGACGCTTTAACTGATACACCAGAAAATTGTACAGTAAATGAAAAGTGGCGTCAAATTAAGGAAACTCTTTATAAAACTGCCGTAGGGGTTTACGGCACTGTGGATCATAAGAGGCACGACTGGTTTGCGGCAAACAGCGAGACTCCGCAACCCTTGATTGATAAGAAGAAGATAGCTCTCTTAAGAAAAAAGGAAAGACCAACGCGTAACACTCTGAGTGAGCTAAGGCAAGCTAGGAATGATGTGCAAAAGGCTGCAAGGCAGTGTGCAAATGATTATTGGATCACGTTATGTGTGTCCATTCAAATCGCAAGTGATAAGGGAAACATCAGAAAAATGTATGAAGGAATTAAGAAAGCCTGTGGTCCAATGATCAAAAGAAGTGCACCATTGAAAACCTTGACTGAAGAAATCATAACTGATAAGAAACAGCAGATGGACAGATGGGTAGAGCACTACTTGGAGCTTTACTCAAGTGAGACCAAACTAGCGGATGATGCCCTCAACGCCATAGAGGCTCTACCAACTCTTGACCACCTGGACACACTTCCCACCATAACAGAAGTTAAGTATGCTATAAATGAACTTGCATCTGGCAAGGCTCTAGGAAAGGATGGGATTCCAATAGAGGTTATCAGGAGTGGACAAGACACACTCACTCTACAGATCCACCAGCTAATAGAGCTATGCTGGCGAGAAGGACAAGTCCCACAGGATTTCAAAGATTCAAGCATCATAACACTGTACAAGAACAAGGGCGATCGGAGCGACTGCAACAACTATAGGGGTATCTCACTTCTGTGTATTGTTGGAAAGGTATTTGCCAGAATTGTTCTGCGCAGACTTCAAGTCCTAGGAGATCAAGTCAACCGCGAATCACAGTGTGGCTTTCGACAGAACCGGTCTACCATTGATATGATATTCTCATTGCGACAAATGCAAGAAAAATGCCGTGAACAGAATCAACCACTGTTTATTGCCTTCATCGACCTCACAAAGGCATTTGATTTGGTCAGTCGTGAGGGTCTGTTCAAGGAACTAAAGAAGATTGGCTGCCCACCAACTCTTCTGTCCATTGTGGAATCGTTCCACACAGGCATGAAGGGTATAATCAAGTTTGATGGTGCAACTTCTGAAGAATTTGAAATCAAGAGTGGAGTTAAGCAAGGTTGTGTACTAGTTCCCACCCTCTTTGGAATATACTTTTCACTTCTACTGAAATATGCCTTTCGTGATCAGGATGGTGGTATATACATTCACTCACGCTCAGATGGCGGCCTTTACAATGCTCAGAGATTGAAGGCCAAGACCAAAATTATGAGGGTACTGATCAGAGAGTTGCTTTTTTGCAGATGATGCTGCAGTTACGACCCACTCTGAGGAAGAATTGCAATGTCTACTATCTGCATTCTCCAATGCTTGTTCTGAATTTGGTTTAACAATTAGCAAAAAGAAGACACAGATTATGTCACAAGGTGCACATGGGGTACCATCAATCTTTATTGACGACGCCGAACTAGAGATGGTAGACCATTTTACATATCTAGGATCAGTGGTAAATAACAAAATTATCCCTAGATCAGGAAATCAACATCAGGATTGGTAAGGCAGCAACAACGATGAACAGGTTAAGAAAAAGAGTCTGGGAGAACAGGAAGCTTACTGCCAAAACAAAATGTCCTTGTCTATCAAGCATGTGTCCTTAGTACTCTTCTTTATGGCAGTGAAACCTGGACAACTTACTCACAACAAGAGAAACATTTAAACATCTTTCATATGCGGTGTCTGCGAAGAATTCTTGGTATTAAGTGGCAAGACAAAATCACAAATACTGAAGTATTGGAAAGATCAGGTTGTGTGACAGTTTATTCCATGCTCAGTCTTCGTAGACGTAGATGGATAGGACATCTTAGGAGGATGGATGATGTAATACCAAAGGACATCTTTTTTGGTGAATTACAGATGAGTAAGAAATCTCAGGGTCGGCTTCTACTACGATACAAAGATGTGTGTAAGCGGGACATGATTGATACAGGCATTGATAATGCACATTGGGAGCAAGTAGCCGCTGAACGTATTGCGTGGAGGGCAAACATCAGAAATCGAATAAACACAAAGGAGATAATTATTGCAGATAAGTCACACACCAAGCGTGTGAGTCGTAAGATGGTGCATGATGGTGGAAATGACCACGTGTTCACATGCACCCACTGTGAACGGACATTTACAGCGCGAATTGGCCTTATCAGTCACATTCGCTACCGTCATAGGTAAAAGTTATTATTTTGCACGATTTATTGCCTGGCATATTTCGCTGCATCTCGTCAGGTACATACTGCAGAAATCACACAACTTACGTGAATTAATTAGATAAATCCTTCAAACTGAAATATACACATGTTCGCACAGTAATGTCGATTGTCTACCACGGTAATTTTAAACTGACTAGCATGTCTTTCTGCTTACACAAGGACGGCTTACGAAGGTTGATTATTATAGCTTCAGCAAACTTTAACAATCGACTACTTTGTGTGTTGAACAACACACGGAAGGCACTGTCTCTTTCAACCACGTGAGCAGTCTCGAGCACATGTCTCCCGATGAAGCCAGATTTTTCCGGTGTGTCGGCCTGCCTAGGCTACCATCTTCTGTGTGTAGTATTTTGTCCAACCAATTCGGAATATGTTCCGAAACCCTGCAATGTAACTGTCGCTCAGTTCTGCCTATGTAGATGGCCTCGCATCTGCATGTAAATTGGTAAATACAATTTGATTTGGCGTACAAAGCTACAGGTTCTTTTACTGCTGGGACTGGGATCGGTGTGTTTCGGTACCTGATGACTAGAGCTGCAGCACAGAATGTTCGCTCGACTGCTGTGGTGAGCCGGTCCCGCAGACGTTGCATTACGTCATCTCCTCGGAAGGTTAGCTGCATGAATACTTTGAGTTTAGGGACTGTAGTTACTTCTGATTTCGGTTTGGGCTGTTGGCAGTGGCGCTTTATAAATCCTGTGGAGTACCCATTCAGGTTTAAGGCATTCTTCAGAGTTTTAAATTCCTCTGTCAGTGTGTCCTGGGTGCATATCTTCCTAGCACGGTCAAACAGGGTCCGTACTAAGCCCCGTTTGTACTGGACAGGTGCGAAGCTCTGAAAATTGAAGTATTGGCCAGTCCGTGTTTCTTTGCGGTACACCGATCTTTGAATTGTGCCGTCTGCTCTACGTCTCATTAGGATATCTAGAAACGGCAACGCTTCATTGTGTTCGTGTTCCATAGATAAAGAGATGTTTTTATGTGTCTCGTTCATTGTGGCCTGGAACGACGTTGCTTGTAGCTCGTCTGCTCGTTTTGAAGGATTTATCTAATTAATTCACGTAAGTTTTGTGATTTCTGCAGTATGTACCTGACGAGATGCAGCGAAATATGCCAGGCAATAAATCGTGTAATCTATTGTTTGTGTCTTCGTTATTCAAATTCATCACGGGAAAACATTGTTTTGAAAAGTCATTATGCCTTTTTAAAGCACAAGCTATCGTCTGTCAAGACGGCAAGGTGCCAAAAATGATTGTTCATGTCAAACTGGTGCCTAGGCATGTCAAACTGGTGCCTGCTCATGTCAAACTGCTGCTTACACATGTAAAAGCTTTGAATACACTTGTCAAACTGGTGATTTTTCATGTCGTACTGATGCCTTCACAAGACAAAATGGTGCCCACTCATGGTAAACTGGTGCCTACACATGTCAAACTACTGCCTACACATGTTAAATTAAAGCCTATACATGTCAAACTAGTGCCTAAACATGTCAGACTGGTGCATGCTTCTGTTAATTCAGTGTCTGGCCATGTAAACTGCTGTCTACTCATGTCAAACTGGTGCCTACTTATGTCAGACTGGTGGTTACACATGCCAAACTGGTGACTAAACATGCCATAGAGGTGCATGCTTTTTGTCAATTTAGTGTCTGGTCATGTAAACTTGTGCCTATACGTATCAAACTGGTGATTGTTCATGTCAAACTAATAATTGTTTATGTAAAACTGGTGATTGCTCATGTCAAACTGGTGTATATTCATTCCAAACTAAAGTATGTTCATGTCAAACTGTCGTGTGTTTCAGCGCCCCCTCAACAACCGCCACAGCTGTACCATGCCGGACAGATACTTCAATCCTCTTGGGTGGACGTCGTAGAGAACCAGACACTGACTCTAACTTGCCTGGTTCCTGGGGGAGATCCACCAGTCTACAGGACAATCATCACATGTGAAAAAGTACCACAGCAATTTAAGTCTGACGGCAGTTCGGTCACTATGAATATTAATGTAACACGAGAATTTAATGGATGGAGCTGTACCTGTTGCGCTCTTCACGCAGCAAGTTACACAAAAACATCGAGTGTGAAAATAAGGGTCATCTGTAAGTCTGATATTTGTTGCCTTGTTCACATGTTGCTTGTTGTTTTCATTCTTCATTAATGTTGTCATTGTTGTGACATTTGCCAGCAGGAAAATGTGTTTATTATTTCCCGATATGTAAAAACACATAATTATGGAACTGCCTCTCTGGTCCTTATGTCCTTTCTCTGCTGCACATTATCTCCCAAGTGAAACACTGGATCTCAGTCAACTCAAACATGCCTTCTTGTCTTGTGTGATACCGTACAGCCTCAACGTCTTCCCCCTTTTATTTATCTCTGTTTCTCATTCTGTGTCCGGGTGTTTAAGTCCACATCTACTTATGTGTGCCCCGTGGCTGCCAGAGAACTGACATTCCAGTTATACTACATCCATGTTCCCTCAATGTGTGTCCCCAAGCGCCAGGGTCTCTGTTGCTCTAGACTTGCTGCAGTCTGTCCAGACATTTCTTTCAGCTCGGCATTGGTGGTTCTACCTGAGCCCTATTCTGTAAAATGATTTATTTAAGCAACGATTTTTTAATTTGTTAATTTCATTTTAGCATTTCTCCATATTTCCTATCCGTATTTTAGTACTAATTTGTCGATATACTTGTATGCTCCATGTTTGGTACTGGTTCTAATTTCTTTTGACGTCCACACATTTTCCTAGTGCCGCTGTTGCCTTTTGTATTCTGATTAACTATCTCGATATGACAACATCTCGACCGATGATCTCAGTCAAACAGATACACAGGGGACATGGATGATACAAGTAAAGAGATACTATCCCACATTTGATATCAGTCAAAGATACAAGGGGACATGGACGATACATGTACGGACATACTATCCCACTAGTTGTCTCAGTCACCCAGATGCACAGGGAATGAATGACACAAGTAAGGAGATACTATCTCACAGGTGATCTCAGTCAAACAGATACACAGGGGACATGGATGACAAAACGAACTTACGAACGAACGAACTTGATTTATTTTCAAAGGGTAACAAATTGGACACGCAGACCCGTCTTACATTCGGCCCTTTCAATCACTCATATTTTATTCATCAATAATGCATAATACATCCACATAGGAAAATACATTGTCAAATGAATGTTGAAAACATAAAAAATGCATATTACCATGTTATGAGACACATACCCCAACCATCCACCCATTCACCCACACATCCCCATCCAGGCACACACACAAACTAGTCAACACATACATACCCCCACCTATCCACCCATCCCACACCCACACACACACCCCACCTACACACATCTCCCAAACATACATACACACACATCTCCAACCCACCACACAGCCCCCACATACACATCCCCATCCACACACACACCCAGACACACATACATGCACCCGCCTACCCATAACCCAACCACACATAACCCACCTACACACATCTCCCCACCCACACAAACATCCTCCACTCATCGCATAACACATCAACACAAACCCACCCACATATCCACCACCACGCACGCACAGACCCCCAACCACTCAGTCAAGCACACAGCCCTAACCACACATCCCCATCTACACACACATATCCCCGCCAACCCATACATCACGCACCTACCCACACACAAAATTAGCATCCACCCACCCATCCTCCACTTTCACACATGCCCCACCCACACAATCTCCCCAACCCACCCACACACATCTCCATACACATCCCCCACACTCATCGCACAAACATTCCCATCACCCACTCACCCACATAACATTGCCCACCCACACAATCCCCACCCACCAACACCCCCACATTTCCAACTATCACCCAAACATGCCTCACCCACACAAACACCACCCACCGACCACGCAATAGTTCACCCACCCACACATCACCCATCAACCCACACACAACCTCTCCACACATACATCCTACATACACATCCTCCATAAACACCCATACTCCCTCGTATACACTGCATGCATGTAAACATACACACAAACATATACGCATACATACACGAACATACACACATACACACGCACATACGCACATATACACACGCTTATACATATAAACACACATGTACGCACATATAAACACACGTACAGACATACACACATACAGACATGCACACATACATACATCCACACATATAAACACACAGACATAGAGACACATACACACATCCATTCATCCACACACATACACGCCGCATCACATAACAACTAAACCGAATATGAATGAACTCCCACACTTTTCACACTCACACACTGTCGACTATCGTGAGCATCCTCACAAGAACATTTAAGTAAGGCGAAGTAAGGAGATACTATGCCACAGATAATCTCAGTCTAACAGATATAGAGGGGACATTGCTGACACAGGCAAGGAGATACTGTCCCACAGATGATCTCATTCAAACAGATACACAGGCGACGTGGATGATACACGTGAGAAGATACTATCCCACAGATGATCTCATTCAAACAGATACACAGGCGACATGGATGATACACGAGAGAAGATACTATCCATGAGTCTGGTTAAGTAAAGTCTGGTTGAGTAAACAACGGTAGGATAAATTGTCATGGGTGGTCAGAGGAAAAGGAGACACCGGTAGACGGCTGATGAGAGTGACCAATAATAGACCAAGGCAGAGGCCACGCGATCAGAAGGATCGAGAAGGGCCACGAACAAAGAGATTCAGTCGGGGTTTGGACGCCATCACGAATAGATCGGAAACAGAGAAGACAGCCGAGAGTGCGGCCATCGAGCGTCTGGAGAGATTGATGGCAGGAAAGCAAGTCATTCTACATCTGTATAGCAGGCAATGATGGCTGATAAATTCACCACCGCGACCAGGCGGCGAACATGACAATTCGACCACCAGGTCGAGCTGTAGTGTGCGAGGGGTTGACCGCCTGTGCTAGCCTGAGGTTACGTGAAGCGACACAGGTGTAAGTAGTTGTGATAATAACTAGTTGTTCAAGGCTAATGTGAGTGGCACCTTGCAGTCTTGACAGACCAAAATGTGTGAGATGGAATGTGGCCAATATTCCATCACAATGCCTGGGCAGAGCTTCAGAGAACCATGTGATGCCCAATCGACATGATCTCTCTCTCGGCCTAGTCTTGTGTATTCCAGAGGAATGGGTAACCAATACGTCTGGCACAAGGTAGGCTGCAGACGCTGGCGGCACAGCGTCGAATCCTCCGAGACCTCGCCACCACGAGCAGGTGGCGAGAGATGGCCAGACCCTGACACCCACGGGACCCGGCTTAGAGGCGTTTAGCCATGTCCCATAGATGAGGGCCTCGTACGAGACAGGACCATAAGGGCGCGCACTACTGTCAATCACAAGTGTCCGGACCTGTGTAAAGCGTGCACTATCGTTAGACTCTCTACCTGACTTTAGCGGACCCCGCGACCCGCGGGAATAGGCCCGCCAGAGCTACCTCAGGAGACATTACTTGTTTACTGCGAGCAATGTCTCCCGTCCTTCCAAAGTGCGGCTCCCGCGTCGAGCGAGAATAGGCCCGCCGGAGATTGTTCTCGTCTGCTGCGAACAAATCTCTACCGAGAGACTGAATAAGTAAAGAAACGATAAAAGTAGTGGTATTTCAATTTCGCTTGCGCTCCCACCTATGCTACACCCTTCATATGTCTTCACAAAGTCGGACTAGAGTCAAGCTCAACAGGGTCTTCTTAACCCGCTTATTCTACCAAGCCCGTTCCCTTGGCTGTGGTTTCGCTAGATAGTAGATAGGGACAGTACAATGTGGTTAATGGCCAGAGTGCCGATGTCGCCAAACTGGGCAGTTCTTGTTGAGGAAATAAAGTGTTATATGATGGCCGTCAACTATTCGGAAACAGACGTTACTTCACTGTGTTTTAATGCACGTTTTGTGATAAGTGTCAACGCCGCTTACACGCACCCCTAAAGGCGCGTTGGCAGATGATATAAGTGAGGAGATACTATCCCACAGATGATCTCAGTCAAACAGATACACAGGGGGAATTTCACTAGGGCATGTTTCCTTAGCGACTCAATGAGCCTACTCAAGAGGATAGAGATGGGATGGATCCGAAGAGAATGGTTGCTGTCTCTGGGGCGGTCTCGGCTGGCAAAGATTAGTTTCATCTTCGTGCCAGGGCTTGCAGGAGTACAAGGAAATGAGCGGGCTGACAAGCTCGCAGGTAAGGCTACTGTCGAGGGCGGACGCGCCATGGACCAGGCTGACATTCTGAATGCTCTACGAGAAGTAAGACTTTTGCGAGAACCAAGTGATGACTGTGAATCTACAACCATGGCCAGACTGCGAGAACAGCAAATTAAAAGAGGGGTGGCCAAACAAGAACACTACGCAGGAAGCCAAAGAAGATTGATAAACCAACACAGAACTGGCGTCGTTAGCCGCTACACGCTGTCGGATTTGCTGAGGAGGGGATCCGAGCACTTATGGACTGAATGGTTCGATGTGCAATGAGGATGATCTGTCGACTAACTAACTAACTAACTCAGTGCACTCGCTAGCAGCAGCAACTATTGGTAACACTAGCACATGTGTGGAGTACGCTCGAGTTCAACACTCGCTAGCAGTAGTAACTATTGGTAACACTAGCACGTGTGTGGAGTACGCTCGAGTTCAACACTCGCTAGCAGTAGTAACTATTGGTAATACTAGCACGTGTGTGGAGTACGCTCGAGTTCAACACTCGCTAGCAGTAGTAACTATTGGTAATACTAGCACGTGTATGGAGTACGCTCGAGTTCAACACTCGCTAGCAGTAGTAACTATTGGTAATACTAGCACGTGTGTGGAGTACGCTCGAGTTCAACACTCGCTAGCAGCAGTAACTATTGGTAATACCAGCACGTGTGTGGAGTATGCTCGAGTTAAACACTCGCTAGCAGTAGTAACTATTGGTAATACTAGCACGTGTGTGGAGTACGCTCGAGTTAAACACTCGCTAGCAGCAGTAACTATTGGTAATACTAGCACGTGTGTGGAGTACGCTCGAGTTCAAGACGAGCGAGCGAACAAACATAACAAAAGGAGAGGTCATCACAATGTTGGGAAGGTAGACTGGTGTTATGTTGAGCAGGGAACGTAGACTGGTGTTATGTTGAGTAGGGAACGTAGACTGGTGTTATGTTGAGCAGGGAACGTAGACTGGTGTTATGAACTGGGAGAGTTGCAAGTACAAGAATTTTCACAGGAAAATGACAGTAGAGCTGTCGCAATAGTGTTTTGAGACGTGTATCTCTGTGTGTATTTATACAAAAGAAGAAGAAGGATTGGAAGAAGACGAAGAAGAAGGATGAAGTAGATAGGAGGAAGAGGAGGAGGAAGTGGAAGTGGAGAAAGAAGACACGGAGGAGGAGGAACAGTGTAAGGTTGCTAATAATGTGAAAACAATGATGGTCTTGATGATAAAGGCAGTAATGCTTGTGTTGATACTATCATGATTTTGATACCCTCAGATCCAGCAACTGTGTCGCAGTTTTGGATATATAGTATATCTAGCAGCACCAGCATCAACAGAGGGGACAAGATTGTATTTTTTTGTCTGTCAGAGAACTTCGTGTCTCAACTCACTGTACATCGACAGAATGGCCCAACTATGTCTTATGTAAGTTACATTACACTAGTCACATTTCCAAAATTGTTTTGTATCAGAATTTGAATACACCATTTTTGATTACTTCCGGTACAATGGCGACAAGATGACTCGCTTTCTTCGGGGAGACGCTGTTCAGTATTTTTCTGTGGATTTCCTGTGGAATTCGTGTGGATAGTGTTTTTCCTGTGCATTATGTGATGTTATTTCGTGTTCGTTTATTGGAAGTGTTCAAAAGAAGCCACGGAAAGCAGGTGGTGGATGAAATTTTGAGGGCAGCCGACAGATATTTGTTGGTTATGGTCTCGAGTTTCGAGTAGGCAAGCAGAGGATCTCTTTCGAGAGACAATGGTTGCGGTCATCCGGCCAGTATGGTCACTGCCATAGAGGAAAGCAACGGCAAACTACCTCTTTGAAAGTGCCTAGTATATTATGATTCGCTTAAAGACTGATCATCGCAAGACAAGGAAAGAGACATTAAAATTAGCAACATGGAACGTTAGGACGTTAAACAACGACGGAAAATTAGAGAACATAAAACAAGAAATACAAAGAGAAAAAATTAATATATTAGGGATGTGCGAAACGAGAGGGACAGGAGCAGGCATTAAGATAGATGAAGATTATAAGATTAATTATTCTGGAGGTGAAGATCGACAAAGGGGAGTGGCAATAATTTTGGACAGGAAAACATCAACGTCTGTTCAAGGATATTGGGCCGTGTCGGACATAGTTCTACTAGTTAAATTAAGTGGCAGACCTTTTAACATAAATGTTATTCAAGTATATGCCCCAACAGGAGAGTCCAGTGAAGATAGTGTAGAGGAATTTTATAATGACATAGAGTCTGCCTTAAAGAAATGTAAAAATTGAGAAATAAACATCATAATAGGAGACTTCAATGCAAAAGTAGGAAATCAAGGTGATAGATACTCAGTAGGAAACTATGGTTTAGGAGAGAGAAATGAAAGAGGATACAGACTCGTAGAGTGGGCAAAAGAAAAGGAAATGATTGTAGGAAACACCTGGTTTAAGCAACACCCTAGAAGATTATGGACATGGAGGAGTCCTGATAGCAGGATCAGAAACCAGATTGACTACATTCTGATTTTTTTTTTCCTCGTTTCCATCCTGTTTCAGGATATTGCGGTCAACACCAGCATCTTTCAGCTGTATGTTGATTCCTAGGCTAGATTACGCTCATCAGCACGCCACGACTTTCTGAGCGACCGGCTCCATACTCTCATAAGTCACTTTTGCGATTCGAACCACTGCTAATTCTCGTCGCGACGAGAGTATTCGGGGTTAGCGGAGAAAGCTGCTAACCCCTCGGCCACGGAGCTGGTATACATTCTGATTAGCAAAAGATTTAGAAACGCACTAACAGTAGCAAAAACAGTTCCCAGTGCTGATTGTTATAGTGACCACAGACTACTTACAGGAACATTGAGGATAAAGCTGAAGAAAGTCAAATATATAACAGGAAACACTAAATATGATTTGTGTACATTGAGTAATGACAAGGAAATACAAAACAAATTCAACATAGAAGTACAGAACAATTTTGATATATTGTCTGATCTAGAGATCCTATTCCAGGATGTGGATGATCAATGGGAAATGTTAAATAATTCAATCAGTTTTGCTACAGAAACAACTATTCCAAAATTAAAGAAGGTGGGTCGTAAGAAATGGATGACTGAAGAAATTTTACACCTAATGTAAACAAGAAGACTGAACAAAAATAATCCTGCCAAATATGAAGAAATTCACAGACAAGTCAGAATATTATGTAGGAAGGCAAATGAATCATGGCTTAAAGAAAAGTGATTAGAAATTGAAAAACAACACAACAGTCAAAATACCAAATTAGTGCACAAAAGAATTCAGGCACTTACTAATAAAAGAACAAGTACATCAACAGGGTGTCTAAAAACTGAAGATGGCAAAATCATAATTGAAAAAGATCAGATTCTACATGTATGGACAGAGTATGTGAAACACCTTTATGATGATAACAGAGAGGAAGGGTATGATATTAGATTTAATAATGAAGGACCACCAATTTTAAAGATGGAGGTTCAAAATGTTCTTAAGCATATGAAAGCTGGCAAGGCCCCCGGTGTAGATAACTTCACAACAGAAATGATTAAAACTTTAGAAGAATTTGGATTAGAGCAAGTCACCAGACTGCTGAACACAGTATATGATACTGGAGATATACCTTCTGAATTATGTAATTCTGTATTTATTGTAATCCCAAAGAAATCAGGAACCTTAAAATGTGATCAACACAGGACAATTAGTATAATGAATCACATCACAAAGATTTTGTGACGAATTATCATGCAAAGAGTGAGGAAGAAAATACAACCTGAAATAGGGAGAAGAACAATGTGGGTTTGTAGAAGGAAAGGGTACAGTAAATGCTGTGTATTATGCTGCGAACAGTTATTGAACGTGCTATAGAAGTAAACAAGGATATACATCTTTGCTTTATTGACTACACAAAGGCTTTTGATAGAGTTAGACATGTCAACATGGTGGATATGTTTGCAGATCTACAAATTGATGGGAAAGATATTAGACTTATAAAAAAACATATATTGGAAACAACAAGCTGCCATAAGGATTGATAATGAAGTGGGACAATATCAACCTATTAAGAGAGGTGTTAGGCAGGGATGTGTAATGTCTCCAGATCTTTTTTCCCTATATAGTGAAAATATTTTCAGAAATGTAGAAGATATAAATGGAATCAGCATTGGTGAAAGAAAAATCAATAACATTAGATATGCAGATGATACAGTATTGTTTGCAGACAATGCACAGGATCTGCAACAATTAGTATACGCGGTTGTTGTACACAGTGAGCAGCTGGGGTTGGAATTAAATTGTAAGAAGACACAGGTTATGGTCGTCACTAGGAAGAACGAAGTACCACAATGTAATATACAAGTAAATGGGAATATTCTGCAACAAATGAATCGATACAATTATCTCGGAACAGTCATAACATCTGATGGGAGATGCCTTGAAGAGATTAGAACAAGAATCGCATGGCAAAGTAGCCTTTAGCAAGATGAAAACATTCTGACCAATAAAATGATGTCAATTGAAACGAGAAAAAGAGTGTTGAGGGGATACATAGAGCCTGTTCTTTTATATGGATAGTGAAACTTGGACAATGTGCAGTCAAGCTGAAAAACATTTGATGGCTGCAGAAATGTGGTTTCTGAGGAAAATGCAAAGAATACCAAGGACAGATAGAAAAACCAATGACCAAGTACTACAGGAGACAAATGAAAATCGTAAACTGATTAGAGAAATTAGACGTAGACAGTCAAAATTTTTTGGACATGTTATGAGAAGAAATGGATTGGAGAACTTATTGACAACTGGCAAGATCGAAGGGAACAGACCAAGAGGAAGACCGAGAGGAAAATACCTGGATGGCTTGGCCACATGGCATGGACGAGACAGGAACACTGAGCTGATCCACGACACTGGTGACCGAGTGAAATGGCGGGTCATGACCGCCCACGCTTTCCGGCATGGCACATGATTGATTGATTGATTTCTGATTGATTTTTACTTGCTGATTTCAAATATCATAATGAAATTCACCAATTGGCTCTGCTTGTGTTTTAAAGATGAATTTACATTACAGTAATACAAATACTGTATGCTTGTTTAATTCTCTGGGGTGAACAGTTAGTCTTTCTACTTTAGCATTATAAAAATTGTGGTAACATAGTCAATTAATTGATATTTCAACATAAAATGATAGAAAAAAACAACAACAAATTATTTAAAGTTTGTATATAATGTTTAAAAAGGCACATTTGAACCCGTTCAATCATTTTTCAGCCGTTGTTCGAGCTTTTTTTCATTGCATCTTGTAGTCAATCGATGAGGTGTTTCTTGTCACAGCCTAACAGTAATCAGAAAGCATTGAAGGGCTCCAATTGCCTTGATACCTTGTCTCCACAGCAGCAATGTTTTAGTGAACTCGTTCACCTTGCTCATCACTGACAGCTCCACAATTAAAAGTCAAGTAATCCATATAAGAATCATCCGGAAAATGAATTTTCAAAGACATGTTGCAGTTAAGAATCTTATACTTCAGAAGGAGACGTTCTACAATTTCATTTTTATTAACAGATCTGTTGTTTACAAGAAAATTGTCCACCACTGACCTAAATGTTAGCCATGCTTCTATTTCCTTCCCATGCAACACGTACAGAAACTCGTCATCGACCAACAAATACGCCATATCTTATTTTAGTTTCACTCAGCCTTGGGAATTTTCTGATGAGGTATTTGAAAGCCTCATCTGTTTTCTCCACATCCTGGACACATTTTTTTCATGAGAGCCAGCTTAGTGCGCAAGGGTGGCAACAAAAGTTTGCTGGTGTCGACAATTGCTGGGTTCTCAACGTTCTTACTGCCAGGCTGCAATGTCTACCTGATTGGCAAATGTCTTCTGATGTAATGGTCTATCCCACTCATACAGAAAGCAACAGTACTTGGTGTATCCCCCGTGTAGTCATAGCAAAAGAACGACCACCTGTAAGTTACTGCATCAGCTGCGTGATATAAATAAATTGATTGTAATTAAATAAACCAGTAGCATATATCTTGACAACTAGAGCCAATCATTTTAATGCCATTTTCATTTTCAGCACACCAAAATTAGTTAAGATCGGATATTTTCATATCTGTTACATTATGGTTGTTGTTTAGTGATATCAGTGATAACGTGTGTGATTATATAATGTACACCAGATCAGGACTTAGTCCAATATTACTGAACTATCGTATGAATGTAGACGGTACTACCTGCTTTCTGTTAGCTCCAAATGTTGCACGGCGCTCACCAAACCAGATGCCCCACATTGTGCTAGGGCTTCGGGGCGGAGGAGCGCAATTGGGAGGCTACAAGCCTTATCCTGGTGAGAGGAAATGCAACCTAACAACTAAATGACAAGGCAGGGAACACCACGCCGTAAGACCTGATCGGCAACTGGTCTAGGATCGAAGCTCCGAGAGTCGGACAGTTAAAGCATTGCTTGGCAGCAGATTCAGCAGTATATCTTGTTCCAGTCGTATTGGTGTAACAGACCTATTGGTGTGACAGACGTATTGATGTTACAAACGTATTGGTGTAACAGACGTATTGATGTTACAAACGTAATGGTGTGACAGACGTATTGATGTTACAAACGTATTGGTGTAACAGACCTATTGGTGTTACAAACGTAATGGTGTGACAGACGTATTGATGTTACAAACGTAATGGTGTGACAGACGTATTGATGTTACAAACGTATTGGTGTAACAGACCTTTCTGGATTCTGCACCCCGTGTAGAAGACGCTGCAGCAGGAGTAGTAGTAGTAGTAGTGATGGTGAAACAGAGGAAGAAGTGGTGGAGGAGGAGAAGGGGAGAATGTGAAACGAGTATATTATGCCTGTCCCATATGTGTAGATCAATCGGCTCTCCATTGGTGACTTGATAAATGTCACTTCCCAGGCAACTTCCCCGTAACCACCTAAACAGGATCGACCTGAGATCAAAGGTTAAGGGTCAAACAGCCTTGCCTAGACGTTAACTGGAACCTATGTCCCCCAGGCCAGAATTACCACGGCTTCAATTTGTGAAGTTAAGAAGACACACTAAATAGGCTCTTTACCGGCCTCACCAATCCCTTATTTACAAAACCACATATCTTTAAAAGACCTTCAACACAAGAAAGGTGATTGGGTCAGTGCACTCCGTTGCAGACTCTAAATGCAGAAGAAGAAGACGACAACGACGACGAAGACAAGCCATATATTAGCTCTTAGATATGATGTAGGCTTATATGTTCGGCTGACCTAGTGACATGCCGGCTGGCTCTGGTTTCCGGTGACATCATTCATCATGCGTCATGCCGGTAAGTGTGGCGGTCATGTTTCGCCATCTCAATCGATCATCTGAGCTGTTTACTTTTCTGTCTTTCTCTTGTTCTCCTCCCCTCGATCTTGCCAGTTGTCACCAAGTATTCCAATGTATTTCTTCTCATAACGTGCCCAAACAAGTTTGACTGTCCACGTCTAAATTACCTAATAAGTTTGCGATTTTCATTTGTTTCTTATAAGCCTTGTTCATTAGTTTTTATGTCTGTACATGGTATTCTGTGCATTTTCCTCAGAAACCACATTTCTACAGCCATCAGATGTTTTTCAGGTTGACGGGTTTTTGTCCACGCTTCACACCCATACAAAAGAACAGGTTCTATTTAGCACCTAAACACTCTCTTTTTCTCGTTGCAAATGACAACTTTTTATTGGTCAGTATGTTTTCCATCTTGTAAAAGGCTACCTTCGCCTTGGCGGTTCTTGTTCTAATCTCTTCAAGGTATCTCTCATTAGATGTTATGCCTGTTCCGAGATAATTATACCGATTCACTTGCTTAAGAATATTACCATTTAATTGTATATTGCATTATGATATTTCCTTCTTCCTAGTTGCGACCATAATCTGTGTCTTCTTACAATTTAATTCTAACCCAAGTTGTTCACTGTGTGCAACAACAACATCTACTAAATGTTGCAGGTCCTGCTCATTATATGCGATCAATACTGTATCATCTCCATATCTAATGTTATTGGTGTTACAACCCCCCCCCCCCTCCCCCAATACCACCCACAATGATGATTCCTTTCATATCTTCTACATTTCTGAAGTTATTTCTACTGAACAGGGAGAAGAGATCTGGAGACATTACACATCACTACCTCACATCTCTTTTAATAGGCTGATATTGACCTACTTCATTATCAATTCTCATGGCAGCTTGTTGTATATATGTTATACCAGTCTAAGGTCTTTTCCATCAATTTGTAGATCTTCAAGCACCCTTATCAAGTCGACTGTCATGAAATCCACTGTCGTTAACAATCAGATGATAAAAATTACCAAAGACAGTCTGTGTTCACAGCTGCAAGTTGTTTACTTCCTAGTCGGTGAGATAAAGACACCCGGGGGACCTTGCCAATTCCCTGACATCAAACGAAATGGCGGCATGTGATGTGTCCCGATTGGGATAATGCTGGAAACACGCTAGCTTGTTTTGGGTTGTCCAAAACAAGGGAGATAAGATTTCTGGAAATAGTTAGTGCCCTTGTGGACACCTGCGTGACATCAAAAGAACTTCACTGGAACACTCCCGGCTCTTTGTGAAAAAATCATGACATGTTACATTTAGTGTTGAAGAAAAAGTTGACTAGAGCAGACGTGCTTTGTCACTGCAGTTATGGATTTTAATAACATCTACCGTGTGCGGGATTAATTAGATTTAATTTTACACGTGCCTGTTATGGCAAAATGTAGATGGGATTTAGAAGAACTGCTGTGTTGCCTAAGGTATAATAGATAGTATAATTAAGCCTAATTAATATAAGCAGTAGCCTTAGTAAAACTAGCTAGAGTAGTGAAGTGATGATTAGCTCTGTTAGTTGAGAATAGAGTAGGGAAGGGAGAATTAGCTCTGCTAGTGAGAATCGTGTAGTGGGGTGATATTTGGAGAGATTTAAGAATGGGTTGGGAGATGGGGAAGTGTCCAATAATGGGATCTTTCAGTGGGGTGCCCACTGGGGTTCTGCACTCTGTTTATTGGTCTTTCCTTGTCTTAACCTGATTCAGATTGAAGGTGATGAGCCACTCTGATCCATGACAGAGGTTTAGTTCACTGATAAAATCTCTGAGCAAGGCAGTAGGCCTACATTCAGCTAGTAGGGATTAGTATCAGGCGGCCTTCACCAGATGTGGTCTCTTTCTCTAACAGGTTCCCCTACGTCTATGAGGAAGCTCTACACTGAGTTTGATGGAGGTCAACTCTCATTAAGAAGAACATCGAATGGACATTCACTTTATTTTATAAGATGAATAAACACCCAGAAGAAAGTATGGTCAGCACTGTTTATGCTAGGCCTAGAATCCAGGGGGTCCATACGAAACTGGCTCAGTTGAGCAAAACATAAACAATTCATTTACAATAGGAATTCACCCAGGTTGGGTGATACTCATTTCTTCATCACATACCACTGAACATTAGCGTGTAGAGAAAGACATTTGAACATGAAGTTCTCGTGGAATAATTTAGTACAGTAAAGAAGTAGTTTAGAACCGTTTGTGTGTGACAATCTATGAACATGGATTAGAACAAATGTAAGACCTGTGACATTGAAACCTAGTTTTCACGGTACGGCGATCCGTACTTATTTGAGTTATAGGGACTGTAGTCTTTACAGTGATTGACAGATCCATGATTAAGGTTATACAATAACTAATTTTGGTGGATCATGCATCTAGTCGACCCAGTGGATTCCGGAGAAAGTCAACGTCTGGAAGAAGAGACGCATCAATCGGTGAGGTGTTCACGTACTAAGCTATCATGCTGTGGCGTACCCTTGCTATGATGATCATCTAACTTGGCTCCTGATCTGCTGCTCTGAATCTACATACACACTAGAATATTCGACACACATTCTACACAGTACACACACACATACACTTCTCACACACATACTCTTTGCTTTAATAAATTATTTTTATTTATTTGTTGAAGCTAGAGTTATTGAGTATGTTGTGTTGGGGATGAGTAAAAGGGGGCATGATCCCGGAGTGAGTGAGAGTAAGAAAGAGGTGTCTGCAGACTGACGGAGTTTTGTGGACGGAGTCTGGTGGTTTCTCCAGGACAATAATATTGGGTAAATAAAAATGTGGGTGTTGATTCCCCTCACTCCAGGTACGACACTAAAGTAAGAAAGGATAACTTACGACATCGACATGTCTCATTTTAACGAAAGCCTTTGTGTAGTCAATAAACAAAGATATAGATCTTTGCTTACATCTATAGAACGTTCCCAACATACACAGGGCATTTATTGTACCCGCAACTTCTGCAAACTACAGGGTGTCCGTAAAGCCTGGACACAAGGGTAAAAATATAACTTTTTATTCAAATAACATCTTCAATATAATTTTCATCCTGTGAAATGCAAATGTTGATGAGTTTCAAAAAAATTGTCGTGAACTCGATGCAATAAATCCACATTGCCATCAATGTTGGTATTGCTCATTCATCTGCTATCTTGTTCATAATTATTATCCTATTTCAGGTTGCATCTTCTTATTAGCAAATACTTCCTCATGTGGCTCATTATACTAATTGTTCGATGTTGATCAACCTCCAAGGATCCTGATTTCTTCGGGATTGCAATAAATACAGAATTACATAATTCAGGAGGCATTTCCAAAGTTTTATATATTGTGTTCAGCAGTATGGTCTATGCCATATTCTTCTAAGGCATTGTTAATTTCTGTTATCTTGCTGTCTGAACTGGGGGTCTTGCCAGTTTTCATATGGTTAAGAGCAATGTGAACTTCTATTTTCAGCATTGATGGTCCTTCTTTATTATTTCGAATACCATACCATTCTTATCGTGTATCATCATAGAGGTTTTTCACATAATCTGACCATACATGTACAATCTGATCTTTTTATATTATTATATTTTCCATCTTTTGTTTTACGCAGCCTGCCGATGTAGGTGTTCTTGTATTAGTAAGCTCCTGAATTTTTATGTGCATTAATTTATTATTTTACTGGTGTGTGTGTGTGTGTGTGTCTGTCTGTGTGCGCGCGCGTGTGTGTGTGTGTGTGTTTTGTTTTTTAATTTCTATGCAATTTTTCTCACGCCATGCTTCTTGTGCCTTATTACATAATGTTCTGACTTTACTGTGATTCTCTTCATATTTGCCAGGATTATTTTTGTTGTGTCTTCTTGTTTCCATTAGATGTAAAATTTCTCCAAACATCCATTTTCTGCTGTCAATTTGATTTGCAGTGATGACTTCAGTGGTTAGTGGAGATCATAATCATCGTACTACTGAGTGGCCCATGGGTCCCCGCCAGCATATATCGACTTATGGAACCAGTTCTGTGTTGGCTAATCAAATGTCTTGTTCTCTTAACGAAATATTTGTCCGGTGTCTCCCCCACTCTGGACAAGGAAGCAGATTTCCAGATGATCTTAAAGTCATCTGTCCGTCCAGGTCTCTTATAGTGCTGATGATATCTGGCCCATCCATTGCTCTACCCACATCGATTATCGCAATGTTGGCCAATGGACCGGCACGCTGTTTCCTTTCACACCAGAATGATATCTCTCTATGTAATAAAGTTGTAATTACAGATGGGTAAGAGATCTCAGGGTCGGCCTCTACTACGATACAAAGATGTGTGTAAGCGGGACATGATTGATACAGGCATTGATAATGCACATTGGGAGCAAGTCGCCGCTGAACGTGTTGAATGGAGGGCAAATATCAGAAATGGAATAAAGTCAAAGGAGAAAATTATTGCAGAAAAGTCACACACCAAGCGTTTGAGACGTAAGATGGTGCATGATGGTGGAAATGACCACGTGTTCACATGCACCCACTGTGAACGGACATTTACAGCGCAAATTGGCCTTATCAGTCACACTCGCTACCGCCATAGTTAAAAGTTACTATGCCTTTTTAGAGCACAAACTATCGTCTGTCAAGACGGCAAGGTGCCAATGATGTTATGAATAAAGTTGTATCCTGTATGGGTCTTTCCACGGTTTGTGTATATCACACGACTTTCTTAATGATAAGGGTGTGTGATGGTCGTTGTCTAGGTAACGATACTCCTGGTGTGTCAATTGAGCTCTCTCACTGTCTTACACTATGACTCACCCCCGCAGTGCACATTCACCAGTCAGTAAACAAGATCGATTTTGGCGCACATAATCCTTTAATATAGAAATAACACAGACCCACGGACAAACGGAACATGTTTATAAATCCAGAACACAATGTAATCCAAGGAAGAGATATATATTCCTCACAACTCTACATGCACACATCAATGCCTTCTCAAGGCCTGCTAAATCTCAAATTCATAGACAGGTAATCCAGCTACTATCCACGGCTGGACCTCACACCATACAACCCACACACTGGGTCTAGTCTCCACTAACTATCCAAACCCCATTGGGTCTTAGGCCTGCAGTCCCCACTGGGAGAACAACACAACAACAGATCTGACCGCAGTCACTGTCTTGAAGTCCCCTGACTTCACACGAACCGAACCTCAGTCGGTCTCAGCTTGCACTGCCTAGTCAAAGTTTTCCACTGTCTTTTAACCCTGCTGTCTAGCCCCTCCCTGGGCTCCCAACAACATTACACCCCAGCCTAAAACTGTCTTTCTCCCCCATCCACCCCCTGGGGGTTTCAACTCTACCCTCACCATTATTTTTCATGGCTGGTTGTTTTTTTCTCGTAGTCTTGCTGTGGGGTCACTCACCTCAATGTTAATGACCCAGGCATATGTCAGTGTAAGACAATTTATAATTCCGAGATCTGTAGCAGCGCAGTGGTTAGGTCGCTGGCCTGCCGGTTAGGTGGTCCTGTGTCCAGATACCTATCGAAACGGGAATTTTGGTTTTTCTAATGACTCTTAAAATCACCTTTACCAGGCTGGGTCGACCCCAGAGCCGTACTGCTCGGGATAAAATAATATTCTTCTGGGGATTGAACCCGGACCTCTGTCTTGGAATGCACGCCCACTACATATATGGCCGGTCGACCCCAGAGCTCAGAATAAAATAATCTTCTGCTGAGGATTGAACCCATACCACTGTCTTGATAGGCTAGCGCACTAACTATATGTCACGGCAACTCCTTCATGTCATTCAATGTCACACACACTAACTATATGTCACGGCAACTCCTTCATGTCTTTCAATGTCACACACAATCCTGCAGCCATCCACAGATTACAACATAAACGAGAAGACGGCAACCTGCAGTGACACGGGCAACTATGTCTGCCAGGCTAGCAACGTGATACAGGGAAAACATTACCACGACAGTCGAGTCGCCCATCTTCAAGTCAGATGTGAGTACATTATATGCCTCCTATATTGTCTATTTTCACGTCAGATGTGAGTACGTGATAGGTCTCCTATATTGTCTATTTTCACGTCAGATGTGAGTACGTGATATGTCTCCTATATTGTCTATTTTCACGTCAGATGTGAGTACGTGATATGTCTCCTATATTGTCCTTCTTCAGGTCAGATGTGAGTACGTGATATGTCTCATGTATTGTCCATCTTCAAGTCAAATGTGAGTACTTGATATGTCTCCTATATTTGTCATTTTCACGTCAGATGTGAGTACGTGATATGTCTCCTATATTGTCCATCTTCGAGTCAGATGTGGGTACGTGGTATGTCTCCTATATTGACCATCTTCAAGTCACATGCGAGTACGTGATATGTCTCCTATATTGTCTACTTTCACGTCAGATGTGAGTACGTGATATGTCTCCTATATTGTCCATCTTCAAGTCACATGTGAGTACGTGATAGGTCTTCTATATTGTCCATCTTCAAGTCAGATGTGAGTACATGATATGTCTCCTATATTATCTATTTTAACGTCAGATGTGAGTTCGTGATATGTCTCCTATATTGTCTATTTTCACGTCAGATGTGAGTTCGTGATATGTCTCCTATATTGTCTATTTTCACGTCAGATGTGAGTACGTGATATGTCTCCTATATTGTCCACCTTCAAGTCAGATGTGAGTAGGTGATATGTCTCCTATATTGTCTATTTTCACGTCAGATGTGAGTACATGATATGTCTCCTATATTGTCCATCTTCAAGTCACATGTGAGTACGTGATAGGTCTTCTATATTGTCTATTTTCACGTCAGAGGTGAGTACATGATATGTCTCCTATATTGTCCATCTTCAAGTCACATGCGAGTACGTGATATGTCTCCTATATTTTCTATTTTCACGTCAGATGTGAGTACATGATATGTCTCCTATATTGACCATCTTCAAGTCACATGCGAGTACGTGATATGTCTCCTATATTGTCTACTTTCACATCAGATGTGAGTACGTGATATGTCTCCTATATTGTCCATCTTCAAGTCACATGTGAGTACGTGATAGGTCTTCTATATTGTCCATCTTCAAGTCAGATGTGAGTACATGATATGTCTCCTATATTGTCTATTTTAACGTCAGATGTGAGTTCGTGATATGTCTCCTATATTGTCTATTTTCACGTCAGATGTGAGTACGTGATATGTCTCCTATATTGTCCACCTTCAAGTCTGATGTGAGTAGGTGATATGTCTCCTATATTGTCTATTTTCACGTCAGATGTGAGTACATGATATGTCTCCTATATTGTCCATCTTCAAGTCAGTAACTACGTGATATGTCTACTATATTGTTCATTTTCACGTCAGATGTGAGTGCGTGAGATGTCTCCTATATTGTCCATCTTCACGTCAGATGTGTGTACGTGATATGTCTCCTATATTGTCCATCTTCAAGTCAGATGTGAGTACGTGATATGTCTCCTGTATTGTCCATCTTCAAGTCAGATGTGAGTACGTGATATGTCTCCTCTATTTTTCATTTTCACGTCAGATGTGAGTACGTGATATGTCTCCTATATTGTTCATTTTCACGTCAGATGTGAGTACGTGATATGTCTCCCGTATTGTTTTTTTCACGTCAGATGTGAGTACGTGATATGTCTCCTATTTTGTCTATCTTCACGTCAGATATGAGTACGTGATATGTCTCCTATATTGTCCATCTTCAAGTCAGATGTGAGTACGTGATATGTCTCCTGTATTGTCCATCTTGAAGTCAGATGTGAGTACGTGATATGTCTCCTATATTTTCATCTTCACGTCAGATGTGAGTACGTGATATGTCTCCTATATTGTTCATTTTCACGTCAGATGTGAGTACGTGATATGTCTCCTATATTGTCTATTTTCACGTCAGATGTGAGTACGTGATATGTCTCCTATTTGTCTATCTTCACGTCAGATATGAGTACGTGATATGTCTCCTATATTGTCCATCTTCAAGTCAGATGTGAGTACGTGATAGGTCTCCTAGTATTGTCCATCTTGCAAGTCAGATGTGAGTACGTGATATGTCTCCTATATTTTTCATCTTCACGTCAGATGTGTGTACGTGATATGTCTCCTATATTGTCCATCTTCAAGTCTGATGTGAGTACGTGATATGTCTCGTGTATTGTCCATCTTCAAGTCAGATATGAGTTTGTGATATGTCTCCTCTATTTTTCATTTTCACGTCAGATGTGAGTACGTGATATGTCTCCTGTATTGTTTATTTTCACGTCAGATGTGAGTACGTGATATGTCTCCTATTTTGTCCATCTTCAAGTCAGATGTGAGTACGTGATAGGTCTCCTATATTGTCGATCTTCAAGTCAGATGTGAATACGTGATATGTCTCCTATATTGTCCATCTTCAAGTCAGATGTGAGTACATGATATGTCTTCTGTATTGTCTACTTTCACGTCAGATGTGAGTACATGATATGTCTCCTATATTGTCTATTTTCACGTCAGATGTGAGTACGTGATATGTCTCCTATATTGTCTATTTTCACGTCAGATGTGAGTACGTGATATGTCTCCTATATTGTCCATCTTCAAGTCACATGTGAGTACGTGATAGGTCTTCTATATTGTCCATCTTCAATTTAGATGTGAGTACATGATATGTCTCCTATATTGTCCATCTTCATGTCACATGTGAGTACGTGATATGTCTTCTGTATTGTCTATTTTCACGTCAGATGTGAGTACGTGATATGTCTCCTATATTGTCTATTTTCACGTCAGATGTGAGTACGTGATATGTCTTCTACATTGTCCATCTTCACGTCAGATGTGAGTACGTGATATGTCTCCTATATTGTCAATCTTCGAGTCAGATGAGTACGTGATATGTCTCCTATATTTTTCATTTTCAAGTCACATGTGAGTACGTGATATGTCTTCTGTATTGTCTATTTTCACGTCTGATGTGAGTACGTGATATGTCTCCTATATTGTCCATCTTCAAGTCACATGTGAGTACGTGATATGTCTTCTGTATTGTCTATTTTCACGTCAGATGTGAGTACGTGATATGTCTCCTATATTGTCTATTTTCACGTCAGATGTGAGTACGTGATATGTCTCCTATATTGTCCATCTTCGAGTCAGATGTGAGTACGTGATATGTCTCCTATATTGTCCATCTTCAAGTCACATGTGAGTACGTGATATGTCTTCTGTATTGTCTATTTTCACGTCTGATGTGAGTACGTGATATGTCTCCTATATTGTCCATCTTCAAGTCACATGTGAGTACGTGATAGGTCTTCTATATTGTCCATCTTCAATTTAGATGTGAGTACATGATATGTCTCCTATATTGTCTATTTTCACGTCAGATGTGAGTTCGTGATATGTCTCCTATATTGTCTATTTTCACGTCAGATGTGAGTACGTGATATGTCTCCTATATTGTCCACCTTCATGTCAGATGTGAGTACGTGATATGTCTCCAATATTGTCCATCTTCAAGTCAGATGTGAGTACATGATATGTCTCCTATATTGTCTATTTTCACGTCAGATGTGAATACATGATATGTCTCGTATATTGTCCATCTTCAAGTCTGATGTGAGTACATGATATGTCTCCTATATTGTCCATCTTCAAGTCAAATGTGAGTACATGATATGTCTCCTATATTGTCTATTTTCACGTCAGATGTGAGTACGTGATAGATCTCCTATATTGTCCATCTTCACGTCAAAAGTGAGTACATGATATGTCTCCTATATTGTCTATTTTCACGTCAGATGTGAGTACGTGATATGTCTCCTATATTGTCCATCTTCAAGTCACATGTGAGTACCTGATAGATCTCCTATATTGTCCATCTTCACGTCAGAAGTGAGTACATGATATGTCTCCTATATTGTCTATTTTCACGTCAGATGTGAGTACGTGATATGTCTCCTATATTGTCCATCTTCAAGTCACATGTGAGTACGTGATATGTCTCCTATATTGTCTATTTTCACGTCAGATGTGAGTACATCATATGTCTCCTATATTGTCTTTTTTCACGTCAGATGTGAGTACGTGATATGTCTCCTATATTGTCCATCTTCGAGTCAGATGTGAGTACGTGATATGTCTCCTATATTGCCCATCTTCAAGTCACATGTGAGTACGTGATATGTCTTCTGTATTGTCTACTTTCACGTCAGATGTGAGTACGTGATATGTCTCTTATATTGTCCATCTTCAAGTCACATGTGAGTACATGATATGTCTCCTATATTGTCCATCTTCAAGTCAGATGTGAGTACGTGATATGTCTCCTATATTGTCCATCTTCAAGTCACATGTGAGTACGTGATAGGTCTTCTATATTGTCCATCTTCAAGTCAGATGTGAGTACATGATATGTCTCCTATATTGTCTATTTTCACGTCAGATGTGAGTACGTGATATGTCTCCTATATTGTCTATTTTCACGTCAGATGTGAGTACGTGATATGTCTCCTATATTGTCCATCTTCAAGTCACATGTGAGTACGTGATAGGTCTTCTACATTGTCCATCTTCACGTCAGATGTGAGTACGTGATATGTCTCCTATTGTCTATTTTCACGTCAGATGTGAGTACGTGATATGTCTTCTGTATTGTCTATTTTCACGTCAGATGAGAGTACGTGATATGTCTCCTATATTGTCCATCTTCAATGTCACATGTGAGTACGTGATAGGTCTTCTACATTGTCCATCTTCACGTCAGATGTGAGTACGTGATATGTCTTCCTATATTGTCTATTTTCACGTCAGATGTGAGTACGTGATATGTCTCCTATATTGTCCACCTTCGAGTCAGATGTGAGTACGTGATATGTCTCCTATATTGCCCATCTTCAAGTCACATGTCTCCTATATTGTCTATTTTCACGTCAGATGTGAGTACGTGATATGTCTCCTATATTGTCCATCTTCGAGTCAGATGTGAGTACGTGATAGATCTCCTATATTGTCCATCTTCACGTCAGAAGTGAGTACATGATATGTCTCCTATATTGTCTATTTTCACGTCAGATGTGAGTACGTGATATGTCTCCTATATTGTCCATCTTCAAGTCACATGTGAGTACGTGATATGTCTCCTATATTGTCTTTTTTCACGTCAGATGTGAGTACATCATATGTCTCCTATATTGTCTTTTTTCACGTCAGATGTGTGTACGTGATATGTCTCCTATATTGTCCATCTTCGAGTCACATATGAGTACGTGATATGTCTCCTATATTGCCCATCTTCAAGTCACATGTGAGTACGTGATATGTCTTTTGTATTGTCTACTTTCACATCAGATGTGAGTACGTGATATGTCTCTTATATTGTCCATCTTCAAGTCACATGTGAGTACATGATATGTCTCCTATATTGTCCATCTTCAAGTCAGATGTGAGTACGTGATATGTCTCCTATATTGTCCATCTTCAAGTCACATGTGAGTACGTGATAGGTCTTCTATATTGTCCATCTTCAAGTCAGATGTGAGTACATGATATGTCTCCTATATTGTCTATTTTCATGTCAGATGTGAGTACGTGATATGTCTCCTATATTGTCTATTTTCACGTCAGATGTGAGTACGTGATATGTCTCCTATATTGTCCATCTTCAAGTCAGATGTGAGTACGTGATATGTCTCCTGTATTGTCCATCTTCAGGTCAGATGTGAGTACGTGATATGTTTCCTATATTGTCCATCTTCAAGTCAGATGTGAGTAAGTGATAGGTCTCCTATATTGTCCATCTTTAAGTTACATGTGAGTACGTGATATGTCTCCTGTATTGTCCATCTTCAAGTCACATGTGAGTACGTGATATGTCTCGTATATTGTCCATCTTCAAGTCATATGTGAGTACATGATATGTCTCCTATATTGTCTATTTTCACGTCCGATGTGAGTACGTGATGTGTCTCCTATATTGTCCATCTTCAAGTCAGATGTGAGTATGTGATATGTCTCCTGTATTGTCCCGACGTGATATGTCTCCTATATTGTCCATCTTCAAGTCAGAATGAATACGTGATATGTTTCCTATATTGTCCCGACGTCATATGTCTCCTATATTGTCCCGACGTCATATGTCTCCTATATAGTCCCGACGTGATATGTCTCTTATATTGTCCTGAAGCTATGGGTCTGTGGTGGGCTAGCGCCATCAAATTGTGTAGGCAGAGATCTAGAGGGAATAGATGGCTAATATATCCCACACTTGGCAAGTGACGAGCCCTGGCGTGCAAGCCTCTCCCGACCGTGCTCATGACACATCCAGTGCAGTTCCCTATCAACGTTGCCAGCGAGAGGACTATAATTCTGATTCTACCAGTTCTGGTCCATCGCATGACGCCACTGGTTTTAGCAAACTTACTTTTTCTAAAAATTGTTTTCTTTATAAAGACCATACTGCTGGCATGTGTGAGCTGATATAAACGTATTTCCCTGACAAAGGCGATATGAAGTCACCATTCGTGGATTTTTGTAGTAATATAAACGTATTTCCTTGACAAAGGTGATATCACAGTCAACAGTCGTGGGTTTGTGTACTAATATAGACGTATTTCCCTGACAAAGGTGATATCACAGTCACCAGTCGTGGGTTTGTGTACTAATATAGACGTATTTCCCTGACAAAGGTGATATCACAGTCACCAGTCGTGGGTTTGTGTGGTAAAATAGACGTATTTCCTTGACAAACGGGAAATCACAGCCGTCATTCGTGGGTTTAAATCTGTATTTACGAGGTTGTACGAGGAAAAGTCATTAAGTAACAGGAATTGTATTATTACGTGCATTAAAGATTATGAAAAACGGAAAATCTTATTTCATCACACACACACTGGCTCTTAAGCAATGCCCCATGCAGGAGTTGTGAGGCTCGAGCAGTTTGCACTTGCGTACAAGTAGATTACAAAATGGCTGTCTCACTATCCACTAGCATAGTGGAACAACAATGAGACGTTATTCGTTGTTTGTGGTCAGAGGTTATAGAACCTTGTGAGATCCACAGTAGGATGATGGTTCAGTACGGAGACAGTTGTTTGAGTCAGGGCAGAGTGTATGCAAATACTTTGAAAATAAAGTGCGCCCATTCATTGCCTCTCACTCTCTCACTCTCCCACTCATTTTCTGTTTCTCTCTCTCTCTCTCTCTCTCTCTCTCTCTCTCTCTCTCTCTCTCTCTCTCTCTCTCTCTCTCTCTCTCTCTCTCTCTCTCCCTGTGTGTGTGTGATTCTGAGTGTTTGTGTGTGGGTGAGTGTGAGTGTGTGTGTGTGTGTGTGAGTGTGTGTGTTTGTGCGCGTGCGCGTGCCCGCGCGCGTGTCCAATCTATATAGTTTCACTTCATTGGATTCTGTCATCTTGGTTTGTTTGACCGGTTCTAAACCAGGTTGAACAAACTGAATTTCAAAATCATTACCATCATGTGCCATGCCGATAAGCGTGTGAGGTCATGTTTCGCCATCTCACGCGATCACCAGAGTCGTGGATCAGCTCAGTGTGTTTGTCTCCATTGTGTTTAGTTTAGTTTAGTTTAGTAGATGGATCAACATCACGGCACACGGGTGCAACCCATAAGTGCTCCGTTCTCCTCCTAACTCAAACCTGAGTCGGGAGAAACTCAGCTCAGTGCACGAACTCCGTAGCACCGCCGAGGATCCTGAAATACTTTGGGTAGATTTTTAACTCGAAATTTTGCCCGGGCAGTGCCGTTAGGCTACTCTTTTTCGATTTCCAACTGCCAAGGGATTTTTTACGTGAGCAACAATACACACGGGCGTCCGATCTCACTACCCAGAGACCAGGGGAAATTTATTACTAGAAGTCCACGAGAAAAAGATCCCGGCATCACCGAGGCTTGAACCCGGGACCTCCAGCACTCGAGGCGGACACCATACCTCGAAACCACGCAGCCCCCATTTGTGTCATGTGGCCAAGCCATCCAGATACTTCCTTCTCTGCCTTCCCCTTGTTCTTGTCCAGTCAATCTTGCCAGTTGCCGCTAAGTTCTCAATTGTATTTCTTCTCATAACATCAGTTATCAGTTATCAGTTATCAGTTGGGGTATCTTCATTGCACTCCGGACATGTCCATAGGTGCTCAGATCCTCCCCCCAGCATATGCATCAGCGTCCGGTGGCTAATAGTGCCAGTTCTGTGTTGGTTGACGAGGCGCCTTGTTTTCTCGATGTACCTCTCGCGTCTGGCTGTGCCGATTCTTACTCCCAAGTCTATCATCCTGGACAGCGATGTGGAATCACTGACATGCCCAAAAGAAATGGCTGTCGAGATTGTTTCCTCCATCAGCTTGTAGTGTAGCAGTAGTTTCATAGAATGTTTCATCCGTTAGCTTGACCTGTAGCCATAGATGTATATATTGTTTCCTCCGTCAGATTGCACTGTAGCAATAGATGTGTATATTGTTTCCTCCATAAAATTATACTGTAGTAGTAGTAGTAGTTGTATATATTGTTTCATCAAGTAGATTGTACTGTAGGGATAGCTGTATAGATTGTTTCATCAAGTAGATTGTAAAGTAGCAATAGTTGCATAGATTGTTTCATCCATCAGATCGTCCTGTAGCAATAGTTGTATAGATTGTTTCATCCATCACCTAGTCCTGTAGCAATAGTTGTATAGATTGTTTCATCTATCAACTTGTCCTGTAGCAATAGTTGTATAGATTGTTTCATCCATCAGCTTGTCCTGTAGCAATAGTTGTATAGATTGTTTCATCCATCAGCTTGTCCTGTAGCAATAGTTGTATAGATTGTTTCATCCATCAGCTTGTACTGTAGCAATAGTTGTATAGATTGTTTCATCCATCATCTTGTCCTGTAGCAATAGTTGTATAGATTGTTTCATCCATCATCCTGTCCTGTAGCAATAGTTGTATAGATTGTTTCATCCATCAGCTTGTCCTGTAGCAATAGTTGTATAGATTGTTTCATCCATCAGCTTGTCCTGTAGCAATAGTTGTATAGATTGTTTCATCCATCACCTTGTCCTGTAGCAATAGTTGTATAGATTGTTTCATCCATCAGCTTGTCCTGTAGCAATAGTTGTATAGATTGTTTCATCCATCAACTTGTCCTGTAGCAATAGTTGTATAGATTGTTTCATCCATCACCTTGTCCTGTAGCAATAGTTGTATAGATTGTTTCATCCATCAGCTTGTCCTGTAGCAATAGTTGTATAGATTGTTTCATACATCACTTGTCCTGTAGCAATAGTTGTATAGATTGTTTCATCCATCAGCTTGTCCTGTAGCAATAGTTGTATAGATTGTTTCATCCATCAGCTTGTCCTGTAGCAATAGTTGTATAGATTGTTTCATCCATCATCCTGTTCTGCAGCAATAGTTGTATAGATTGTTTCATACATCATCTTGTCCTGTAGCAATAGTTGTATAGATTGTTTCATACATCAGCTTGTCCTGCAGCAATAGTTGTATAGATTGTTTCATACATCAGCTTGTCCTGTAGCAATAGTTGTATAGATTGTTTCATACATCAACTTGTCCTGCAGCAATAGTTGTATAGATTGTTTCATACATCAACTTGTCCTGTAGCAATAGTTGTAAAGATTGTTTCATACATCAACTTGTCCTGTAGCAATAGTTGTATAGATTGTTTCATACATCAGCTTGTTTGTAGCAATAGTTGTATAGATTGTTTCATACATCAGGTTGTCCTGTAGCAATAGTTGTATAGATTGTTTCATCGATCAGCTTGTTTGTAGCAATAGTTGTATAGATTGTTTCATCGATCAGCTTGTTCTGTAGCAATAGTTGTATAGATTGTTTCAGATACTGATTTCCTTAAACAGGTCTAAATCATTTCCTTACAACTGGAGATGCTTGCTTCTATTGCAAGCACGCATTACGAACTGCTCCTTATCGTCTCTTATAATACTTCTAATTGTCCTTGTGTAGATTTTATAGGAGATCGAGGGGGAGGGGGGGGGGGGGGGTGGCTGTTTGTTTATACCCATGTTTGCTTAAATGTTCTGTCTTCCCCTATTAACCTGAGCATTTTCTCTGTGATATATTTATGTTTCTTTTATCTGTAGTTTAGAAGTCATATTTAGTAGTGATGAGATGAAAATGAGATGGAAGATAGTTCTTCCTTAAATATCAACTCTGTATCAGTTGTAGATATTTTGTTTCATTTGATTATATATATTCAGATGCAAACTTTTACATTTATTCATGTACACAATTCTACATTTATTCGAATACAGTCATCTTCTTCTGGAACATCGTCATAACTCTCCGAATTCCGAATTCCGGCTTGAATGTCTTACGACCATTAGTCCCATTCTCTCCTGTCCATCAGTACAGCTTTCCTTAAAGTGAGCATTTCCTGTCCACGTAGTCTGTATTGGTAACTTTATTTCACACGAGTGACGTATTGAATTATGAACCACATCCGTTCATTATCAAGTACACACCAATAGCGTGTGTACTCCGACTAGTCATTCGACAAGTCTCTCATTCTCGCTGACGATCTTAACTGTGGCTTATTTTAGGGGCAGGTTTTATATTAACAGCATCCTGAAAAATCGTGTTGGGCTTATTTTCGAGGAAAACCTGGTACTTCTAGTGCACTGGACTGATTTTTATGCAGATTAGCTGTCTTTATTATCAGAGTCCTTTGCAATCAGACGAATCCACTCTCACTTCTGAGGCACTTGTAATGTACGTCCCCAAGTCGAGGACGAGAACGTTTAGTCACACTGAACGGTTTAGGGATTGAACCCGCTACCTCGGCATCAGCACCATTCGGCCATGGTGACCTCCATCAGGTGTTTATTACCTTCAAAACACATCAAACTGTCATTTCAATTTTAATTTCACAGTGATGTGTATATCGCTCAAATCGAACCTTATTGATTGATTTCACAGTTAATGAGATGAACTATTTGAATTGATTGATAAAACCTAAGTCTCTAGCATACATTCTATGATCAAAAATGGTCATTTCTTTCACAGGTACTTATCAGTTCACAGACCCTGACAGACTGAGTCCGATTTATACAGGCGAAGTAGATGGTGCAGTGTCCATTAATCTCACCGTCTTTGGATACCCAGAACCAACTGTGACCTTGAATAGTAATAAACACATCCTCCCTTCTGATGCCTACACACTGAACTACACACAACTGGAACCTCCCTATGGCACTGTGTCATTGGCGATCAACATTCAAAATGCCAGTTTTTTCCAAAATTATAGTCTTAACATTATAAATACTGAGGGCCCACTGACCTACTCATTTGAAATTGTGGAGGGAGGTAAGTAAATGTGTACATGGTGTCGGCTGAAAGATGTAACAGTGTTATTTTTTCTGTAAGCAAAGCATTTCCTTGTTTAATTGTTACTTCGTTTGTTTCTGGATCCTTCACTGTTCACATCTTTCACTAGTTTCCATAGTTTGTTTCCATCCCTGTCAAAGTTCTGGTTTTCAGTTTTTTCCCTCCATCAATCTCTTTTTGTTTGATTTATTGTTCTTTTATATTTTGCTGAGATGGCTTTGAGAAAGAGATGTTCGTTTCAATTGTTTGTTCTCTCTCTCTCTCTCTCTCTCTCTCTCTCTCTCTCGTCTTCTCTCTCTCTCTCTCTCTCTCTCTCTCTCTCTCTCTCTCTCTCCTCTCTCTCTCTCTCTCTCTCTCTCTGCTGTCTTCCTGGCATCTTCAAATTTGTCCTCCAAAATGTGTAGTTATTCAGTCCAGTTTGGTTTGCAATGTTTCTTTGCTCCTCTTGGAATGGACTTAGTGGCCGCTTGTATTATTGCGTATTTAGACTTTCCTCTATTTGTTTCATGTTGCCATGTCGTGGTTTTATGTGTTCACAATGTTTGTCTGTTAGTATGACAAATTTATCCCAATCACCTCGTTTGTAATTCCAGCGAGGCAAAGAGTTTTGCTCCCGTTGAACATACTCCATATTTATTACAAGCTCGATTAGTCTGTGGTCACTGCCTGCTAAGTGGTCAAAAACATGGCGATCGATTTTGTGGAGGATGTCTCCTGTGCAGAAAGCTAAGTCTAGCGTAGAAGTGGTAAACCATTTTCTAGAGTAGGATGTCGGTGTGTCATCCGTTTTTTTTGTTGTTGTTGAGTAGATGGGGATTAAAGTTTATTTCTCAGTCTTCCACTTCATCTCCTTTGTTGTCAGTATCTGGGTATCCCCATCTTTCTGAACGGCTATTAAAGTCTCCGGCAATAATGCAGTCTGTGTCAGTTATTTTTATGTTTGAGAGCGTAAGGTCCTTATCTGCTGGACTATACAGATTGTAAATTCTTATTTTGACGCCCTTTATCGTTATATCAACACCTATAATTTCCGTTTGGTTGTCAGAGATCACAAATACTTCGCTGCAAGGTATTGTATTTCGTGTAAGTATTAGAACTACTCCTTTGTGTCCTTCGCGGACGAAACGTGTAGCCTGATATCCTCTGACTGAGAATTTGCGATTGGCGTTGAGGTGTGTCTTTTGAATGCATGCAACATCTATTCTATCTTTATGAAGACGATATGTTAGGGGGACTTTCTTATTAGAAACTCCTTCGGCATTCCACTGTAGTATGTTGAGCGTCCGGGGTGTTTGGTCAATAGCTCTTACCCTATCCCTCTGTGCCTTGACTCCCCATCATGGGGGAAGGTGACCAACAGTAGCATTGGGTGGACCTCCTCGAGGCAGGGGGCTAGGCATTATCACCGCCTGAAGAGACTTCGTGGAATTAGCACTATTCAGATTACTTTTAATTTGTGGCATCATTGATTGATTAAGTTACGGTGCATTGTTTGTCAAGCCTGTGGCTCAGTACATCCGATTTCGACAAGCATTTTTTAGGTGTGCTCTCCCTTGCCTTTGACTGTCCCCTGTCTACCTGAATACAGGAATTGTTTCAGATGATATTATTTGTATGATATCAGATTATAGAGAATTATGTGTCCAATTAATGACAGGAGAAATAAGAGATGGTCATCTATGAGCTATCACATGATCTTGTAACTTAAGTGGAAAGATGGCCATAGACACATTTCTAAATAACACTAGAACAATATAATTTGCGAAGAAACATTGCCACCTATGCAATAAGGAAACTAATACCAATTTAGGACCGTAATAGAACTTACAAAGGCGCATATCGCTTCATCAATGTACAGAAAATATAGCTACTCTAAGCTGAATACTTTTCCATGAGACGACGGACACTTCTCAGGCAAGGATCCTCTTGACAAGCTTTTTCCAGTCAAAATGGACACAGGCATTCTAATATAGTTATTATCTTCTTCAGGTTACCAGGCACTTCTCGAGCAGAGATGTGGAATTATGACTACGCGATTCTCTCTGTTGTCGAGCGTTTTAATAACATTGTCTTGGCTCACATTATTATGTGCTGCCTATCTATTTGACTCTTTGAAAATAATCTTCGTTTCGTTCGTTCAACATGCGTCTTTCTGTCCTCCTTTGCATAGCTTGCCAGTTTTTAATCCTTAATTTTTAAAAAAAAAAATTTAAAAAAAAAAATAAACTACCGCCTATAGTACCTAGCCGTATATGGCAGCGGAGTCTTGAACCCGGGGAATTTAGACCACCTGGCTAGTGCAGTCGCCGCGAACTGTGCAGGTTAAGGGTTTTCTTCCGCTCCCCTCCCCCCCCCCCCCCCCCACCCCCCTCCTCGAACAGAGAAAAAAATATCCACAACCTTACGGAGGGTTTCGAACTCAGGTCTCCCGAATGAGAACAGAGCATTAAGTCACTCGACCACCACCCCTCATGTATCCTTACCACGGCCTAATATCTTTACTCCTCCATTTCTGTTGGTATGCCATACATAATTCCTGTAGCTCTAATTATGGTTTCAATAAGTGCTCTGATTAACACCTGCAGCTGTCATTATGGTTTCAATGAGTGCTCTGATTAACACCTGCAGCTGTCATTATGGTTTCAATGAGTGCTCTGATTAACACCTGCAGCTGTCATTATGGTTTCAATGAGTGCTCTGATTAACACCTGCAGCTGTCATTATGGTTTCAATGAGTGCTCTGGTTAACACCTGCAGCTGTCATTATGGTTTCAATGAGTGCTCTGATTAACACCTGCAGCTGTCATTATGGTTTCAATGAGTGCTCTGATTAACACATGCAGCTGTCATTATGGTTTCAATGAGTGCTCTGGTTAACACCTGCAGCTGTCATTATGGTTTCAATGAGTGCTCTGATTAACACCTGCAGCTGTCATTATGGTTTCAATGAGTGCTCTGAGTTAACACCTGCAGCTGTCATATGGTTTCAATGAGTGCTCTGATTAACACCTGCAGCTGTCATTATGGTTTCAATGAGTGCTCTGGTTAACACCTGCAGCTGTCATTATGGTTTCAATGAGTGCTCTGATTAACACCTGCAGCTGTCATCATGGTTTCAATGAGTGATCTGGTTAACACATGCAGCTGTCATTATGGTTTCAATGAGTGATCTGGTTAACACCTGCAGCTGTCATCATGGTTTCAATGAGTGCTCTGGTTAACACATGCAGCTGTCATTCATGGTTTCAATGAGTGCTCTGGATTAACACCTGCAGCTGTCATTCATGGTTTCAATGAGTGCTCTGATTAACACCTGCAGCTGTCATCATGGTTTCAATGAGTGGTCTGGATTAACACCATGCAGCTGTCATTATGGTTTCAATGAGTGCTCTGGTTAACACCTGCAGCTGTCATTCATGGTTTCAATGAGTGCTCTGGTTAACACCTGCAGCTGTCATCATGGTTTCAATGAGTGCTCTGGTTAACACCTGCAGCTGTCATCATGGTTTCAATGAGTGCTCTGGATTAACACCTGCAGCTGTCATTATGGTTTCAATGAGTGCTCTGGTTAACACCTGCAGCTGTCATCATGGTTTCAATGAGTGCTCTGGTTAACACCTGCAGCTGTCATTATGGTTTCAATGAGTGCTCTGGTTAACACCTGCAGCTGTCATTATGGTTTCAATGAGTGCTCTGATTAACACCTGCAGCTGTCATTATGGTTTCAATGAGTGCTCTGATTAACACCTGCAGCTGTCAATACGCCAGCGATGATTTTCTTGGATGTCTACAATATTCTCAACATTCTACTCAAAAGCCACATCTCTACCACTTTCGGTTTCTTGATATAACCATTACTCATGGCTCAGCATTCACATCGGCCCACACCAAACATCATGAGAAGACGTATCTGCTTTTCGTGATATGTCTCTTTGTTTCACTATGTTACTCATTCGAGTAAACGAGTCCTTGGATATGGCAAAGCTTATTTTCTTATCTCAGCATCACATATGTTATTATTTGTAGCCTTCATATTTCATTGCTTTAAACACAGTGTTAAGTTAGTTAGTAAGTTAGTTAGTTAGTCAGTCAGTCAGTAGGTCAGTCAGTAGGTCAGTCAGTCAGTCAGTCAGTCAGTCAGTCAGTTAGTTAGTTAGTTAGTTAGTTAGTTAGTTAGCTAGTTAGTTAGTTAGTTAGTTTGTTTGTTAGTTTGTTTTTTAGTTAGTTAGTTAGTTAGTTTGTCGCGGTTCCAACTTCACAGCAGCGGGTCGTTCCCATTATGCTCCGTTCCTGTGCCAGTGAATATCACTCAAAATGCTCCTCACTGCTCAATGTGAAATGTGGAACAGACAGGAGTCACAGCAAGCTCCTCTGCCTCTCTTCCCCTTGATATTTCCAGTCGTCACGATGTTCTCTAATGCCTCTCTTCTCATCACATGACCAAAGAAAGTTGTTTGTCTCTTTCTTATTGTTGGATATAATGTTCTAGTTTCATTAGTCTCTTCCTGGCAATCATTGTCAGTTACTCTGGCAGTCCAGGGAATTCGCAACAATCGTCTCAGCAATCACGTCTCTGTTGTTTCCACGTTCTTCTTAATTTGTTCACTTACATTCCAAGTGTCAGGGCCATACAGCACAACAGGTTCTATATATCAATTGGGCTCTCTCTTTCTTACATTCAATGACTGTGACTTATTGCATAAGACACTTTTCATTGTCAATGATATATTGCCTATATAACAGTTACATGTTGTCCCCACTACCCTCACATTTTGTGGCTCCACCTGTGGAGCACACTCTTTCAGTATCGTATTAGCATGCACTGTATGCTACACACACACACACACACACGAGCATTCACACCAGGACATGCGCATGTACGCACACAAATATGTGGAGTGAACATTATGACACTTTACATTGAACTAAAATACTGAACTTGCTACGAGAAAAATGAGTGTTGAAGTGCTACATAGAACTTGAATGTTTAGTATGGATATGGAACGTGGACAATGAGCAAACAAGTTGAAAAACATCTAATGGCGGTGGATGAGTGGTTTCTGAGTAAAATGCACAGAATACCACGGCACAGACAGTAAAACCAACGCTCAGGTCCTACAAGAAGCAATTATGAACCATAAACGCGTTAGAGACATTAGACTTAGAGAGTCAATATTATGTGGACAAGTTAAACGAAAAAATAAATTAGAGACCTTGGTGACAACTGACAAGATTGAGGGTGAAAGAACAAAGGGAAGGCAGTGAAGTAAATACCCGGATGACATGGCCATGGGGCATGATCGGGACAAGAACACATAGGTGATCCACAACTCTGGTAATCGTGTGAGATGGTGAAACACGGCCGCCCACGCTTATCGGCATGGCACTTGATGATGATGAATATACTAAAATATTGAAAACAAAAGGCTTTGACTAATATATTGACTTGACTGAATGAAAACGAAAAAGAATTATTGTAACAGAAAATGTTTCATGATTTCAAGATTGCAATTCTGAATAATCCCGGCCATGTTTGACGTGAGAATGGAAAGACAACAATCTAATTTTAGTTCTATAATTTGATCTGTACCGGCTCCGTGGCGAAGGTTTTACCGACGCAGTTCGCAATCCCGCATACCGTGTTCGAAGCACGGCTGCGGGCGATTTGGTAGCAGACCGCCTTGTGTTGGCTTTTTATAAAATATGAAAACAGAAAAAATTGTCAAACTACTTAACTTAAATTTGGCAAGAGATCACAAACAGCCAAAACGTTATGGGGTTGATTGTGACGTCCTGTAAATGATATGTAACTATAACTTTAACTTTAACTTGATTTATGCGTGAAAATGTGTTTTATGATCATGCTGTCATTATTGTCCTAGATCCGGCAATAACAGTCCCTGAGAATGGCGGTTCTCCTGCGCCAGATCTGGGAACTATGGTTATTGGCATTGTTGCTGCTGTACTTCTCATTATTATAATTGTTGTCATCATATTTCTGTTAAAAACGAAAGGTACGTATTCAGGCATTTTGTTTTCTTTTCTCTTTATGTTAATGTAGCATGTTAATTGTTACCAGTAATTGTTTGGGTGAACATATGGTATTGTTATTATTACTTTTGTCGTTGTTGTTATTGTTGTTGTTGTTATTATTGTTGTTGTTGTTCTTGTGGCTGCTGCTGAACTGTGCCGTTTAGCTTAGGTAACGTATCACTGTCAATGAACACAGATATGTACATACATGCTCCAGATATCTCTCATATACCATACATGATCCAGATATCTCTCATATACCATACATGATCCAGATATCTCTCATATACCATACATGGTCCAGATATCTCTCATATACCATACATGATCCAGATATTTCTCATATACCATACATGGTCCAGATATCTCTCATATACCATACATGATCCAGATATCTCTCATATACCATACATGATCCAGATATCTCTCATATACCATACATGATGCAGATATCTCTCATATACCGTACATGATCCAGATATCTCTCATATACCATACATGATCCAGATATCTCTCATATACCATACATGATCCAGATATCTCTCATATACCATACATGATCAAGATATCTCTCATATACCATACATGATCCAGATATCTCTCATATACCATACATGGTCCAGATATCTCTCATATACCATACATGATCCAGATATCTCTCATATACCATACATGATCCAGATATCTCTCATATACCATACATGATCCAGATATCTCTCATATACCATACATGATCCAGATATCTCTCATATACCATACATGGTCCAGATATCTCTCATATACCATACATGATCCAGATATCTCTCATATACCATACATGATCCAGATATCTCTCATATACCGTACATGATCCATATATCTCTCATATACCATACATGGTCCAGATATCTCTCATATACCATACATGATCCAGATATCTCTCATATACCATACATGGTCCAGATATCTCTCATATACCATACATGATCCAGATATCTCTCATATACCATACATGATCCAGATATCTCTCATATACCGTACATGATCCAGATATCTCTCATATACCATACATGATCCAGATATCTCTCATATACCGTACATGATCCATATATCTCTCATATACCATACATGCTCCAGATATCTCTCATATACCATACATGATCCAGATATCTCTCATATACCGTACATGATCAAGATATCTCTCATATACCATACATGATCCAGATATCTCTCATATACCATACATGATCCAGATATCTCTCACTATACCATACATGATCCATATATCTCTCATATACCATACATGATCCAGATATCTCTCATATACCATACATGCTCCAGATATCTCTCATATACCATACATGATCCAGATCATATCTCATATACCATACATGCTCCAGATATCTCTCATATACCATACATGATCCAGATATCTCTCATATACCGTACATGATCCATATATCTCTCATATACCATACATGATCCAGATATCTCTCATATACCATACATGATCCAGATATCTCTCATATACCATACATGCTCCAGATATCTCTCATATACCATACATGCTCCAGATATCTCTCATATACCATACATGCTCCAGATATCTCTCATATACCATACATGCTCCAGATATCTCTCATATACCATACATGCTCCAGATATCTCTCATATACCATACATGCTCCAGATATCTCTCATATACCATACATGATCCAGATATCTCTCATATACCATATATGATCCAGATATCTCTCATATACCATACATGATCCAGATATCTCTCATATACCATACATGCTCCAGATATCTCTCATATACCATACATGATCCAGATATCTCTCATATACCATACATGATCCAGATATCTCTCATATACCATACATGATCCAGATATCTCTCATATACCATACATGATCCAGATATCTCTCATATACCATACATGATCCAGATATCTCTCATATACCATACATGATCCAGATATCTCTCACTATACCATACATGATCCAGATATCTCTCATATACCATACATGATCCAGATATCTCTCATATACCATACATGATCCAGATATCTCTCATATACCATACATGATCCAGATATCTCTCATATACCATACATGCTCCAGATATCTCTCATATACCATACATGCTCCAGATATCTCTCATATACCATACATGCTCCAGATATCTCTCATATACCATACATGCTCCAGATATCTCTCATATACCATACATGCTCCAGATATCTCTCATATACCATACATGATCCAGATATCTCTCATATACCATACTGATCCGGATATCTCTCATATTACCACTACATGATCCAGATATCTCTCATATACCATACATGATCCAGATATCTCTCATATACCATACATTGCTCCAGATATCTCTCATATACCATACATGCTCCAGATATCTCTCATATACATACATGCTCCAGATATCTCTCATATTACCCTACATGATCCAGATATCTCTCATATACCATACATGATCCAGATATCTCTCATATACCATACATGATCCAGATATCTCCTCATATACCATACATGATCCAGATATCTCTGCATATACCATACATGATCCAGATATCTCTCATATACCATACATGATCCAGATATCTCTCATATACCATACATGATCCAGATATCTCTCATATACCATACATGATCCAGATATCTCTCATATACCATACATGATCCAGATATCTCTCATATACCATACATGATCCAGATATCTCTCATATACCATACATGATCCAGATATCTCTCATATACCATACATGATCCAGATATCTCTCATATACCATACATGATCCAGATATCTCTCATATACCATACATGATCCAGATATCTCTCATATACCCGTACATGATCAGATATCTCTCATATACCAGTACATGATCCAGATATCTCTCATATACCATACATGATCCAGATATCTCTCATATACCATACATGATCCAGATATCTCTCACTATACCATACATGATCCAGATATCTCTCATATACCGTACATGATCCAGATATCTCTCATATACCATACATGATCCAGATATCTCTCATATACCATGCATGATCCAGATATCTCTCATATACCATACATGATCCAGATATCTCTCATATACCGTACATGATCCAGATATCTCTCATATACCATACATGATCCATATATCTCTCATATACCATACATGATCCAGATATCTCTCATATACCATACATGATCCAGATATCTCTCATATACCATACATGATCCAGATATCTCTCGTATACCATACATGATCCAGATATCTCTCATATACCATACATGATCCAGATATCTCTCATATACCGTACATGATCCAGATATCTCTCATATACCGTACCTGCTCCAGACATCTCTCATATACCATACATGATCCAGATATCTCTCATATACCGTACATGATCCAGATATCTCTCATATACCATACATGATCCAGATATCTCTCATATACCATACATGATCCAGATATCTCTCATATACCATACATGATCCAGATATCTCTCATATACCGTACATGATCCAGATATCTCTCATATACCGTACCTTCTCCAGACATCTCTCATATACCATACATGATCCAGATATCTCTCATATACCGTACATGATCCAGATATCTCTCATATACCATACATGATCCAGATATCTCTCATATACCATACATGATCCAGATATCTCTCATATACCATACATGATCCAGATATCTCTCATATACCATACATGATCCAGATATCTCTCATATACCATACATGATCCAGATATCTCTCATATACCATACATGATCCAGATATCTCTCATATACCATACATGATCCAGATATCTCACATATACCATACATGATCCAGATATCTCTCATATACCATACATGATCCAGATATCTCTCATATACCGTACATGATCCAGATATCTCTCATATACCGTACCTGCTCCAGACATCTCTCATATACCATACATAAACGGCAAAAAACAATGGCAAACTACTGAACTTAAATTTGCCATGAGATCACAAACAGCCAAAAATAAATAAATAAATAAATAAATAAATAAACATCCTGGGACTGACTAAGAACAGGTTACTCATTAGTGTGAGTGATTGAGGAGAGGGTGAGAGAGAGAGAGAGAGAGAGAGAGAGAGAGAGAGAGAGAGAGAGAGAGAGAGAGAGAGTGATTGTAAGTGAGAGAGTCAGTGAGGGAGAGAAAGATTGAGTGAGAGTGTGAATGTGTGAGTATGTGTCTGAGAACATGCTACTCATCAATTTGAGTGACTGAGAGAGAGAGTGAGAGAGTGAGTGTAACTGAGAGAGTGAGTGAGCGAGTGAGAGAGAGAGAGAGAGTGAGTGAGTGAGTAAGAGAGTGAGTGAGAGAGTGAATGTGTGAGAATGTCTGTCTATGTGAGTGAGAGAGTAAGAGAGGTTGAGTGTGAGAGTGAGTGAGTATGGGTGAGAGAGAGGGGGGAGTAAGAGAGAGAGAGAATGAGACAATGAGAGAGTGTGTGGGTGTGCGTGAAAGAAATATATATATATATATATATATATATATATATATATATATATATATATATATATATATATATATATATATATATATATATATATATATATATATATATATATACTAGCTGACCCGGCCCGACTTCGCCCAGTCCCTGGAGGGGATCTATCTATCTGTCTATCAGTCTGTCTGTCTGTCTGTCTGTCTTTCTGTCTGCTTTTTTGTCTGTCTGTCTGGCTGACATGGCCCGGCTTCACCCAGTCCCTGGTGGGGAGCATCTCATTTAATTCATATACGTAGTCATATAAGCTCCCGTTCCCGACTATCTGTCTGTCTGTCTGTCTGTCTGTCTATCTATCTGTCTGTCTGCCTGACCCGGCCCGGCTTCACCCAGTCCCTGGTGGGGAGCATCTCATTTAATTCATATGCGTAGTCATATAAGCTCCCGTTCCCGACTATCTGTCTGTCTGTCTGTCTATCTGTCTGTCTGTCTGAGCCGGCCCGGCTTCACCCAGTCCCTGGTGGGGAGCATCTCATTTAATTTTTATAAGTAGTCATATAAGCTCCCGTTCCCGACTATCTGTCTGTCTGTCTGTCTATCTACCTGACCCGGCGTGGCTTCGCCCAGCTCCTGGCAGAGGAGCGTCTCATTAAATTCACACAGTAACTTAAAAGAATGTCCTTCCACACACCATCCATTATTTTTAATGAAAACTGTTTTTAATCACCTACATGACTGTAGATAACTTCTTTAAGCATAAAAAGATGAGTTACAATGTTATGCATTATGCATTATTTTTATGAAAACTTTGAAAATGCCTTAAAGATTATATCATTATTTATTATAACTCATATGACTGAAAATAACTATAGACAAAGAGTTTATAAATCTTTAAAAACGATGCAACAATATGACTATAAAGTATATAGAAATGTTATTAAAAGTTATGCCCCTTGAAATAACTTTTCTAGAGTTAAGTCCCCTTGCTATATAGAAATTGTAATGAAAAATGAAATATTAAATTTTAGTAAGTAAGTAGTCGATTTTACACTTAAAAACAATGACAGAAAGTTGCACAGGAATGAAAAGAAAACGTGTAGAAAATTTCATCTCAATCGGATGGACCGTTCGCGAACGCATAAAGAACGGACGGACATACATACATCGTGTTATATATATATATATATATATATATATATATATATATATATATATATATATATATATATATATATATATATATATATATATATATATAGGGAGAGAGAGAGAGAGAGAGAGAGAGAGAGAGAGAGAGAGAGAGAGAGAGAGAGAGAGAGTTGAGCGCATTCATGTCATGTGACATGCTATTTCATAATTTTCCTATATCCCCATCTTTCATAATAGCATTTTTACTGCCTGCCACTTGAATTTAACATGGCCTAAGTGCACTGCTTATTTCACCATGTTTATGTCAATTCCAGGAATTACCTTATTGAATTGCATCACTATTGTTTATGTTACACAATGTATAACATCTTTTTTTTTCATTTTTCCATCGTTTCCATGTTTTCCCATGTTTTCCTAATTGTGAATGTTTTTGTGAGGATGCTAACGATAATCGTCAGTGTATATGTGTTTAAAGTGTGGGAGTTAGTTCATATTAGTTGAGTGATTATGTGAGGCAGCGTGAATGTGTGAGTATGTGTGTGGGTGGATGGGTGGGTGTGTGTATGTGTGTCTATGTGTGTGTGTTTATATTGTGTTTATGTGTCTATGTGGGTGTATGTCTGTATGTGGGTGTATATGTGTCTGCATATGTAAATGCGTGTGCATGTGTGTATGTATGTATGAATGTGTATGTGTATGTATGTGCGTATATGTGTGTATGTGTTATATGCGTGTATGTGTGCCCTATGCGCCGCCTTGGACTCAAGAGGAAAGGCTTACTAATTGTATATTACTAGTTTTATCTACATGACTTTAACTATCTCAACTGTATATCTTAACATGAAAAGTTACGTTGACGTCCATTTTTCAATAAAACCAACTAATATTTTCAATCGATTACACCATAATTACATCATCAAGTATTCATTCAGTAGTTAATAATCTTCATAACAACCATCCTGGGTAGACCAGTTGATTATACCAGTTGTAGACCAGTTGTCTTCTGTTTCATGAGACTACGCCCTTTTATGGAGACTATCAGCTGAACGATACTGATGTTGACAGCACTGTCTTGTAAAGGATATACGAACAAAACAAAACAAAAAAGCAAATAACGTCAACGTACGCCATACTTGCCTAGGACAGAGGTGTTTCCAAGGCACCAGGGCCAATTTCTATACTGACCAAGACCTACTGACACGTCCTTGTCGCGCGTCCTGGGCAACAGGTCCCTTCGGGGTCCTGGCTAAAGTCAGTAGGATCGCTGATTCCTCCGACGTCGGAGAGTATCTCTATGCACGGCGAGGAACTACCGGTCTGCACACCAATAAGCCAGACATGGGACAACGGATACTCACGCAAACATCAACCCGGTATGACATCACACTGATGTTGGACAACAGGATGTCTCCATTCGACATGCAGGTCTTCACGCTGGAGTTCACAGCCAGCTAACACAAGCAAACATACTTGCCAACATAGACTCAAACTGCGATATTACATTGCCCATTCAGACTCAGATAACGACATCCCCAACCAATAAACTATATGTTAGACTTAATGTATTCAAGCCATTGACCAGAATACATCAGAGTAAGGTTGACTTCCAGTCTATGCAAGACCAACATACACAATCCCTGGTCTCAAACGTAGACATAAAATCACACACTATCGCCACAATACAACATGATCCTCCCCAATGATAATCGGTCTTCCATCATCACGCCAACAATGGTTTGTGTATGGTATATTCTTCAAATGTAGTCATTACTGGAACTAAGCACACATAATCATTGACAGTCAATATCTGTTTAGTGATATCTTACTTAAAATTTCATTTAATAAATTATAAACAATATCAGCTTAAATTTAATAACTCAATGTCAGAAGTTCTTAACACTTTATCCATCCATCCATCCAACATGAATCATGCCGATACCTGTGGGCGGTCATGTTTTGCCATCTCACTCGATCACCAGAGTCATGAATCAGATCCGTGTTCCTGTCTCGACCATGCCAGGTGGCCAAGCCATCCAGGCATTTACTACTCGGTCTTCACCTAGGTCTCTTCCCTTCTACCTTGCCAGTTATCAACATGTTCTTCAATTCATTTCTTCTCATAACATGCTCACAAAAATTTGACTGTCTACGCCTAATGTCTCTAATCAGTTTACGATCTTCATTTCTTTATTGAAGCACTTGTTCATTGGTGTTTCTTTCTGTCCATGGTATTATTTGCATTTTCCACAGACACCACATTTCCAAGGCCATCAGATGATTTTTTTTCCAGCTTGTCTGCTCATTGTCCACGCTTCACATCCATACAAAAATACCAGTTCTATATAGCATTTGGTCCCCATATGGCTGCAACATTGAGGTGTGTTTCCTTACACATGCCACTGAAATCTCAGCTGTGTATTTTCTGTGTGTTTTTCCTCACTTGATTTATTCTATAATATACACTAATGATATTTGATTTGTACTATAATATACGCTATTGACATCTGATTGCAGGAACTCCATGTAAACGAAAAGAGCAAGAAAATGCCAATACATCAATGTAAGATTTCAAATGTGTGGGTGTTTATTTGTATCTGTTAAATGTGTCAATGTCCACCAGATTTATAAATAGACAGACACATAGGTAGAGACACATCACAGAGACAGAGATGGAGAGTTTGTATGTGTGTGCGTGCGTGTGAAAGAGAGAGAGAGAGAGAGAGAAAGAGAGAGAGAGAAAGAGAGCGAGGGGGGAGAGAGTGACAGCGAGTTTGTGTGTATGTGTACGATATATAGATTGATATACGTACACACAGACATTGGGAGGCAGAGTTTGTGTGTGAGTGTGTGTAAGGTGGATTGAAAGACAGACAGACAAACAGACAGACATGGAGAGACAGACAGACAGAGACAGAGAGACAGATAGTGTGTTTGTGTGTAAGATAATTAGACAGACAGAAGCAGAGCGAGAAAGAAAGAGGGAGAAACATTGCGCGTTTGTGTAATAGATAGATAGACAGACAGACGCATAGCGAGAAAAAATAAGGGAGAGAGTTATGTTGTGAGTTTAAGATAGATATAGTAACAGAGAGAGAGAGAGAGAGAGAGAGAGAGAGAGAGAGAGAGAGAGAGAGAGAGAGAGAGAGAGAGAGAGAGAGAGAGAGAGAGAGGCAGATTTATTAACATCACAATAACGTCTTTGTCTATTTTCTATTGCAGGCAGTATACGAAATTGACGAACGAGGTACACTTTATTTAGTTTTGTTATTTATAATTGTGTGTAATACTTGTTTCTGTTGTAGATAAATATGTTTCTGGGTAGTATAAATCATTTGTCATTTATGTAAAAGTAAAAATCCCTTTCACAAGTCTGATGATGAAGCACCTGCCACAATGATGATGAGCAAAATGGTAATCACGCTTTTCGTCATGACACATGGCGATGATAACCAGACTAGTATGCACGACACTGGTGATCGCGAGAGATGGCGAAACATGACCGCCCATGCTTGTAGGCATACAACCTGATGACAATGACCAAACTATTTGTGTAAGTGTGTCTCGATGGAGAGGATTGGGGGAGGGGGGGGGGCGTTGTCCCTTTATGGCAGAGAGGTCAAGATCGATGTCTTATGTAATGTTAAGTTACTTCAGTTAACATGGGTGGCATTTAAGGATGACATCAATGTGATTCAGTTAATATGGATGACATTAGTAGATGTACTATGGCGGTTTGGGGCCAAAGGGGTAGTGGTAGCACAGGTGATGCCAAAAGAAAGCCTCCTAGGGGTCCAACCCCCCTCGGGGTGGCAGCACAGGGGTGCCAAAAGAAAGCCCCTCTAGGGCTCCAACCCCCCGGGGCCCCACCCCCCTAGGCCCCGGGGCGCCATCCTCTCGGAGCGCTACTTAGAGATATAGTATGTATGAGGTACACACCATGGACACACATCAGTGGCTAAAAGCGAATCCAACACGACAGCGTATGTACTGTTGGAGGAATACCGATGGAGAGTGGACCCACTACCACCCCCCAGGGGTTTGGTGCAACTACCAAAGATTTGAAGAGTCGCGCAGGGGACGTCGTCGTATTATAATGCACCACCGCAAGTGAATTAGAGCTACAACCTCCCAGGGTATATCAAGATGAATGGTTGTGAGTGGCTCAAACTCGGCACAGAGCTGCGCTGCGGTCGGCCTTGCGTTGGTCTTTTCTGTTCAAGGCACAATGCACAAGGCGAAGCGGGGTGTGACCATAGAAGAGTGTATATTCTGTGAGAGGGGGGTTAAGCGTCCTTATGAGATGTGTGAGCGTTGTACGCTAGACGTCTTCCATAGGATGATTTGGAAGTTTGAGAGGAAGACCAACATCAAGCTGCTTCCATATAGAGGTATGAAACTGGATTGTGTTTCAGAGACATGCCTACTTGCCAATGGTTCAAGAGTCCCACAACATTTTGTGGAAAGCCCTCAAGACGACGCTTTTGTGACTATCATCTCCGGATCATACAACGCCAAGGCAGAAGAATAAGTGGGGGAACTATAATCGTTCATACTCCTTGGGGTTGGAGGTCCTTAGGAGTTCCACCAGACTGTTTGGAAACAATCGCTGAGGAGGATGTGCAGAACGGGTGAATGTCTTGCCTGTCAATTTGAAGCTGACTGGGATAGTGAACCGTGGAGCAGCGATGTATCGGTGGCTGCACGATGTATGGTTCTGCAACATACACAGCACCCTTTTCGCTCTGGATAAATCCAAACTTGCGCGCCAGTCAACACACTTCCGCTTAAAACGATCACGCCGGATGTAGCGTGACTGAACGGAGCAAGCGTGATCGTTTTGTTTCTGCGTGACAAGTTTTATGAGCCGCGCGAGCGGGACAATTTTTTCTCGCTAAGAAAATTGCGCGGCCCAGAGCGGAGTTCAGAATTAGAGACTAGCGACTCAAACTTAAAATGAAGAATTGTAAGTGGCTTGTGCAAGAAGGGGCCTCGATCCGGTGCGATCGCAGGTGCCGCGGCGAGTTCTGCTACAAACACCTCCAACTACTTAAAAAGGGTAGGAATGTGTTTGGGTGCACTATCTGTAATACGGTAGTACAGCAACCATTCGATATGTGCCACACTTGTGATAGTGAACTAGCTGAGCGCTATGTGGCTCTGACAAGAGATTTGCCAGTAGACGACCCCTTGGAGAAATTCATCGAGGTGAAAGAGGCTATGAAAAAAGAGCGCGCTATCTAGCGGGCTATTTAGCAGGCGGGCTTCTGGCTGGTGGGGTGAAGTCAGTAAGCTCTTTTTTCTGGTGCAAGTCGGCAGAAACTTTGCGCCGAATTTCAGCCTGCTGTTGTCGAAATTTCACTGATTCATTCAGAATTAATTTAAATTCCGCATCAGAAATTTCCTGGTCCTGCAAGGCCGCCGAGACAAGATCGGAGATTATTGAAAGTTTCGATTCAACCAAAATCCTGATTTCGTCATGCTTCTTGGCTTTAAGTGCGCATCTGCGGGTCACCAACTTGCCGGCCGCCCCCAATAGCCCACATACGAGAGCACCTATCTCTAGGCCGAAGACGACTGGGACTGCAATGGCGGTTGACAGAAGTCCCACACTCACCGTAAGCAGTGCTGTATCAATCCCATCCAAGACATTCACAACCTGGTGGTACTTCTTATACAACAGAGACCGTTTTTCATGCTCAGCCTCCAAACTCTTCTGTAGTCTAGTGATCTCTTGAAGACGAAAGGTCTGGTCGGGCGCCATTGTATAGTAGTGCACCTATATATTCAATTCGTGGTTATACGTTTTGAATCCTCATCAGTGACAGGGTTGTTGGTATACAAAAGTTTTATAAGAAAATCCACGGCGAAACCTTAACTTCTCTCAAATTGATGGTATCAACACCCTAGCATCCTTAAGTATGTTTACTACAATTCGGATCATCAGTAACTTCCACACGCACTTCTTCACCAAAAGTAATAATAATCCAACCCATCGCCCTGAGCGCTAGAGATTTTACTTGAATACCAGGCATAACATCCCCCCAATATGTAAAAGGCCCATTCATAAGAAGGAGCTTGATATATAGGGTGCTCCCTGGAATAGGACGATCGATAGTATTCAGGCCTGGGCTGGCTGTTCACCACCAAACTAAGGGTGTAAACGTTATCGTCACCTTTAAGGTAAGAACTGCACCTGCCTCATAAGCCAACATATACCCCATCAGCAATGCTAAGTATACATGGTAGTACTCCCATATTTGTAAGGTAACCAGGTTTAGTACCCGACCACCCAAGATAGGGATTTTGTACCACAAACCACAACAGGCCAGCCAGGAGCACCGAATTGACCTTCCAAATATTTTTTTGTGTTGTTCCAGTTCTCCGATAGCTCTAGTCTGGGCATCTAACAACAGCAGCAGTATGTTGCTCATCAACATATTTTTTAGTGGCCGACATCTTGCTCCCCCACCGGTTCAGCGACATTGGTGATTCTATGGGTGCCCATATTTAGTTCCTCTGTCAGCGTTCCACGTTTAGAGAGCCGCTCCGTAAAACCACGCGTAGCAGGCATCACTAGGTCCCGAAGGCTCCCCCACATTAGTGAGGCGAAACCCACCCATGGATAGTGTACCTTGCATAGTGTCCCCATACTTGCTCACGAGCCCAGCTCGGCTGAGCTGGACAACTGTACCTCCGTTGCACTTTCCAACAGACATGGTCTATACCATACGCAGTATTATGTCTTCAAATTGCTGCCCGCCCGCCAGCCCACGAAGCACATGAAGACATAAATGACCACAGATCACATCGTCTGCTCTCTGCAACTGAAAAGTTTGGGTGCGCACGGGACACCCTAGATAATCCAGGATCTCCTGGGGTGGGTCAAGCCCGAAACTATCGAAGTAAACTGCCATAGGCCCCGCCCTGTAATAAGCCACCCAGTGGGTCCCCTCACCCTCTGATGAGTCTAGATTGACAATCCCACACTCCGGATTGTGTAGAGCTGCGGGAAGACCATCGCGCATAAACACACCGCGGAAGTGGGGTATATCTTTGGCAGCTTTCTCAATATCAAGTTGCTTAATGCTTCTTTTTTTTCATTCCCTTACCCCTAGCGAGGTACACACCCTTTCCATCAAGAAGTTTGATCGCTGGACCATAAATAGGATGGCTCTCCAAGATGTCCTTTAACACAGGCTGGCAAACCCCGACCCTCCATCGCCCGGTTATGACGAGCCTGATCAACTGCCTGTGCCACACCAGCAGCCCCACCCATCAAACCCCCCAATCCACCCAGCCAGGGGAGTGCCTTAGCCAAGAGGGGGATCACAGCCCCCAAGGCGGGGAAAAACCCACCCACCTTAACCATCTTTTTGATCTGACTCTTCGAGAAGGTCAGCTCAGCCCCAGAACCCACAGCAACATTCTTCTTAATGTGGTTAATCTGACGCTGGGTCAGGCCGACCTTATCAGCACCATGCAGCTGCCCCACACCCAAGCGTAGGGCGGCACCAGTGCCGTCTTTCGCCGCCTTGACCAACGTCTCTTTCTGCCCCGGAGAGAGGCTCAACCCATACGATACCAGCGCCATAGTTATCTCAGTATATCTCTAGTGTTTAATTCAAGACTGTAGTAAACTTCCTGCCATCAGATTCCAAGAACAGAGACTTATCAGCAATGATCACCGCGAAAGCCTTGGTGTCTGCAGGCACAGAAACGTCAAACTCCACCTTGAGGGTGATAGCTTGAACTGCGTTCTTAATGGCTTCAGACTGGGCCCGCAAATCAATAACATGTATGGGGTAGAGGGCCACGAAATCTATAGGACTCACCAGGTTGGACGACTCTCGACTGGTAATACCATAGAACGCCTCCTTGAAGTCTGCAAAAGCTTTGTAAGGACCCGAGAGGTTTATACTCAGCGAAGTCGACATTCAGGATCCACTTAGGGGGTAGCGTGCGCTGTTGATCAGGGCGTGAATATTCTTCACCCGCACATGATCAAATAGGGCATTGTTCTTCGTCTGATCATTTTCACGAGCTGTTTGAAAAGCCACCAGAATCCATCGAGGTTTTTCCGTCTGGGATTTAACCCCCAACTGCCAGGTGAAGGAATGTGGACTGCGGCACATGCCAAACTATCACACTGTAAGGTGCGGAAAGCCACAGGCACTCTAACTTTATTCTCTATCAGAGTCATGAGCGAGCTCATATAGGTCAGAGAGGGAATAACGTGAGGCATCATCCAGGCAATCTTAGACAGTTCATTCCTACCCTCTGGTGGGGGAACCACAGCGGTTACGGCAGCTCTACCTTCCGCAGCGGCCACAGCCGCCCGCGCGAAACTACTGCGATGGATGGCCTGAGCATCGTTCTGGCGATCTAGCAGTAGGGACTGCTTTACACCATAGAGCACCTTCTGATAATCATTACAAAACCCAAAGAAGTATTTGAGTGGAACACAGAAACTGAAGGTGCCCGGAGTGGCAGGCTTACCCATCACGATAAGCCGACGCCTTTCCCAACCCGCATTCCCTGCCACAGCAGCCCCCGCATCTGAGTCCTTATACCAACACATATTGAGGCCTTCACCCCAAGCAAAGTCCGCCCCACACGACAGAAGGGTCATCATAGTGGTGGCCTGCCCAGGATATGACACATCATCGATGGTGTTGTTGTTGAGTTGGTAACGTATTTTGTTGAACATGAACGCGACCGCGTTGTTAACCAAAGCCACCAGACTATTCGCATCATAGTGTTCCTCTCGAAACGATCTGAGCCGGCCTTCTACAAGAAGATAGCTCTTGGAAGGGCAAGTGAAGGCATCCTGAGCGTGTATATCAATCTGGATAGTGGTATTCTGGTTGAGAGCGGCAGGGTTCTGTGACTCATACTCCCGATACTCAAAGGATTCAATACCTTCATCGACATGCACAGGCTCGGTAATTTCAAGCATAGAAGTGCGGAGCTCCTCCATGGTGATATTATAAACGTCTAGACTTATCTCTAATTGTCTTGAAACCTCCACCTCGGCTGGCGATGTCCAGCGACTCCAGACTGGGGGGCTGGACAGCGAGCTGCACTTCGGGCTGGACAGTGAGCTGCTTCAAAACTTCAGCGCTCTTAGCTGTGAGTTCCCTCTTCAGCTGGGGCGGCAAAGGCCTGAGAGCGTCCACCAGCTTTTTGGCAGCTGCGCCTGCGGAGGCCACAGACTCCGTCGTCTTGGCCACATTCCTAACTAAGGGGCTGCCAACAAATTTGGCAACTTTACTGACGGCACTGGGTATCACCTTAGCACCTGAAGAGACCAGACTTCCAACCGCCCGAGCTGCCGAGCCCAACCAATCGAACATCCCCCCACCTACCCGCATCCGACGTCTTCGGAAAACATACATGGTTACACACTGCGAATATGTAGCCTTATAGTTATTTGCTCACCTCTAAAGTTTAATTGTGCGCCGTCTTGGTCAGTCAACCAGACGCGTATGCTGTGTATACTACCAGCTTGGGTGATAGGGAGGTAGACAGCAGTTCTGGGAGACTCTAAGATCTTATAGCCAGGGCACACGTTGGGGAAGAATGAGTAGATGGTGGGGTGGGTCCCCCCTCCGAGATAAGACCCACTCACCACATTACAATTGAACCAGAATGCTATTCACATGGAAGATGTCTATTGGCTTCTCCCCTTCTTTATAGCCCTTAGTCAATATTTGTGGGTCAAACCCAAGTATTTTGCGCAAAGACGAAGCGCCCATATCAACCTCATAGTCAGGGCTGGTTATCTTTACAAAGGTCCGAAGGGTTGAAGGGTTGGGTCCTATGGTGATGTAATACTTCTCCTCAGCCTTCTCATTCCAATCCTTGGCCTCCTCCATCTTTCTTTGAATCGCTCGATTGATCTGGGCGAGCTCATAGGCCCCCTCTTCTATGGTGATGGTTTTCCACTCCTTCTTCTCCACACGGTAGACGAAAGTATTGTTGGTGGAGTTAACATTGCTGATGGAGTTGTAGGTCTCTAGATTAAGCAAGGCCAGCTCGTATGACTTCTGGGGGTCAAGGTACAGCGCAGGGGAGTAGTAGGTCGTCCAGTCGCCTTTATCCGACGTTACCACCAGGGACATATTCTCCTTCGGTGCGAGTCGCACCTCCATCGCTGCGAGCCGGTCGCGGATGTCCTTCAACACTTGAAGCTCCATGATTAATGAACGAAGATTCTTCTGTTCAACTTGAGGGCCTGCTCCTTAGAGATCGCCCCACTACGCATAAGCTCATCCAATATCGCAGATATTTCTGTGTCAACTCCTGTATTCCCCGCCTCCTTCGAAGCTACTAACAGGCTAGGCGCTCCACCAGAGTGTTGGGATCGTTGTAGTATAACACACCACTACCACGGATTAGTCCGTATTTTCTTCCCTTTCTGTTATAAACTGGTATTTTAGCTAGTTGAGCCAGCCGGCTAAATGTCTCAATAGCCTGTGGGGTGTATTGCTTTGCTTTGATGAACCGCTTGGTTAGGAGATCGTACAGTGTCTCATCTACCGGGGCCGACAATACTAGGGTGTCCCCATCAAAAGCTTGCAGCCGGCCCGCAGCCAGAGCTGCGGGATCAATAGTTAGGGTGCCGAATTTGCTCCCTCGGAGTTTCAACTCTTGCCCACGGACGATAACCTCTTGCCGATTATCCAATATAGTTTTAACACGCTCCCTGTATGCCTGTATAGCTGCAATATCTCGATCTATTTGTTCAATCTCCTCCTTAGTGGCGCCGGCCCTCCTCTTCTTCCCCCCGAGCGTGTTTGAATTGAGTTTTGCGGTGGTATCAAGGATGCCGCGAAGTACATCATCCGGCTCATTGAGGAGCGAGCTAGGCATTGGGTAATTATATTTCCCACTAATGATCTCCTCATCCAAGCCCTGATCTACATCAATTATAATAGGCCCGGGGGCTCCAAACACTGGGGAGGCGGCCTCATCCTCAAGAGCTCTGGCCTGTGCTCTACCCTCAATGGGTAGAACCCTACCCAACGCCTCAATAGCCCGAGATAGCTCGTTAGCTTGTTTGTCTGCTCGTCTAGCCAATTCACTGGTCTGTTTGTCTGCTATTTTAGCCAACTCACCGGTCTGAGCTTTGACGATTTGGCTTATTGCCCCCGTTTGTTGCGCTGACCTCTCTGCTACAGTTTTAGTAATTGGTGTGAAGAGTTTAGCCGCCTCCTGTTGTAAATCTGCTTCCCCCATCTTCTCTGCCAGAAACCGCTGCTTCAGGCGGTCCCGACGTGCTAGATAATCCTTCACAAAAGCGTTACGCTTTGCTTGGTTAGTCACATCAGCCCACATGTTGTTGCTATCACAATAACATATATATCTAAATAGAAGACTTCGGGATATAGAACCGATCGAATCCACATCGGTATTTACCATCGTGAGCCTTGCTGGTCAGGTCGATCACTGCGAAACCATAAGGCTTGCTAGTGCACTCTGTGAAGAACTCCCTGAATTCATCAAAGGGCATATCACCACCAACATAGGAGTCGTGGATGGCGCGCAGGTTCTTCGTATCTTGGTTGAAGATCACCAATAGATTGGCAGTTGTCGCGGATGGCCTGCTTGGGGATTCTGAAGAAGCTCTGGGTTAGGTAGAATGTGTCGGCACCGCCGTGCCGGCCCTGGCAGAAGTACTTCTCGATCGGCCCCTGCTTCTCCAGCATGACATCATCAAAGACCATGACAGCCCTCTCTTCGAGATTTAGGTCCTCGACTGGGATGATGTCATCGGCCGAGCTATGATAGGAGGCAATATTTTGCCCCGCAGCCTGCCCGACAGACTCGGCCCAATCCTGGAGGAACTGGTACTTGTCCTGCCCCAAAGACTTCGAGTACAGGTGCAGTCGGTCGTAGTTTAGGTAGCCCGGCTTCAGCAGCAGGTTGAGCATCATGTTTGTTTTTCCGCACCCCGATGGCCCGCACACAACACAACGAATGGTGTCTGGCAGCAGCCAGTGGTGGTGGTGGTGGGCTTTGTCCTCAAGATCGAAGTTGGTTATCTCCATCATCAATTAAATATATACACATTTGCATTGTCTTCAATATGTATTGCCTGCGTTGTAAGAAGCAGACTCCTACGCTGGAGGAGTCGGAGGTCGTGCTGAAAAATCGTCGGATAACAAGGCGCGGCATCTGTGAAGTTTGTGGGGCTAAGAAGAGCCAGATTGTTGGTATGGGGCTCCTCAACAAAGCACTGAATATGTTGCCTTTGCCTGAGATGCATATGAGGCTGCCTAAGGGCGTCAGCTCTGAGGATGTTCCTGGGGGCTCGTTCCAGAATACGGGGAAATATAGCTACTGTGGTCCTTTCACTAAACTAGATAAGCGATTGGCCCAGGGCTATGAGGGGGCCAACACTCTTGACCGCGCCTGCAAAGCCCACGACATTGCTTATGCGGCTCATAGCGATAGGCTAACCGCAACATTGCTGATGACATCCTAGCCGCGGTGGCTGAAAATATTGCGGCGTCTGCCCTCGACTGGGAGAGGCGCGATGCTCGCATAGTCTCGGCCCTGATGTCTGCCAAGAGCCGCTTTGGTATGGGCACGCCCTCGTTTTGAATATATAGACATCTGCAGTATATCAATATGTATTGTTTTCGGTGTAAGAGACAGACCCCCACTAAGGGTGGGACGATTACCAAGATGAAGAATGGACGGTCGGTTAAGAGTGGCACCTGCGTTGTATGTGGTGGAAGGAAGAGTCAGATTGTTAGTGGGAAAGGACTCATCCTGGGACCCAACTCACCACTCAAGGATATCCCCCTCTTGGGATGGCTGTTATAGAGATATGTGATATGGTCTTACAATAATGGAGCGTGTTTACTACAGCCCGCAAGGTTATTGGAAAGGGCTTTCAGCTATGAAGAAGCTGGCTGCTGCGGCTAAGGTCAGTGAGACTGAGGCTAGGGAGTGGCTTCAGAAGCAGGCTATCTGGCAAATCTACCTGCCGCGGCCTCGCTATATTCCACGACCCCACATCGCCGAGTCCACACCGAATGCCGTCCATCAAGCAGATCTCTTGTTTCTCCCGCATGATCGCGTTGGCCGCAGGACCTATAGGTATGCCTTGACGGTGGTCGACGTCGTCTCACGCTATAAGGAGGCTGAGCTGCTAACAGAAAAGAGTAGCGACGCGGTTGCATCAGCACTTGGACGGATCTATAAACGCGGGCCGCTCAGATGGCCTAATCTTTTGCAGATTGACCCCGGGCGGGAGTTTATGGGTGCCGTCAGTCAGCTGGTCGCTAAGCATAAGACACAGGTACGTCGTGGGCAGGCTGGGAACCATCGTCAGCAGGCAATTGTCGAGCGGTTCAATCGCACTCTGGCTGAGAGGTTGTTCGGAGCCCAATACGCCCAGAAGTTGTTGCTCGCTGCCCGAGGCTCAGATGAACGGTCGGTCGAATGGGTGAGAGCTCTACCCCAGGTAGTCGCTGCGATCAATAATGAGGTGATTCGTTTGACTGGTAGGAAGCCAGCTGAGGCGATTAAGGATTCGTCCGTCTCCCACGCTCCAGCCGCGCCTGCCCGCCGCGCCATCGGGGGTAAGGAACCTTTGATTCCAGCCGACTCGCAGGTCAGGTATCTCTATGCCGCGGGCGAGCTTGAAGGGGGGCAGCGTCGGGCCACTGATCCTACATGGTCGCTGACTTTGCACAGGATTGATCATATCACCCAGCAAGAGGGGCAGCCCACTCTTTACTATCTGGTGGATGGACCGGCTCGTGGATTTGTGCGTGAGGAGCTGCTCATTGCTCCTCCAGACACACAGCTACCCCCTAGCAGGATTCTAGGTAGCCGTAGGCCCTAGTAGTTGACTACCATCAGCACAAATCCACTTTTTCGTGTCCATGGGGCTCAGAGATGTTTTGTTCATCTCATAAACTCCTATCTGGTGGCCCTTGCTTCGTATGGCAACTTGTGTGTGCTTGTATTCACGCTGGCCGAACAGACTGTCCTTGTAGTGTTCGTGTCTGAGGTCCTTCTTCACAACTGTTCGAGCCACTCCTTTAGCTTTCTTGATGTTGGTGGCCTCTAGGATTGAGTACATCTTTGGTCTGAGACCGACAAACTCAGCTATCGAGCGACCGTTGCATTCATCTTTGAATTTGCCAACCACCTTTTTATTCGCAGTCGAATGGTTGGGGTGGTCACGCGGATAATCAGAGAAGTCGTACCAGTCGGGGTGAGCCTTCATGTCTGCGTACACATCCTCAGTCTCCACCTGAAGTAGAAGGGAGTCAGTATCTGTGTAGCAGAGCTCGAGTCTATTACCGTATTGGGGTTTAAGCTTGTTGTACCAGAAGTCGTACATGAGGTACTTGGATAGGTCCAGGATGGCCTGTCCACAATAGACTGGTTTATTCAGCTGGACCTTGGTCTTGATGCTGTGCACCGCAACCAGTCCACCGTTGAAGATTCTACACGTTTCGTAGTTGGGGCTGGCGATTAATTTTCGGAGTCGGTCAGTCTCGGTGCCTCTGACAAGATTGACTCTGATACGTTTGCGAACATTCTCCATACTCTTCCCGAAGACGGCATTGTTCATCAGCTTGAAGAAGTCCTTCTCAGATTCCGACTTGGCTTAGGCACGTAGAGAGGTGTTCATCTCTATGTAGGGCTTCATCCATTGGGACTGATTGAACTTGATGGCTCGGTGGATCTGGGTGACCTCTAGACCGAGGTTGTGATAGAGTTTGAGATTGCGGTAGTGGACGACGTATCGCTCCTTGTTGTGGAGGTGGGGTACCAGCTTTGTTTGCTCCGTGAACTTACCCCCCAGTTTGTTCTGGAGCTCGCGCTGATAGCTGCTCAACCAGGCCTCGGGGACGGTCATGGTTTCTGGGGCTAGCGGATAGTCGCTGTGGGCTTCATGTAGATGTGCTGGGTACTTCATATCAACCTCAACAAGCCATCCCTCTGGGGCGTTGTCGGGGGTGTTCAGTATCTCCTCGAGTGTTGGATTGGCCCATTGGAACCCCCGGTGGGGAGGTATTCCATCATGGCCCACCCATACAGATTATTTGCATCGAGGTACATGATCCATGAATTGGGAGTTGTGGGGTTATAGTCTGAAGTCTTGGGGTTGTTGGCCTTAGGCATATCGCTTTGAGACCATGGCCACACCCCCTCGGAGACCCTTCTCAAAGAGGAGGTGCATGTCCAAGGTCGGTTAGGAGCTCGAGTTGCACCTTCGTCTTTTTTAGGAGTGCGTCCCATGCCAGGCCGGGTGCACTGATGTAGTGGGCTGTCGAGCTGATACACCGACATGCAGGTGTCTCGGAATGCCTCGAAGATATCAACCAACAAGCCGACGTCTGTTTTCAGGTATAGGTCGTGGTAGCCTCCGAGTGTTTTGCAGTCGAGCTCCTGCCACACTTTCTGGGCGGGGCGTAGTCAGAGTCACTGATTCCTTCTCGGGTGAGCTTGCTGTAGAATGCCTCTTTGGGTGGTAGGCGGTCCTCTGCAAAGCGCTCGAAGCTGTCCATGTATTCGTAGGGGTATACGCCCTTGCGGAGAAGGATATGTGATTGGCTCTTGCTTAGCGTGGCCCTGAACTTGTTCATTAAGGTAGTCCAGGGGGTGTGCTTCTCTGTGTTGCACGTCTCACATCTTGAGATTATGTCGTTGCCCCTACGTGTCAGAGCCATTGATTTGCCACAGTGCGTCAGCTCGCTGAGGTTCCCTACCAGGGTGTCTAGAGAGCTATTCATGAACTGTAGGCTGTCAATGAATTGCAGCTGTCCGATTGTGAAGGAGGCGTACTTCTCTATGGTGTTTGGTATGCAGGTGATTGTTGTGTTGTCTACTTGTTTGGTTTGCCATGTGCCGTCTTTCTTCTTCTTGTAGACGGTCCTTTTTCCCCAGTCCAGACGGCCGGCCGCTTGCATGATGATGTGGGAGTCGTATCCTCTTAGATTGTGGAAGACTACAGGTATCCTCAGCTTGTCTCTGTTTATGCGCCATGCTAGATTACAGACATTGTGGGCTGCGCCCCGGTATTTGCCTGTAATATGGACAGTGGTCTCTCACCTTGTCCTCCGCCAGCGGCTCTTTACAGAATGTGACAGGTCGTGGCGGAGGCAAAGTCTTCACGGTCTTTTTGCCCCAGCACCATCAGTGCCGGCCGCTGTAACTTATTGTGGATGATGACCTGCTCTCGCCCCAAGCGTTTGAGGAATTCATCGGCAGCGTTCCTCCCCCCCCGATATATGACAGGGTTTGTGGTGAGACCGTCAGAGCGTACAATGGTGTAGCCGAAGCCGCAGGGGGGCTGCTCGGCAAGTTGACGCGTGTTGCTCTGGCTTGGATCCATTGCCGCGCCGTGTACTGGTACGTTCAATGTCTCAAAGTCTGCGTATATGATGTATGGTGCCCTCATCTGTTTCTGGAGGGACTTGAATTTCATCTTTCCCTCTTTAGACATGACATTCACCTGGCTGGCTGTGTTGATGCCTTGACAGAGTGGCTCATGCTGATCCAAGGTTTCCTGAGAGGAGTGTACATGGAGACAGTTGAGACATGGATACTTCTTACCCTTGTGTTTGCTGTTTCCATATAGAAGCCGTCCCACATCCTTGACCCAGACATAGTGCCTATTCTCATCCTTACACAGGAGCAAGAGGTTGACTTGGTTGCAGTTTGAGTGTAGTGGTTCGGAGTATCGTTGGTCCATTGTCCCACCCAAAGACCCTGATGGCTATGGTGGGATTCTGGTTTTCGAACTTAGCAATACTGGTCAGCTGCACCGGGAATTGGATTCCTTCAAAGTTTAGCTCTCCCAGGTGGGCGCTATAATTGTTGAGCCTATCAGGGTGCTCTCCGTGCGCTACTGGGTAGAGGGCTGAGAGTATGGCCCATTCAAAGCAGCGGTTGTCCTCATTCTTCACATTCACAACACTGCGTGGTGGGATGAAGCTGGGGGTCGCGAAGTAGCTAGAGCCTCGGAATGGTTGGTATTTTGCAATGTAGAGGTCGAGCTGCACACACTCATCATAGGCTCCAATCAGAGCCCTGTGAGGTGAAGCATTCACTGTCAGCGAATATCTTGGCTACTGGCGAGGTCCAGCCCCTCATCAATATCCCCCTCATGTAGTACTTCATAGTTCCTGCTTCCGTGGGTTGCGATTGCTGTAATCTGTTCACCTTCTGGGGTGGTGCGATAGTATTTTAGATGGAGATATAGCTGCATTTTAACACTGCCGTACTCCTCTAGCGCTGTTACTATCAAGGTCTTGGTGGTAGGTCTCATCGCTTCGAGAAATAGATCTGGGTTGTCATACTCCGGTGCCTTCGGGTACGACGGCTTCATATTTTCTCAAGCTCCCCTCAACCTCTCGGGTGAGTTTGAATTCGGGTGCATTGCTGTAGAATGCCGCCTCCCTCTCCTTCTCTCGCATGCGGACGTTCGAGGAACTCGGCTTCACGATCGGCGTGGCGCTCGGCGCGCTGCTGGGCGCGGCGTCGGCGCTCGGCACTGATCGCGGCTCGGTCCTCGGCGGTGCCGTGTATGAATCTCAGAGCGGCGGTAATCCCTGCTTCGAGTCGTGCCCCATGTAGATTGGGGGTCTTCTCGAGCAGGGCGGCCCTAGCCATCTCGCGCGCTCTGGATATTTCCCCCTCAAGAACGGCCTTCCTCCTCCCACTGTATGGCATCCCATACTCGCGGGCTTGCTGCTTCAGTTGATTCAGTGTAGGCATGGCTAAATACACAGATCCACCAGTCTCTAACTAGTTGGTGTGTAAGTACACCGATGACTTCACCTCTCTCTAATTGAAAGTTCAATCCACTCTAATCTTAGCAATTCGACGAATCTCTGCATTATAGTCCTTTACATTCTCTTCGTACCAGATTCGGTGATACTCCTTGTCATATCCACATTCTTTACATACTTCTAGGAGGTTGTTGACCCCCTTCCCACATTTCCGACATGGTTTAATACATGAACCCTTCCGTATTAGCACTGCATGGACTTTGCAGTAGTCCCTCATACAGCTACGATTGCAGGGCTCCGTGGAACGTAGCCGTAGCCACTTACAGTTGTTCTTCGCGGTGCGCATCCTGGTATGTCTGCAGATGATACACTCTAAATCGACGGTTCGGTCGCCTGTAGGCGCCCCGTGCGTGCGCTCCGGGATGATACAACAGAGGACGGCCCGGTCGCCTGTAGGCGGCCCGTGTGTGCGCTCCGGGATGCAGAGGATGGTTCACCGCCAGGTGTGCGCCCCGGGGCCTAGGGGGGCGGGGCCCCGGGGGTTGGGTCCCTAGGGGGCTTTCTTTTGGCGCTCCTCCACTACCACCACCCTTTTGGCCCCAAAGCCCCACTAGCCATCTACTAGGGTATCTCACTTCTGTGTATTGTTGGAAAAGTATTTGCCAGAATTGTTCTGCGCAGACTTCAAGTCCTAGGAGATCACGTCTACCCCGAATCAAAGTGTGGCTTTCGACAGAACCGGTCTACCACTGATATGATATTCTCATTGCGAAAAATGCAAGAGAACATGCCGTGAACAGAATCAACCACTGTCTATTGCCTTCATCGATCTCACAAAGGCATTTGATTTGATCAGCCGTGAGGGTCTGTTCAAGGCACTAAAGAAGATTGGCTGCCCACCAACTCTTCTGTCCATTGTGGAATCATTCCACACAGGCATGAAGGGTATAATCAAGTTCGATGGCGCAACTTCTGAAGAGTTTGAAATCAAGAGTGGAGTTAAGCAAGGTTGTGTACTAGCTCCCACCCTCTTTGGAATATACTTTTCACTTCTACTGAAATATGCCTTTCGTGATCAGGATGGTGGTATATACATTCAATCACGCTCAGATGGCGGCCTCTAACAATGCTCAGAGCATTGAAGGCCAAGACCAAAATTAGGAGGGTACTGATCAAAAGTTGCTTTTTGCAGATGATGCTGCAGTTACGACCCACTCTGATGAAGAATTTAAATTGTCTACTATCTGCATTCTCCAATGCTTGTTCTGAATTTGGTTTAACAATTAACAAAATGAAGACACAGATTATGTCACAAGGTGCACATGGGGTATCATCAATCTTTATTGACAACGCCGAACTAGAGATGGTAGACCATTTTACATATCTAGGATCAGTGGTAAATAGCAAATTATCCCTAGATCAGGAAATCAACATCCGGATTGGTAAGGCAGCAACAACAATGAACAGGTTAAGAAAAGAGTCTGGGAGAACAGGAAGCTTACTGCCAAAACAAAAGTCCTTGTCTATCAAGCCTGTGTCCTTAGTACTCTTCTTTATGGCAGTGAAACCTGGACAACTTACTCACACCAAGAGAAACGTTTAAACAGCTTTCATATGCGGTGTCTGCGAAGAATTCTTGGTATTAAGTGGCAAGACAATATCACAAATACTGAAGTATTGGAAAGATCAGGTTGTGTGACGGTTTATTTCATGCTCAGTCTTCGTAGACTTAGATGGATAGGACATCTTAGGAGGATGGATGATGGTAGAATACCAAAGGACATCTATTTTTGGTGAATTACAGATGGGTAAGAGATCTCAGGGTCGGCCTCTACTACGATACAAAGATGTGTGTAAGCGGGACATGATTGATACAGGCATTGATAATGCACAGTGGGAGCAAGTCGCCGCTGAACGTGTTGCATGGAGGGCAAAGATCAGAAATGGAATAAAGACAAAGGAGAAAATTATTGCAGATAAGTCACACACCGAGCGTGTGAGACGTAAGATGGTGCATGATGGTGGAAATGACCACGTGTTCACATGCACCCACTGTGAACGGACATTTACAGCGCGAATTGGCCTTATCAGTCACATTCGCTACCGCCATAGGTAAAAGTTATTATGCCTTTTTTAAGCACAAACTATCGTCTGTCAAGACGGCAAGGTGCCAATGATGATAGTTAGGTAGTTAGTTAGTTAGTTAGTTAGTTAGTTAGTTCTTTCGTTCGTTCGTTCGTCAGTCAGTCAGTCAGTCAGTCAGTCAGTCAGTCAGTCAGTCAGTCAGTCAGTTAGTCGCGGTTCCAACTTCATGGCAACATGTCGTCTCCATTATGCTCTGTTCCTGTGCCAGCGAATATCACACAAAATGTTTCTCACTGCTCAATGTAAAAAGTGGAACAGACAGGAGTCTCGGCAAGCCAACAGCGCGCATCGGTACATTGTGCATAATGCTGCCGCCTGAATGCCAACACAAAAATCCTCCACAAAATATACAGTTCTTAGTCGATGGAATCGGCAGTCACCAGAAAGACTTAATTGACCCAGGTTTTATCCCACAATGCTCGGTCTCTTTCCGCAGGGCTTGCCACCGAAAGTTCCGCACAAAGCACTAACTCCGTAACTCTAGCGACGACTCCCAGGAGTCTTCTGAAAAAATGCGCTCGTGAACAGAAAAGGAAAACCAGTCAATACAGCGTCAACTGGCAATTGCTCCGAACATGCTGTTCACTGTGCAAACAACAGCGGACAGATGTAAAAGCATTCCACACGAATCTCACAGCTCACAGTGTCGCGCCACGCACTCACTCAGTAGCTGGGCGACGGAACCATGTACTACCAGTCCAACATGCGGACAATACAAATGCAAACCGTAGCCACAAGCACAAACATGCCAGAGGACTTAACGGTTCAATGCCAAACCGCCATGTTGGGGACCGTAAGTCCATTTGGAAAGAGAAATTACGAGGGAAGGAGAAAAAGAGAAGGAGACAGAGAGAGAAGAAAAAGTTAAGTTAAAGTTAACTGAGTGATAATAGGTTCAGTTAAAGCTGGATACGGAGAGAAAGAGTTAAATTAAAGTTGGATAGGGAGAGAAAAAGTTAAGTTAAAGTTGGCTAGGGAGAGAATGAGTTAAGTTAAAGTTGAGTAGGGAGAGAAAGGGTTAAGTAAAAGTTGAACCGAGAGAGAAAGAGTTAAATTAAAGTTGGATAGGGATAGAAAGAGTTAAAGTTAGACAAAGAGAGAAAGAGTTAAATTTGGAGAGGCGAGAAGGAGAGAGAACAAGTGTGTTAATTTAAATTTGGACAGCGAGAGAAAGAAAGAGTTAAATTAAAGTTGGACTGAAAGAGAATGAGTTAAGATGAAATTGGAGAGAGAGAGAGAGAGAGAGAGAGAGTGAGAGAGAGAGAGAGAGAGAGAGAGAGAGAGAGAGAGAGAGAGAGAGAGAGAGAGAGAGAGAGAGAGAGAGAGATTTAATTTATAGTTGGCACAGAGAGAGAAATGCAGATTCAGAAAATGGTCGATGGCTAGTTTTTCTGCATTCCAGGCTGCCTTATGTGATGATACATGTGCGGGCTGCTTGTGTTTGTCAGACAGCTGTCTCTTCAACAATGAACTGCAGATTTAAATGAAGAACGGCTTATTGTCGGGGCTCTGGCGATTTGGCTTGTCAATCTACTGTTTCCTTCACGAGATCACATGGGGCAATAATGAGCATTTTGTGAGATTTTGCACTGGTACAAGAATGGAGCAATTATTGAGCGACCCGTAGTTGTGAAGTTGGAACCATACGACTAACTACTATGACCACTACCGAGAGAAAACGTTAAAGTTGGACAGAGAGTGAGTTACATTAAAGTTGGACGGAGAGGTTAAAGTAACCAATTTTATCTATATCCCAATCCAGAACACATACAAGTTTGTGGACAAAATGAGTTCATCAACCGCATCAATGACTCCGTGACATGTCAGCGCTGTAGAGAGGGAACCTACAATGATGTCCTCAATCATAACAGGACATCTTGCCAGGACTGTTCAGAGTTTAGTGGCGGACAACTCCCTGCCAATTGTCGTACAGGAAATGATATTTTCAAGAACACAGATTCGGGAATGAATATTAATAGAATTGCTTGTCTTGTTTCTATTATTTTTGCAGTTTTGGTAATTGTTACTTATTTGATTTTGAAATGGTGGAAATGTGTATATAATCACAAGCACGGTAGAACTAAATATACGTATTTGCTAGAAATGTGCCTTTCTTTTGTAGTAACTATTCATATGGGATTTTCATGGATAATGAGTGTCTTTGTAACAAACACTACTGTGGGAATAATAATTATTAGCATCGTAACTATTATTCTGTTTCTTGTATCTTGCTGTTTGCTGTACAAGGTTTGGAATCAAACCAAAAGTAATCATGACAACTGTGTCCCAGATAATGCTTCTACAGAATGCACACAGGTTATGGAGCAATTGACATGTTTAGATGTTTAAACACCATGTTCTTATACACAGCTGATGTAATCAACATACATGCTATGATAAGATTATAAAAATGTAATTTAATAGTCTTGATTGTCATTTTGGCAAATATAATTTTCATGATAGCAATTATTATGATTATTTTAAAAATGTTTACTTATTCAGATTGTTTTATTTCTGTTGTGCCCAATTCAATAGCAGAAGTCTCACATAAAGAACAGCAGAGTAATCAATAACAACCTCAATTCCCCCGTGGTGAAATCCCACTTCAAGAGGCAGAATCATACACCTGTTTGGGAATCGATGATGGACAATAATGGGGGAACAGATAGAGATATTAACACAAGAATACAAAGGACAAGAGGAGCTTCCATAGCACTAGGACATCTGTGGAAGTAAAAGACAGTTATACTTAGCATCAAATTTAGGAACTTTAAATTCAGTATTAAAGCAGTTGACCGCGTTGCGCAGGGTTTTAACGTGTTGGTATGCGAACCTGTCGTTCAGAAAGCAATGGCAAACTACTGAACGTAAACTTGCCAAGACATCAACAACAGCGATGTCCTGTAAATAGGATATGCAAAAGACAAAAAAAAATTAAATAAAAATTAAAGCAGTACAGTACTGTATGGGTCAGAAATATGGAGAGCAACTAAAATAATTGTAAATAAACTACAAACATTCACAAATTATGTAATAAAATGTTACCACAGAATCCCCAACGTAGAGCTCATGGAGAGAACTGAAAAATTCCAGTGTACCAAGAGGTGAGGAAAGCTGAGACAGTATAGCTAGATACTCTCTTCTCTAGAACCCACAAGGCATATGAAATAGCCGGATACCTAAAGACACACAGAGAAGAGAATTACAGAGATGACTAATATTTGGAGGACATAAAGGGAACTGCAGGAGATAGCAAAAGAGAGAACTGCTGGGCGGGGTTTGGTTGATGGCCTGTGCCCCAGTGGAAGAAAACGTGCAGAAGAAGAAGGATCTGTTTGTATGAAGACTGCAACTACTTCACAAGCCAACAGTTCATCGTGTTGTATTGACAGTGGGGTTTGTATGCAGACTGCAACTACTTCACAAGCCAACAGATCACCATCTTGTATTGACAGTGGGGTTTATGTCCTGGCAGTCTTTGTTTTCTGTTAACTGACATAATATAATATGCTGAAAATAGATATTTGTCTTTTCTAGTCACTGTTGAACCACTAAAAGAACTGTTTTGCTACCTGTCCTAGTTCAGACCTTGCCACGAGTCGTTGTGGGGCACTGGCTAATGTGAGCCTGGAGTGCTGTAGATTTGTTGGTGTTGCTGATACATCTGCTCCTTGATCTTCCTGGGACTCTGTAATCAATTCTTCTACAGCTGTAGGCACATAGTGGTACCTTTACAGGCTCCATTCTCACCAGATGACATAACCACCATGTTTTCTGTCTCTCTATGTAATCAACATATGGAGTTGCTCTTACCATTTCTCTATCATAGTTACATAGTCTGTCTCTTTTGGTGACATTGATAGCACCTCTCCGACATCTTATTCTACACATTTTAGCTTCCTCTCTTGCAGAAAAAGACACCAACATTGTGAACATCTTTTTCCATGTGAAACAACATGCCATGTTTTTACTGGTTATCACAAAGATAATATCTACTTCCTTGTATCCCATCCAGATGTTATATAACCCAATCTGTCATCATTGTTAACTTACCTCCCTTTGTCACAGGGCATTTATTATTTTAACTCCTTCAGAATCACAATCTTGTAGCTTGAAAATGAACACCTTTGGATAGTAAGGATTAAAGGGATAATTGTCTGGTACAGTAAAAATATGTTGGTGAATCAGGATAAGATTGTTCAAGACACATAATGTATTGTATAGAAACGTGTATTTGGACAGTCAGGATCAAAAGTACAAAGTAAAGGATCCTGTCCCACACCATGAGGCATACTGGGATATATGGTGCTAGCCCCATATTTGTATAGACCACTCAGTGGGTATCGAGCAACTACTTTTACTTCCCAGAACATTTCCTGACACCCATCTTAGGCTGGGTCGACTTCAGAGCCCAGAACACTTTAGAATATTCCCGACCCCACAGGAAGTTCAAACACATGATCATCGGTTGGCATGTAAGCATGCTAGCCACTTCCGCTACACTGACTCCCGAGATAGAGAGTGCTGGGCATAACATGTAGTTGATCTTCATTGTGAAGATGGCACATGATCTGATCTCCATAAGCTCCACATTTTTTAATCTGTTACTGTGAATCTAATGTTTCTGTTCTATATAATGAGCGCCACTTTTGTGAATCCATCCATATGATTGTAATCTTTCTGTTGTATATAATGAAATAATATATATATATAGTTAGTTATTCATTAGTTAGTTTTTAATTTGTTAGTTATTACATAACAGTGTATCTAGTGAATGTACATTTCATAATGTGAAGACATCGTAATCATGCAGAATGCAGAAACTAAACAGTTCAAACTTACCAATAGTTTGTTATATATTTTTCAACAGAAAATGTAGGGTCCAGTGATCTATGGGTGGAGGGTGGAACATTTGAACCAAGAGGTAGAACAAAGCAAAAGTTGCTTCCATGACAAGCATCTAAAATAAAAGCCATTACATATCACAACCCCAGTCAGTGGTTCCTGTCAGGGACGTGACACAGCGGCGTAACCACTTCCATAGGGAGACCCCGTTGGGAAAATCTACTGCAAATGAATTCTGGACTTTTATGTTGTGTTTCGTTTTTGGTCAGATCTTGTATTTCAACACTTTACAGTTAACGTTTATCAGAAGAAATGTTCTGGCGTGTTAGTTGTTTTTTCACCCCATTTTATAATCTGCTGAGTTTACTGATTTGCTCCAGTTAGTATGTGTATATAATAACAAGCAAGGTACAACTAAATATATGTAATCGCTAAACATGTGCCTTTCTTTTGTAGTAACTATTCATATGAGTTTTTCCTGGATAATGAGTGTCTTTGTAACAAACACTACTGTGGGAATAATAATTATTAGCATTTTAACTATTATTCTGTTTCTAATGGCTTGTTATTTGTTGTTCAAGTTTTGGAATCAAACCAAAAGGAATAATGGCAACTTTGTCACAGATAATGCTTCTGCAGAATCCACACAGGTTATGGAGAGATTGACATGTTTAGATGTTTAAACACCAAGTTCTTAGGCATGGCTAATGTAATCAACACACATGCTATGATAAGATTATCAAAATGTAACTTAATTCCTTGATTGTGATTTTGGCAAATGTAATTTATGAATGTATTGTTTCTGTTCTATATAATGAGCTCCACATTTGTGAATCCATCCATATTATTGTAATCTTTTTGTTCTATATAATGAACTCCACATTTGTGAATCCATCCATATTATTGTAATCTTTTTGTTCTATATAATGAACTCCACATTTGTGAATCCATCCATATAATTATAATCTTTCTGTTCTACATAATAATCTCCACATTTGTGAATCCGCCCATATGATTGTAATCTTTCAGCTCTATATAATGAGCTCCACATTTATGAATATGTTTATATGATTGTAATCTTTCTGTTGTATATAATGAAATAATATATATAGTTAGTTATTCATTAGTTAGTTTTTAAGGTGTTAATTATCACATAACAGAGTAATTAGTGAATGTACATTTCATAATGTGAAGACATCGTACAAATGTATAAGTAATAGTATGCTAATAGTATGCAGAAACTAAACGGTTCAAACTTATCGAGGGCTGGTTATATCTTTTTCAACAGTAAATGTAGGGCCAAGTGTTCTCTGTTTATTACCAGTATTCATAGATACGTAAATACTGAATGTCCAGGATCTATGGGTGGAGGGTAGAACATTCGAACCTAGAGGAAATGTTACTTCCATGACAAGCATCTAAAATAAAGGCATTATATGTCACAACCCCAGTCAGTGGTCTCTGTCAGGGACGTGACACCGGCGGCATAACCACTTCCATAGGGATACCCCCTACAGAGGAATGTACATATTGGATATTTGTTCTAATTTTTTAACATCATTATTGTACACGAATGTAAGTAATGTAAATCTGTTCTCGTTAAAAAAAAAACATCCTTATTGTACATTAATATTTAAGAAATAAACTAGCTGACCCGGCCCGGCTTCGCCCATACCCTGGTGGGGAGCATCTCATTTAATTCTCACATGTCGGACGACCGACCCATCTGTGTAGATGACCGCGTCACTGTCTAGCGAATTCTCGAAAATCAACGCTTGTACTTCAGCCTCAACAGCAACCGGATTTTCTTGTCTGCATTTTCTATCTAGTTGGATGCAAACTGAAAGGGATGTGCAGAAGTCTGTTGGCACTTGCACCCACTCCTCGCCAGGTTCTAAGTCCTCAAGTGAACACACCTGTTGAAGAATGTCCTCGGCTTGACCCATCCACGACCGTCCTCTTTTAACCTGCTGCCCTTCACCTTCCTAATTTCACTATGCAGTGGATGCTGTGTGTTTGCGTTAATTCTGAGGTAGGCACGTGCCCTGCAAACTTGCATTCTCTCTTCAATGGTTGGAAAATCAAGAAGGTAGCGCATCGCCCTGCATGCTGTATCTCTTGTACATCCAAGAATAATGCGCATAGCTTCATTCTGTATCCTTTCCATCCTTTCTATCTGCTTATGGCTGACAGTCAGGATTGCCATTGCATACTCCAAAACAGACATGACCAGCCCCTCGTACAGAAGACATAGATGGCGCTGCTCACAGTTTGCTGCCGCCATCACCCGCATCGCTGCCAAACCCCGCTTGGCCTTTGTTATCACCTGGTCTATGTGCACATTATAAGCAAGGCTTCGATCAAACCGTATCCCCAGGTAATTCATTGCCTGCGTTCTTTCCACCGTCTCTGAACACAGCATTACAGTTGGTGTTGGATTGTTGACAATATGATTATTCAACGAGAACCAAGTCACTGTTCAGCTGGCGATACACTATAGTGGCGATACACCTGACGATACACTAAAACATCATCGGCATATGACAATGTCCTGCCAGGTCCAGTGATCTGCTCACTGGTGATTCTCACTGTGTAGGCGTTGAACAGTACCGGAGATAATGGTGATCCCTGTGGTAGGCCAGGATATATTGTTGTTGGTTCCGAAGTCCAACTGCCACATCTAAAAACTACTTTCCGTTGGAAGAGAGCTGCAGCGATCCAACTAAGGAGGAATGGACTTACGTTTAGTTCAAGAAGCTGAAGTCACTGAGAAGCTCATGGGCCTTTACAGCTCGGGCCGGAGGGAGAATTGTGAAGGAGGACTCTGGTGCTTTCACTGAAACCACAAGTAGCCTGACCATGGAAGTCATGGCAGTAAGTAAAGCAATAACATGGCTCGAGACACAGACATTCACTAGGGCTTGTTTCCTTAGCGACTCAATGAACATGATCAAGAGGATAGAGGAGGGGTCGATCCGAAGAGAATGGTTGCTGCCTCTGAAGCGGTCTCGGCTGGCAAAGATTAGTTTCATCTTCGTGCCAGGGCATGCGGGAGTACAAGGAAATGAGCGGGCTGACAAGCTCGCAGGTGAGGCTACTGTTGAGGGCGGACGCGCCATGGACCAGGCTGACATTCTGAATGCTCTACGAGAAGTGAGACTTTTGCAAGAACCAAGTGATGACTGTGAATCTACAACAATGGCCAGACTGCGAGAGCAGCAAATTAAAAGAGGGGTGGCCAAACAAGAACACTACGCAGGAAGCCAAAGAAGATTGATAAACCAACACAGAACTGGCGTCGTTAGCCGCTACACGCTGCGGGATTTGCTGAGGAGGGGATCCGAGCACTTATGGACTGAATGGTCCGATGTGCAACGAGGATGATCTGTCGACTAACTAACTAACTAACTATCTCATTTAATTCATATAAGTAGTCATATAAGCTCCCGTTCCGGTTCCCGACTATCTGTCTGTCTGTCTGTCTGTCTGTCTGTCTGTCTGTCTGTCTGTCTATCTATCTATCTATCTATCTATCTATCTATCTATCTATCTATCTATCTATCTATCTATCTATCTATCTATCTATCTATCTATCTATCTGTCTGTCTGTCTGTCTGACCCGGCCCGGCTGCGCCCAGCTCCTGGTGGAGAGCATCTCATTTAAATCATATAAGTAGTCATATAAGCTCCCGTTCCCGTTCCCGAATATCTATCTGTCTGTCTGTCTGTCTATCTGTCTGTATGACTGTCTGTCTGACCCGGCCCGGCTTCGCCCAACACCTGATGGGGAGCATCTTATTTAATTCATATAAGTAGTCATATAAGTTCCCGTTCCCGACTATCTGTCTGTCTGTCTGTCCGTCCGTCCCTCCCTCACTGTCTGTTTGTCTAATCATTTATTGGTTGCAGTTAGAATAACCTTAGATAAACGAAGACCAACTTACAAAAAGTATTAGAAAGAGCACTTGAAAGATCTTTACATCTTCCCCCAACAATTAACTTGGGTAAATGGAGCGGCGGCAGCAGCAGCAGCAGAAGAAGAAATAGGAGGAGTAGGAGGAGGGAGGAGGAAGAGGGAGGTGGAGGAGGGAGGAGGAGGAGGAAGGAAGAGGGATGTGGAGGGAGGAAGAGAAGACAGGAGGAGTAGGAGGGAGGAGGAGGGATTAGGAGGAGGGAGGAAGGGAGGGAGGAGGAGAAGGGAGGAGGAGAATACAGGAGGAGTAGGAGGGAGGAGGAGGGATTAGGAGGAGGGAGGAAGGGAGGGGAGGAGGAGAAGGGAGGAGGAAGGAGGAGGAAGGAGGAGGAGGAGGGAGGAGGAGAGAGGACAAGGAGGGAGGAGGTGGGAGAAGGAGGAGGGGAGGAGGAGGAAGAGGGAGGAGGAGGAAGAGGGAGGAGGAGGAGGAGGGAGGAGGAGAGCGAGGAGGAGGGAGGAGGGGGAGGAGGAAGAGGGAGGAGGGAGAGGGAAGAGGGGGAGGGGAGGAGGAAGAGGGTAGGAGCAGGAGGAGGGGAGAGGAGGAGGGGGAGGAGGATTATAACGCATATGCCTGTAGATAACTGCAGCGAAAAGCTCCACCTATTTGAGAAATATGCAACAATTTTACATATATAGCAATGCTATTAAAAGTTATGTCCCCTGGCTATATATAAATTATAATGTAAATTAATATTAAGTAATATTAAGTAAATAACTGTTGGTACACTAAAAAAACTATGACAGTTGGCAGCGCGGGAATGAGAGGAAGACGTGTAGAAAATTTCATCTCAATCGGATATACCGTTCGCGAACGCATAAAGGACATACAGACATACATACAGACAGACAGACGGAGATTGCCTTTTATATATATATATATATATATAGATGTCTCTAACCATTAGAGAACTCCTGTTTGCGGATGACCAAGCACTAATTAGCAAAATCAGAAGCTGAATTACAAGACCGCATGAATAGTCTAAACGAAATGTGTAGGGAACATAACATGAAAATTAGCACAAGCAAAACAGAGGTAATGACTATAACTAAAGAAGAACAAACAACAACAATTCACCTAAACGAACATCCCTTGAAACAAATAAAGAGTTTCAAGTACCTAGGAAGTATAATATCATCAAATGGCAGATCAGAAGACGAGATCGAAAATAGGTGCAATAAGGCAAATCAACTCATTGGACAAATGGCACCAATACTAAAGAACAAACATGTATCACTAACTACTAAGAAAGCACTTTACAACACAATCTTCCTGCCAACTCTATGCTACCAATGCCAAACCTGGACAATGACAGAAAAAGAGAAAAGAAAAATCACAACAACAGAAATGAGGTTCCTGAGAAGAATACTCAACGTATCAAGAAGAGATAAGATCAGAAATGAAGAAATCAGGACTAAAGTGGGGGTTAAAGCAGCACTAGATGTTATCAGAAAGCAGCAAGTCAAATGGTTTGGCCATGCAAGTAGGTAACCTGTCAACAGCATACCACAACAAGCAATGATGTACAGACCAGATGGAATCAGAGGAAGAGGCCGACCACGTAAACGTTGGACGGAGGGAATAGCAGAGTCCATGGGAATATCGATATACGAAGCCCATAATCGGGCACTCTCACGAAGTTTGTACTTCACCTCGACACCGCAAGGTACAAGAGGAACATGATGAGAGAGAGAGAGAGAGAGAGAGAGAGAGAGAGAGAGAGAGAGAGAGAGAGAGAGAGAGAGAGAGAGAGAGAGAGAGAGAGAGAGAGAGAGAGAGAGAGAGAGAGAGAGAGAGAGATGTTCTCATTTATTAAATTATTATTGTGTATGAATGTATGTAATGTAATCTGTTCTAATTATTTTTGTTTTAAAATTATTATTGTACAGGAATATTAAAAGTTTCTTTACAGGTTGTTGCAATCAGCTTCATGATTTTATTTGCTTTTTTTCATTTACTAAGTTATTTTTATGTTCAATAGTTTGCCATTGAATTCTTAACGACTGACACTCATACAATCGAAGTCAACACACGGGTCCGCCTCCAAATCGTCTATGGCTGGTTTCGAACCCTGGACTTGGTATGTCAGGGAATTGTGAATCGTGTTCATTGCCCCTAACTAACAGCACCGGTTCTTTATTTGTGGGTAGTTTTCTCTAATCTAAAAATTTGCCTGTTCTGTGTCCTACAAAGTCTGCTCTTATCTATCTCCAACCGATGAGGTGTCTTTAACAGGATCAACATGCATACACATCCTCTCACATGTCTCACCATTGTCTCCAACTGATGATGTGTATTTAATAAGTACAATATGCACACATATCCTCTCACATTTCTCACCACTGTCAGAAGACTTGCCGTCAGATCCACTACCCCAGAATCAGGGTGGGGTAGTACTTAACCCGATTTTTATTTCATAAAATACAGCCTACATTAAGAAATAAACCAGATCTTCACGAGGCAGAGGCAGAACAACCCTGGTTTTAGATATCTAATTTCCTTGACCTCGATATAATTCAATATTCATTTATTGTTCATCGAATACAGTATACAAAATACTTTCTTTTTTGTTACCTTTATGACTGCAAGTTTCAGGTTTGTGACAACAGAAAGATTTGACAGTGACCCCCAGTGAATATACTTGTCACAGCATTACCGTCTGATTTGTTTGTGTGTTTGTTATTTCGCCTATTCTGGGTTTAATATAAACTTCTGAGACCTATGGTGCTATTTCAATGGTTTGATACAAATTATGTCCATATTCCATAGTTTTGGGTTCTAGTCGATGATAGACCTGGCTATTGAAGACACCTTTTTCAGGGTTGTCTAGTTGGTCTCGCATCAAAGTACACTTGTTCCACTGTCAGCGAAGAGATCCAATACTATTGGTACCACTTGCAATCTGATTATTTGTCCACCCGGTCTTTCCTCAGAGTACTGAGATATAACATGGGGAAAACAAACACTGGCATTTTAAAATTATATGTTTATTTAATGATAATAAAACACAACAATTGAGAGATGGCAATAGGTGGAAGTGGAAACAAAGCAACTGAAAATTACAGTTATTTGATTCCCAACACAGAATGATGTGAGCTATTTGATTAATGGCAAAGACACACTACAACACAGGAGAAAAGGTTTAACAATACTTCTTTTTTCATGAGTACATCAATGATCAAGTAAAAACCTGGCAAGCTGCAGATTTGCAGTCTACCAGCTGCCAGTTAGCACAGATTACATAGTGACATCATTGAGTTGTCTCCTGATCCATTCGATCATCCGTTTTAACATCTGCCTTCTTTAGCATCCACTTAATTACAATATCTGCTGGTTTAATCCATTTGTTTCAGCATCTGCTTCTTCTTCTTCTGCTTTTATCTGGAGTCTTTTTTTCGGAGTGATTGTGTTGTGTCTGTTTACAGCAGAGCTGCAATACTTGCACCTTTCGGCCGACACATCCGACTTCAGCGGGCATTTATTGACAGTGTTAACCTTCCCAGGTGTTTCGAAGTACATTCGTCTTCACTGTTGTGGTGTCACCTACATCCCAGCTGATCAAGTTAAAATGGCCGAAGACATCCCAGTTAGCCCTCAAGGAAAGGCAGGGACACACTATTGGCATTCCCCGCCATCTAAGTAGGCTTCCATAATTGCATAGCCAACACATAGCGGTCTGGCACTGGGCTTACCCAAGGAATCATCACGTCCTGCACATGGCTGCTTAGCCTCACTTCCGTTTGCCCCCCTCCCCCAGTTCACCACAGGCTGTTCCTCCGAAGGCCAGTAGAGACCAGTGTACAGATCACATCCACACAGCGAGCTTTCACTTCGGACTTCCACGTAATGGATTCGCAAGCTAAGCAATATTCCATTTTGGGCCAATGGGATGCTTTATCCACCTTTGATAGCGCTCACTCAGTGAGCATTCGATACTGGCTTTTCCTCATAATGGATTTGCAAGCCAAGCAATAATCCATTGTATGCCAATGGGTCACTGTTTCCACCTTTGACAACGCTCACCCAATGAGCTTTCGGTACCTACTTTCCTCGAAATGGATTTGCTAGCCTAGCAATGTTCCATTTCGAGCCACTGCGGCGCTTTTCCACTTTGGATAACGCCCACTTGATGAGCTTTCAATGCTGACTTTTCTCGAAATGGATTTGCTAGCTGAGCAATAATCCATTTCCTGCCACTAGGACATTTATACCTTTGTTGATACTCATGCGATACGGCTATTTGGATAGCAAATCCACAACTAGGAAAGGCCGAATCGTTTCAGTATCTTATTTTCTCTGACTCAGAAACACCAAACAGCCTGACTCAGAGACAATCCTCGGCAAACAGCCAAGTCATTGTCAGAGTCGTAAGGGACCTGATAGAGAGGACAGTGCCTAGAGACAGGACATAGGAACAGAAGACAGGACATTGGAAACAGCAAGTCACGAAACTCAGTCGGTTCGCCTCGGGATTTTTCTGCCAGGTGAAATGTCTGTTGAGACATCGGGCAGCCTGGTGAAAATTTAGTGGTCAAGGGGAAAGAATCAGTAAAATGACACAACCCGACCAGAGCCGTTGCTCGCCCTTGAAGAATATTCTAGAAATTGGTTGGCGGAACCGGTGGTCCGACACTACGGACTGCGCATGACTGACGCAACCGCAGTGGAACGTCCAGGACAAAGAGTTCAGTTGTGAACGAAGGTCACTGGCAGGCAGTCGACATTTTGGCCGAGTGCTAATTGATGGAGAGCGGGACGACGTGTCTTGATGAGTGTTGAAGAACTCCGACATTATGTCCAGTTGCAGAGACAACGTCTCTCATATTCACTGTCGTGCTGTTTGTTAGAAGGTACGTGTACAACTTTGTTTTCTTAAGTAGTGCGGTGTCGGGGATTCGAATTGCGAGATTTCGCTTACGCGTGTACTGACCGTCGCGAGGAAGTAGGTCAGGTGTGAACATTTGTAGGCTTGTGTTTACGCCTGTAATTTAAGCCTGTTTCAACCGCGTGTTAACGAGCTTTGTACTACAAAGATATTTCATAGCTTACAGCCACTGTAGATCAGGAAAATTGGGTTCAGGGAAACTAGACCTGTAATTTAAGTTCACACATGGCCAACTTCATACCCTCGAGCGTTGGCCTGGCCGGCGCGGCCGAACCGTTACCCGCAGCGCTACCGGAAGTAGATTAAGGAGTCGCATCGGATATAGCGAGTTATATATCGATGAACTCGGGCGAGTAAGAACAATCGAGTGCACCGGTCGGCCGAAATCTCCGAGGTCGTTTCAAGGTCGTATCGGGAGTCGAACTTCGTGTCACGTGGTGGGGCGACCACTGGCTTTCTTCTTGGCTTTCCTCACATCTGTCTTTTAATTAGCATACCTCGACAGAATATTAGCTTAATATATAGTGTATTCCTGGGAGGGGGACAATGGGGAAAGTGACCGTTGCGACAGAATTGTTCATATTGGACATGACACCGTTCTAAATGCCCCGACTTGGGACCAGGGAGAGGTGAACGGGGTGTGGAATTCCGCTACAGGGGGATCACCCTCTATATGTGATTGGATCTAGGGGATTGTACCTACGGCACGGTACGGCATAAGCTTTGGCGGATAACAGGAAGGGGGTTTAAGAAGTGCTGCCATAGGCCCTCCTTCGGGGCCCTTCTGTCTATAAGTACAACTAACTCACTAGCCATAGATGTTATCTAGCAGTTTTTCAGCATAGAACCATCTCTCAGACATCTACCTTGGCGCAGCCCTCCGTTCGTCTGGGAAAGAGGATGCAGGTAGACAGCTGCCACTTGAGTTCTAGGCCTAGTTTGTCCTCGACGTCTTCGAGTTCCTGGTCCCCTGTGGCTAATGATATTGGGAAAGAACTGTTATCTGCTTTGAACCTTTTTACAGTGCCACTATTAAGCGAGGGATGTACCTGCGCCGTGATACCCGCGCAACGAGTCTGCTGATCTACGCTGGTCACATGGACATTTGTGACTGCCAATACCATTGAGTGAGAGATCCACCTCTCGCTAGATCAGCAGTGCCCTTGATACTTCCGGACGCTTTCAGAGAAGTGTCCTAGTTCCATCGCCACACGAGAGACAGTAGTTAGCCCTACCCTAGTGTGGTCCTGACTTCAGTGACGTCATCAACCGGAGGTCCCAAGTCCTAGTGGTTCAACACGCCAGACATCCTGTCCAAGGAAGAAGTCTACACATGGCCGGAGGCATGATCTACTCGGTGAGCGTGTCCGACTTACCACATAGTGTGATACTTGAGCCCGTGACTATGATGGCACTGCATCCTTAAGGCTACTCGAACCTTGCCATGTCTTGTCTCGCATAGATACCGCGAGGCCTATCTCGGAGTCACGATCATCATCCTCGTTCATCTTGTATAATACACCATATTGTTATTATAGTTAGATACTAGAGTTGTGTCATGAATTCAGGACGAGGTTTGAAAAGGGGTAACGTCCCTTGGTTGCTAGTGAGGGAGATAGTGATCCAAGATCTGAAGGGGTTTTGTGGACTGAGGGCACCTATGTCACTTCACCCCAGGGAGTGTTGTTACACAGTAGACAGGACAACGTGCCCTTGAACAAGACAGGACAGTATACCCTTGGGGCTGGACTACGTGAGACACCAGTCGTCAACAGACGGACTGACCCCTAAGTCGCGGTACATTGCTGCGACGCAGTAATGACCACGATGGCCGCAAGCAACACTTTATGAAATACCACGTGATAGGGAACCGAAAGCGACAACTTTGGGGAGATGAGACTGAGCTTTGAATGAGGGAGGATGTGTCTGAGTGTTTGCTTGAGAGAGTAACGTGTATTGTCAGTTTAATGTTTGCGAGTGCCGCATTGAATTTGATCCTACTGTTGTGAGCGGAGATATCAATAGTTGTGCGGACGAGTGCAGTACTGTGCGCTGAATTTGGAATAATATAGATATCGTGATGTTTCTGATATTAAATGAATTTTGAACAGAATTATCACCATTGACTGACATTTTTTACACACGTCATTTTCTTGTCATGTCATGGACTAACGCGAGACAATGACAGTCATGGTATGACAACTAAATAGCAAGAACAAGAATATGCTTCCATGCATGTGAGGAAACACAGAGGTTTCTGTGTTACTGTGAATATATTTATAAATGAAGCATCATCTACGATGAATGAAATAAAACATAAACAAGGCATGCATAAACATGGTTCTTACAGTGAACGATAAGAGTTAAACAGTGCATATATAATTATTATTATTAACATAACATTATTGTTTTCATGCATGCAAATATAAGAAATTTGAAGGGGGGGAGGAATTGTGGACTTTTATGGTGTATTTTGTTTTTTGCTCAGAACTCGTATTAAACACTTTACAGTAAACTCTGTTTTGAGAAGAAATATTCTGATGTGTTAGTTGTGAGCTGTGCATGCGTGTAGTGTTTATTTGGTGCAAAGAAAACTTTATGTAACATTTGGTCAGTGCAGGTGTGGTCGAATGATGACGTTATCCTGTCAGTATTGCCATCTTCATTGACTCAACCAGTCTCTCCATGTCGAATGCTAGTTTTGATCAGCCATTGACCACTAGTGTGTCAGTGTTCCACATGTTACATTTGCTTGTGTATACATTCATCCCAAGTTTTGTTCAGAAAACTAACCCTGATACATATTCTACTTATGTTAGTAATGCAATGTACCTAAAACTGTTACGTGACGAGTCTTAAACCAAATTAATGATCTGATCAATTTGTTAAACCGTAATTAGGCCAGTTTTATCAGTCTTTGTTATTTAGCAAGTAATTGAACCCTTTTAAGGCCAATAGATACATAGGGTACATAGTGATAGTTCAATATTTGTGTAGACCAATCAGCACTTGAGGGGTGATGTGTTCAGTATTACGCCAGCCGCCTTTTCTTTCCAGAACATTTCCTGGTGTCCGTGTCGGGTTGGGTTAACCTGAGAGCCAAGGTCAATGCACACAAAAATCTGCCTCAATGGGGACTCAAACATTTACTACCTGGCGGACGGAACTAACATGCTAGCTACTGCACCACCACAGTTCAAGCTGTGTATTTTTTTGTATTGCGTATCCCTTTCGGGACGTTGCAGTCAACAATAGCATTTTCAGCTGCTGTTGATGTACTAGGCAAGTGTTACCTTCAGTAGTTTGCCATTGCTTTCTGAACGACCGGCCCCTATACCTTTTTCGAAAAAACCGGCACCGCCGTGTTTCGAACCCGGGTATACGGACTCACAAACTGCGTTCACAAGCCCTTAGCCACAGAGACCGGCAAGCTGTGTATTAGTGCTGATAAAATGTCTACTTCTGTTAGAATGTTGCATGTCCTTTGTGTATTAGTGCTGATAGCAGTTCTACTTATGTTAGAATGTTGCATGTTCTTTGTGTATTTGTGTTTATAACACAAAGAACACACATAGAACTTCCGGTACAATGGCGACAAAGTGAAGCGTTACTTTTCAGAGGGACGCTATTTAGTGTTATCCTTTGGATTTCGTGTGATTTCCTATGGATTTCCTGTGAATAGTGTATTCCTGTGGATTATATGATGTTATTTTGTGTTCCTTTTATTGGAAGTTTTCAAAAGAAGCCACGGAAGGCAGGTGGTGGATGAAATTTTGAGGGCAGCCGACAGATATTGTGGGTCATGGCCTCGAGCTTCAAGACGGCAGGCAGAGGAACTCTTCTTGAGTCAATGACTGCGGTCTCCGACCAGTAAGGTCACTGCCATAGTGGAAAGCAACGGCAAACTACCTCTTTAAAAGTGCCTAGTATATCATGATTCGCTTAAAGACTGATCATCGCAAGACAAGGACAGAGACGTTAAAGTTAGCAACTTGGAACGTTATGACGTTAAACAACGACGGAACATTAGAGAACATAAAACATGAAATTGAAAGGGAAAAAATTAATATTTTAGGTATGTGCGAAACGAGATGGACAGGAGCAGGCATCAAGATAGAGGAAGATTTCAAGATTATTTATTCTTGAGGTGAAGATCGTCATAGAGGAGTGGCAATTATTTTGGACCGGAAAACAGCAAAATCTGTTCAAGGATATTGGGCCGTGTCGGACAGAGTTCTACTAGTTAAATTAAGTGGCAGACCTTTTAGCATAAATATTATTCAAGTATATGTCCCAACAGGAGAATCCAGTGAAGATAGTGTAGAAGAATTTTATAATGACATAGAGTCTGCCTTAAAGAAATGTAAAAATTCAGAAATAAACATCATAATAGGGGACTTCAATGCAAAAGTATGAAATCAAGGGGATAGATATACAGTAGGAAACTATGGTTTAGGAGAGAGAAATGAAAGAGGATACAGACTCGTAGAGTGGGCAAAAGAACAGGAAATGATTGTAGGAAACACCTGGTTCAAGCAACACCCTAGAAGATTATGAACATGGAGGAGTCCTGATAGCAGGATTAGAAACCAGATTGACTACATTCTGATTAGCAGAAGATTTAGAAACGCATTAACATTAGCAAAAACAGTTCCCAGTGCTGATTGTTATAGTGACCACAGATTACTCACAGGAACATTGAGGATAAAGTTGAAGAAAGTCAAGGAAACACTAAATATGATTTGTGTACATTGAGTAATGACAAGGAAATACAAAACAAATTCAACATAGAAGTACAGAACAGAATTGAAATTTTGTCTGATCTAGAGATCTATAACAGTGCTGAAGTTATAGAGCAGAGACAAAGTCCTCGCTGTATTTCATATATTTATTCAATTGAATACATCGTCGAATATAAAACAGCATACAATGACTTTCTTGACAGATGTTATTACAATAGGTATTGCTGATCCGAGGTACAGATGGTAACTAACTATCTCTACTCCCCCCCCCCCCCGCGTCACAGCTTGAGCGTCCCTAGTTACATCCAAAGGGATGCTCAGCCGTGCCTTGTATACTAGTCTTTTCCCCTTTGCACACCACCCATTAAACCCCCAACAGAGATGATGCTCTGTTATATTCCTCTCTACCCTCAACAAGACTTTCCCCGAAAAGTCTTACTCCAAATTCTATGGCTTTCTAAAACACTTAACTAAACGCTCTCACAAAATTACTTCATCCTCAAACCATTAGCAATCCGCTTACATATTGTACACTGAACAATTTAAACCTGTCTCAACTAAAATCTAAACCGGAACTCTCTATCCCTCTATCCCAACAATTCATCTTATAGCCAGCCACATACATTATTATAACGTAAGTATATTTTACAAAAGCTCATCTTGTAATCCCCGTCACAAAGCAATGCGCTTTATAAAAAATATCGATCTAAATTATGATTAACAAAAATTGAAGATTTCTTATGTATTTTTACAACTTATCATACTCTCACTAACAACACAGGATAGACAGGAAAGTGGTTGGTGCGCACCAAAGAGAAAGTAGTAAGAAGTAGTCACAATTATCCCATTTATCCTCCCATGCACTCTCAAAACTTTATAACGTAATGTTTTTAAAAACCCAAATCATATAATCCGCTAATCTTCAATTATCTTCATTTTTGTTAATAATAAATGTTCCTGTCAAAAGTCACGTCGATCTAAAACCACCCTTCTACTGTCAGGATTATAAATCAGCCAGCAACTACTACCCTTTTTCTCTCTGTTTTTCGCATATTAGTATCTATTCTTTACCTATAACATACCTTCGCAAGCTTCAAAAATTATGATTTATGCTGTTGCCACAGCGTCCCTTCATTACTATTACTCACGTTTGTTTACTCTGAACACACAACAAGTGTCAATAAGTTAAACCACTCTTCTCCCATAATATAACATGGCATCCAATCCATGTATTTTAAATTAATGCTGACTTAATGCAGCTCCTATTTCAACCCCCCAGATCCAACTTTACATTGTGTAGCATCCATTATAAAACCCGTCATCTTAGCATGGCATTTAATTAATGTGTTTCTAAACTACATGTACTCCCTTTTTAGCCACCCTGTAACTAACCCCTCATATTCCAAACATTAATTCTGACTGATGCAGCAGCCTTCCTGCAAGTACAAGGCCGAAGTTTATGGTACTCACGTTTACTAAAACTTATTACTCACAAGGGGAATATGTCTCTCTTCCTAGTCCACAGTCGTTTGTTTACTATTTTCTGAACGAAAGATCCTATTAATTATTCAATAAGAGCTAGTCTTATTGATCTAAACCAACTCTTTACTCTAAGCAAAACAATAACAACTTATTTTTAAACAACGCTAAATACTATTGAATAAACAAAGTAATTTAAATAAAATCATAATTCATGAGCAAACCGAAATGAAGTCAAAACAGGATATCTTCTTCTTCTTTTCGTTCATCCGGAGTGTTTTTTCAGATGTGATTGCGGTGTATCTGTTATGCGCCCTTGAGCCAAAACCCGTAGGCCAACACATCGACTTTAGAGTGCTTTTTTGACCAGGTAGCATTCCTGGGAGACTCTCACTTTTGTGGTGCCATCTGCAACCATGCTGGCCAAGGTTGAACGGTCGAAGACAACGGTCATCCCTCAAAGGAAGGCAGGGACAGTCCATAGCATTTTCCGCCATCCAAGGTTGCTTCCATAGTTGCAGGGCCGACACATAACGCCCTGGATCTGGGCTCACCGAGGGAGATCGTCACGTCCTGCTCATGGCTGCTTTAAATCCTCACTTCAATATATTGGTCATTTCGTTTCCCCGGGTCATTCCCGCACAAACCAGACAGGTTTGCAGACGGCATCCACTCAGCGAGTTTTCGGACATGTGCTTGTCGTTGCGCCCATCAGAGCTTTTCCAGGCACAACAGACATTCGGAAAACTACCCAGTCAGAGCTGTTCCGAACAAGAGCGGCATTCGGAAACTAGGTAGTCAGAGCTGTTCCTAACACGAGAGACATTCGGACGAGACATTTCACTCGGACGTAATTGCGTAGCGTCAATTTTAGTTTGCCACCCGTAGGACGACACTTCCGACTTCAGCGGGCATTTTTTAATGAGGTTAGCCTTCCTCTGGTTTCGAGGCACGTTGGACTGTTGTGATGTCGCTAACATCTCAGCTGGTCAAGATAGAACGATGAACGACATCGTGGTCGGCCCTCAATGGAAGGCAGGGGCAGACCATGAGAATTCCCTCGCTATCCAAGGAGGCTTCCATAATTGCAGAGCCGGCACATATTGCTCTGTGACTGGGCTCACCCGAGGAGTTGCCACGTCCTGCTCATGGCTGCTTTAGTTCCTCACTTCCATGTGTTGGGCAACTCGTTTGCCACTGATCGCTCAAGTACACACCAGGGACGGTCAGACTGCAAGCGACACCCATTCGGTAAGCTTTTGCTTTTTGACTTCGGACCACGCAATAGGTTCACTCGCCGTGCGTTCCATTTTGCGTCATTGAGACGTTCTTCCACTTTTGTCTAAACTCTGTGTGAGTTAGATAGTTTTCGCAGCCATTTTCTTCGACTGGGGCACTTTTTGACTTTTTGTACTCGCTCACGAGGTAGGCTACCTTACCTTCGTGCAGCGGTGAACGAGAAACGGCCTGGTCCTCTCATCCGGGAATCTCTCATATCCCCCAGCTGAGAGCCTTCGAACTTGTATCAGACCTGAGCATGTAGCTTGCTCAGTATCACGCCTTTATTTTTTCGAAAGGTGGGTATCGGACCGGCTCTCAGGTCCGAGGGTTTGTGGCTTAGAGGCGTTCAGCCACAGCCCTCGACAGGGAGCCTTTAGTGTTTTGTCCGGACCAAGAACTTCTGCCTTCGTGCGCCTGATTTAAATTTTAGACTGCTATCCTCAGTCTCACCTGCAGAGCAGCAGGTTGTGTCTCTCTTAGTCTGGTCCCTATACCATAAGCTGTCCGATATGTAGTTTTTCATCCATCAGCAAGCAAATGGGGTCGATGGGACACGCAAGCTCCCCCACCACGTCAAGGTGGAGACACATCGGGGGAGAAAACAGGATATCATTCCCCCCAACATTTTAAAGACAATTTTATCCCCAAATTTTAAATAAAGGCAATCAACCAAGTCAAAGAAAGACATTATTCAAAATAATATGACATACATGATGAAACCAAAAAAAATCATATTTAAATACAACCTATCCATTATTAGTAGCATTTTTGGACTAATAACCAATTATTTACCTACTAAGAAAACTCAACAAGTCAAATTTCAAAATTAAATGGCAATAAAGAATACATCTCCAAGACCACACGAGAATTGACACCCATATTACCTAACTTATTACAAAAATATACAATATCATGTCTACTCATCAAGACAACTCACAACAACTATTCACCAGGCTATTTGCTAACCTGCTTCTATAATTCATCTGTAATTCACAGCTAACGTTTTTCATCAATTACAAATTTCCTCTTTAAACCAAATAATTTTCATCCTGCTATCTGCAGAATATTCTATCAATTTATTTACCATATCTCCACTTCTTCAGTAATTCTAGATTTTTCTCTATAAGTGCCATCTCCACATCAATGACCTAATTTTCCCGAAGAGAAACATCTTCCTTCATGCTACTATTTCCATTAGATTCTGAATTTTCGTCCATTTCTTGTTCTTCGTCTGTATATCTATTGCTAGCGGCCGCTAATTTTTTTCTTTCTATATCTAATCTAATCTGTCTATCATGGTTTCTTAACGATCTTTCGAGTAGTGGCATATCTTCGTCGCTTGATGAATTTTCTCTAATTCGTTTTTGTCTTTTAACTTCTCTTTCTTTTTGTCTCTCTATCCTCCTTTTCACTGCTTGTCTGGTATTTTTAAATGGAGCAGTTACCTCCTCCTCCATAGATTCAACACTATTATAACCATCATACGTATTATTTTCTTCTCTCCTAAGAGTTTTCGGTACTGTTTCTGCTTTTTCACCAGTTTCGTCATAAATTGGTGTTGTTATTGTTTGTTTTTGTACCAGTTCTTTTCCAAAATCTGAGGGTATCGTATATTTGACTCGTCTGACGAGTTGTCCATCTGAGTATACCCCTTCTGTATATTTATTATTATTATTATCGTCTCCCTTATCTTCATTATCTCGTCTTAAATGCTCCACGTGTGACCGCGCCACATGTCCTGTAATTTGGTTCTTGATACTATATGATACTAGACCTAACTTTTCTAAAATGTAATATCCCGGAATCCAATGAGCATCAAATTTGGAGTTTCTTCTATGTTTCTTATAGTAAACCCTATCACCTACTTTAAATTCCCGTAGTTGTGTATTTTTGTCTGCGTACTTTTTCTGTCCTTCTCTGGCTTTAATTATATTGTTTCTTAACTTTACATGCGCTTTGTGCATTTCTTGTAAAATTATTTCCTGAAAATCCTCCCCCATATATTTACGTCTAGGTTTTAACAGATTGTCAATTGGGAGTATTGGTTCTCTTCCGTGTAGCAAGTAAAATGGTGAAAAACCTGTCCCTTCATTTTGATTTGTGCGTATCACGCCCAATGCAGATCCCAAGTAAAGATCCCAATCCCTATCATGTTCCTCTACAATTTTTGCTATTATATTATATAATGTCCGATGTTGTCTCTCATTTTTCGCATTTGAGGAAGGTCTATAATAAGAAGTTTTTATGTGGGCGATATTAAAATCTTGTAATAATTTCTCAAACTTCTTGTTCGCGAACTCCTTTCCATAATCTGTGAGTACCGTCTGTGGGCAACTAAACCTTGGTATGTACTCTTGTAGAAAAATATTAATGATGGTATCAGCGCTCTTATCCGGAATCGCATAAACCTCCGGCCACAAACTATAGCAATCCACGATATGAAGTAGGTATACATTCCCCGATAACGTTCTAGGGTGAGGACCTGAAATATCTAAACTCACCTTCTGCATTGGAAACTGAGGGATGTCAGTATCTTGTAAGGGACATTTGATCGTTTTCATATTTCTTAACCTACATTTCTCACACGCGTCAACATATTTACAAGCGCTTTTAAATAAATTCGGCCAATAATATTTATTCTTGAGGACTTTAACTAACTTGTCTCGACCAAGATGACCATTCTCATCATGATATGCCTTTAGAATCTCAATTTCCAATGTTTCGGAATGTATTTTCTCAATTCTTCACGTTTTCACTCACATAATATAACTGATTGTCATCCTGCAAGACTAAAAAATTCTTCTTAGAACTGTTTTCACCCGTTTCTTTCAACTTCTGTTTAATTTCTATAACTTTCGGATGCAATTCTTGTTCTTCTTCATATCAAACTGCATTAATTGTGGATCTTCCGCTATTGATTCAGATTCTTGTTCTGTTGTGAGCTTCCGAAATTTTCTCTATTCAAGATGCCTGAATCTAGTATATTTACTTGCCAGTTTCGTTCGTCTATCTCCGGTTCACCCTCATCTTCAGTACTCTCTGTCGTTTCTGGATATGGAATTCTGGATAATAAATCGGCACATGTATTATTTTTAACGGATATATACTCCACTTTTGCGTTATAGCCTTATAAATTTAGCTCCCATGTTTGTATTTTTCTATTTTGTACTGGAGCTTCTAACAAAGATTTTAATGGCATGTGATCAGTTCTTATAATGAAATTGGCGTTATGTAAGTAATAATCTAGTTTCTGTAAAGCATAGTGTATAGCGTATGCCTCTTTTTCTATGGTCGGCCATTTTTTCTGAGATTTACTAAGTTTGTGTGACAAAAAGTAGATTGGTCTTTCGTTAACTCCTGGTATTCCTGAATTTTCTCCTTCATATGGTTGCTTTAGACATGCTCCTATGGCGTTATCTGAAGCATCTGTATATAAAATCAATTGTTTGTCTAGATCTGGATGTGCCAATAATGGAACTACTGTTAAACTATTTTTCAAAAAATCAAATGCTTTATGACAATCTTCATTCCATTTAAATCTTGCATATTTGCAAGTCAGATTAGTAATGGGTTCTGCTATCTCTGCAAAATTTGGAATGAATCGACGATAGTACCCACACGTACCAATAAAAGCTCTAACTTCCCTTACGTAGGTCGGAGCAGGTAGTTCTTTAATGACTTTTACTTTGTCCTGATCTGGTTTAATTCCGTCTCTATCGATGATGTACCCCAAATACTTAGTTTCTGTTTTTAGGAATTCACATTTACTGAGTTTCAATTTAACATCGTGTAATCGTAGCCTATCAAATACTACTTTTACATGTTTCAGATGGTCTTGTACGTCTCCTGCTGTGTAGATTAAAATGTCATCTATATATGATAATGCAAACTTTTGCAAGCCCTCCAGTACTTGATTTATTAATAACATGTAATGAGAAGGCGCCGTTTTGACTCCAAAAGGCATTCGTAAAAATTCGTAAGAACCTGCGTGAGTACAGAAAGCACTTTTTTTTCTGAGCATCCGGCGACATAGGGATACACCAAAATCCTCACCTTGCGTCTAGCGTAGTGAAGAAGGTAAACCCATTAAGTAGCCCTAAAATATCATCGATCACCGGCAACGGATAAGCTACATTCTTGGTGATTTTGTTCAGGGTCCTGTAGTCACAACAGAATCTGTGACTCCTGTCCTTCGTGGTCACGATAACAATCGGAGATGACCATTCTGACTTGGATCTTGTTATGATTCCTGCTTTTAGCATATCTTCTATTGTTTTTCTCTACAATTTCTCTATTCCTTAGAGGAGTTCTATATGGTTTCAAACTAATTGGTGGATGATTTCCTGTGTCTATTTCCATAGTAACTGTCTTAGGCTTACCTAACTCTAAGTCATTAATAGCAAAAACGTCTTGATTTTCTCTCACTAACTTTTCTAATACTTCCTTATACTCTGGTGGTGCTTTCAACTGTGATAATAATTCCTGTTCTCTTGTTGTTTTGTCTACTGAATATATTTGAGATGTATGTTTTCTGAATGCATGGATCAATTCATCATTCTGTACGTTCCATCTTCTTCCAAGTCTATTTCTGGCATTGATTCTTTCAATAGGGGTTTCTGAATAATTATTTCTCGACATATCCTCTCTTTCTGTAGTTGATATGCTGTTATGACTATGTGCTACTTTGGCGATCACGCACCCTCTATATAATTTAATCTCCTTCCCTGTTTTGTTAAAGAGCATCACTGGAACGCTGAAGTGTTTATCTAGTGTTATTATCCCATCTGTGACTTCTAAGCCTGGTTCATCTATTATTTCTCTCTCTAACTCTGTTATCGTAACTGTTTGTCCTATCGAAAAATAAGGATTTTTTTTATTTTTGCCCGTATCAGATTGACCGTCTGTGGTTTTAAGGACATGGACGTTTTTACTCTAAACAGTGCCGATACGTGCATATCTTCTTCTAAATCAACATAGACATCTTGAAATCTTAACTTATGTAAATCAAAATAAAGTCTTATGCCATTTTTTTTTTGCAAGAAATCTCTACATAGGATCATGTTCCTACTTAAATCTTTAACTACATGGAAAAGGTGTCTCACATTTATCCCTCCTAACCTAAAGTTGATCATTATTTGTCCGACCACTTCCAAATTTTGTCCGGTAACAGAATGGAGATTGTCCTGATTCATAAATATTCTAAAATTCTTTAATATACGATATAAGAATTTTTCCTTGATTACACTGACTTGAGCTCCCGAATCAACCAATGTTTGAATTCTAAATTTTCCTATTTCTATTATGCAAGAACTGGGATCCGTCATATTCACTGAGAACTGTTTTATTTCACCAAGTTGAGACCACTTTCTACTTGTCCTCCTATACTTGTCATTAAAATACTCCTTAATTCTTGGGACCTTGTTATTTTCCCTCCTACCGCAGGTCTTACTCAGTAAGTGGGATGCCAGTTTTCCTGCGTTCTTGGCCTTGTAAAATTCCTCTGTCTGTCTTCAAAATTGCTATTTGGTCCACTGTTTACACTTCTATTATGTGCACTAACCTGATCACGTCTGCTGCCACAAAATCTAGAAGCGTGTCCTCTCTGACCACAATTCCAACAAACCATATGTGTACTACCTACCGTCTCTCATATAGGGTTTCTCATTTGTCTTCCTCTATAAAGAGTATTTTCATTATTTCCCTGCAATGTCTGTATTTCTCCTCGTCTTCTCCATCCGTATCTTGCTTGTCCTATCGCCATAGGTTCCTCAATCCTATTCTCTCTACTACTTCCTATTTCTCGTCCTACTCTCAGTCTAAACCTTCTTCTCAGACTTTCTTCCTGTACAGCTATATCCACAGCCTGTGATAACCTCGCAGGATTTTCCCTCATAAGTTTAAATTTAAGTCCATCTGACTTTATCCCATCAACAAAAATTCCAACCAGCATCCTCTCCACTTCCTCGCCTTGAACATTCTGGCCTATGAATGCTTCTTCAGCTAGATTAATCAGCCTATCACTGTACAGCTGAACGCTTTCTCCATTATCTTGTCTTGATTGTCTTAATACTGAAAAAGAATGTTGAGGATCGGTGATCTCAGCATATTTATGAGCTAAATCATCTTTAAAATGCTCCCACGTCTCATCTGCTCCTGCTTCCAATTTTCTTCTAATACGATCTGAGACAGGCGATGCACTTGTCTTATAAGCTAAATTTCTCTTGCCTTCGTCTGTGGCGCCCACTAAATAAGCATTTTTTCGATGGACACAATCCATTTTTAAAGATATTTTGCTTGCCCACTAAACTTATCAATGTCAACAGCTATGCTTTCCTGTTTCAAAACTGTGTCTAACTTGGATATAGCTCTACCTACACCACCAAGCACCTGTCCTAAGGAAAGGTCATGGGGTTCCATTATAAATCTGAAATACAGAATATACCAGTACCACACAATATAGTACAATAATATATAGTAATATAACAGTAAGGGAGTTAGCTTAGAGTTAATGAATGCTGCGCATTCATTAACTAATGGGGAAATCATAGTTAGTGAACGTGTGAGCACAAATGGGTTTAAGTATCCAGGGGTTGCACACACGTCACTGGGGATTCAGCCATGAAAGGGTCAACAAATATGTCTGCATGTACATCGACAGCATGAAAATGTAATGGATTGAACCAATAAACCTTTTATACAATACAACGCGGAGTTTGTCATCTGTAGGGATGTCAACCACTAACGATCTACGGCTAGGCCATGTCCACACTGTGATATGACCTGATTTGGTGCCGAGTATACCAAGATTTCGAAATCGTGCTGTCGCGGCCACCACTGATCACAGAGGTCCTCAAATATATCAAACTGGAAAATAAAATAAAAGTCAACGGAGGTCATGGAAGGTTGTACACTCTGGAGGAACAACTTATGTCGGATTTTCAAGTTTTTGTGATGGGGTGGATCGTTGTTAGAACCGCCACACAACACATAATGTTCCGAGTGGTGAAACAGAGCAGCCATCGTCAAGCTTGAATCCATTGTTGACCTGCTCGTTTTTTCAAAACGTATGGATGTTCCAGATATGCTGCCGTGAAATCTGGTTTTGCTGGAACTGTCGAGTTAACCGTTATCGTCTGAACTACAGTGAAGGTGACCTTGGTAGTCTGAAGATAAAGTCCGGAGTTCTTGGCCAACGCTTAAAGTGAGTCGAATCAATCAATCAATCAGTATTGTCTCGATCGTTGTAATTTCAAATCCAGATGAGCACAATCAGCGGCATGAAAACGACTAGAAGGCACCGACTTCGATTGAAGTGAGGAATCCAGAGGCTCTTCTTTTTCTGTTCCTGCGAGAGAAGAGGACAATTTTCAAGAGTGTCGATTGGAACATCTACCGTCACTTTATCGATTGGAACATCTTCCGTCATTTTGTCGATTGGAACATCTTCCGTCATTTTGTCGATTGGAACATCTTCCGTCACTTTATCGATTGAACATCTTCCGTCATTTTGTCGATTGGAACATCTTCCGTCACTTTATCGATTGGAACATCTTCCGTCATATTGTCGATTGGAACATCTTCCGTCACTTTATCGATTGGAACATCTTCCGTCATTTTGTCGATTGGAACATCTTCCGTCATTTTGTCTATTGGAACATCTTCCGTCATTTTGTCGATTGGAACATCTTCTTTCATTTTGTCGATTGGACCATACTTCATTTCTACCAATAGTCGTAGGACAGGTAGCGTCAGTTGGTAAACCCAGAACAAACGACAGAGCAGTATAGGTAATGAATAATTTCAGATTAATTAACAACATACTCAATTGAACAGAATATTTCTTGCTGCTTACTTTAAGATAATATTGTCTTAAAATATTAGTATATTATATTGGTTGGTACTTTCCATTACAGATTTTTTTAGAATGGAAGCCCAGGATTTTTCTCAAGTACTTAGTGGAGTTGGTGGGGCAATATCAAAGTTGGACGCGGTATTAAGACAGCAAAGTGTAATCAGTGATGTCGAGAGATTTAATGGACAGGCGAATCAATTTAAGAAATGGGTTATTTCTATTGAGAAACATGCTTATCTAGTGAACGCTACAGATGAGGAAAAAAAGAATTTAGCTTATAGAACTAGTACAAGTCCTGTTTCTGATCATATAAGAAGAAAGCTAGAAGCTGGAGGAGGTGAAACCTGGGAACAATTCAAAGACGACCTGACTCATAAATATGCAGAAATTACTGACCCTCAACACGCATTCTCAGTGTTGCGACAGACGAGACAAAATACTACAGAAAGTGTACAGCTATACAGTGATAGGTTGATCAATTTAGCTGAAGAGTCATTTTTGGGTCAGAACGTACGAGCTGAAGAAGTGGAACGGATGTTGGTGGGGATTTTTGTTGATGGGATTAGGTCAGATGGATTGAAATTTAAATTAATGAGAGAGAATCCTGCAAGGTTGTCACAAGCTGTAGATATCGCTATACAAGAAGAAAGCTTGAGGAGAAGGTTTAGATTGAGGGTAGGACGAGAGTTAGGTAGTAGTTCGGAAGATAGAATTGAAGAACCAATGGAAATAGGACAGTATAGATATGGATGGAGAGGAAAGAAGGGGAGAAATACAGATGGTACAAGGAAACAGTAACGTATATAATCAAGGTAGAGAAGGACAAGTGAGAAATACTGTAAGAAACATGGTAGGTAACACAAATAACACAAATGTGGTTTGTTGGGGGTGCCACCAACGTGGACACATTTTTCGCTTCTGTGATAACAGACGTGTCCAATCGAATACACAAAATAATAGAGGTGCTCAGATCTAGTACACAGAATAGAACTATAAATAGTAGATCATCAAATGGGAATTATGGAGAGGTGCAGAGAAATTTTAGAAGGTCAGGAGATCAGGGAAATTGGCATCCCGCTTACTGAACAGGATCGGCAGTAGGGGGGAAGATAGTAAGGTCCAAAAGATGAATAAATATATTAAAAACCCAAATGATGAGTATAATAGGACATTTAGAAATAAAAAAACATAAGAAGTGGCCTCAACTTGGAGAGATAAAACAGTTGTCACTAAATATGATTGATCCTAGTTCATGTATAATAGAAATAGGGAAATATAAAATTAGAACATTAGTTGACTCGGGAGCGCAAGTTAGCGTGATTAAAGAAACATTTTTATATCGAATATTAAAAAATTGTAAAATATTTAGAATTCAGGAGAATCTTCATTCGGTAACTGGACACAAATTAGAAGTGCTTGGACAAACGATGATAAATTTTAAATTAGGAGGGATAAATGTTAGGCATATGTTCCATGTGGTCAAGGATTTAAATAGAAATATGATATTGGGTAGAGATTCTTTATTGAAAAATGGGGTGAGACTTTTTTTTGATTTGCATAAATTAAAATTCCAAGATGTTTACGTAGATTTAGAAGAGGATATGCATGTGTCGACACTAGTTAGAGTCAAAACGACCATGAATTTGAAACCACAAACGGTTAATTTAATACAGGCAAAAATGAAAAAAAAATCCGTACTTTTCGGTTGGACAGACAGTTAAAATAACGGAATTAGAGAGAGAAATAATAGATGAACCTGGCTTGGAAGTCACCGATGGGTTAATAATATTAGATAAACACCTCAGCTTTCCAGTGATGCTCCTAAACAATACGGGAAAAAAATATTAAATTATATAGAGGCTGTGTAATCGCTAAAGTAGCGTATAATAATGATAACATGTTAATTATAGAAAAAGAAAACATGTTGGGAAATGATTATTCAGAAACTCCCATGGTCAGAAATAATGTCAGAAATAAGTATAAAAGAAGTTGGAAAAGACGGAATGATGAATTGATCCATACATTCAAAAAATATCCATCTCAAATAGATACAGTTGACAAAAGGACAAGAGAACAAGAATTAGTTATCACAGTTAAAAGCCCCACCGGAGAATAAAGAAATATTAGAACAATTGGTGAAAGAAAATCAAGACGTTTTTGCAATTAATGATTTAGAATAGGGAAAAACTAGTACAGTTACAATGGAAATAGACACTGGAAATCATCCACCAATTAGTTTAAAACCATATAGAACTCCTTTAAGAAACAGAGAGATTGTAGAGAAGGCAATTGAAGATATGTTAAAAGCGGGAATAATAACAAGATCGAAGTCTGAGTGGTCATCTCCGATTGTAATTGTGACCAAGGTTGATGGTACACATCGATTCTGTTGTGACTATCGGGCGTTAAACAAAATCACTAAGAATGTAGCGTACCCATTGCCAGTAATTGATGATATTTTGGGTTTACTTAATGGCTCTACATTCTTCACTACACTAGACGCAAGATCAGGATTCTGGTGTATCCCGATGTCGGAGGATGCTCAAAAGAAAAGTGCTTTCTGTACTCATATGGGTTCTTACGAATTTTTACGAATGCCATTCGGAGTTCGAACAGCTCCGTCTCACTACATGTTATTAATAAATGAAGTATTACGTGGGTTTCAAAAATTTGCGTTGGCATATATAGATGATATTTTAATATATACATCAGGAGATATACAAAATCATCTAAAACATGTAAAATTGGTATTTGATAGACTAAGAATACACGATGTTAAGTTGAAATTGAGTAAGTGTGAATTCTTAAAAACAGAAACCAAATATTTAGGATACATTATTAATAGAGAGGGAATTAGGCCAGCATCAAAATAAAATTAAAGTTATTAGAGATTTACCTTCTCCGACCAACTGTGAGAGAAGTTCGAGCTTTTATAGGTATGACCGGGTATTATCGACGTTTCGTTCCAAATTTTGCACAGATAGCAGAACCTATTATAAAATTGACCTGTAAATATGCAAGGTTTAAGTGGACTGAAGATTGTCAGAAGGCGTTCGACTTTTAAAAAAATAGCTTAACAACAGTTCCACTATTGGCACATCCAGATTTAAATAAACAATTAGTTTTGTATACAGATGCTTCAGATAATGCCATAGGAGCATGTTTAACACAACCGTATGAAGGAGAAGACTCAGGAATACCAGGAGTTAAAAATGAAAGACCAATCTATTTCCTGTCACATAGACTTAGCAAATCTCAGAGAAAATGGGCGACTATTGAGAAGGAGGCTTATGCTATACACTATGCTCTCCAAAAACTAAATTACTACTTACATAACGCCAATTTCATTATTAAAACTGATCACATGCCATTAAAGTCTATATTAGAAGCACCAATACAAAATAGGAAAATACAAACGTGGGCATTAAATTTACAGGGATACAATGCTAAAGTAAAGTATATTTCAGGAAAACATAATACATGCGCTGATTTATTGTCTAGAATTCCACATACAACAACATCTGAAACCACTTCTCAAGATGAGGGAGAACCAGAAATTGACGACAGGAATTGGCAAGTAAATATATTAGATTCTGCTAAAATAAATTATAAAAGCTCACAGACAGAACAAGATTCTGAATCGATAGAGGAAGATACACAGTTGATGCATTTTGATATGAAAAATGAACAGGAATTAGATCCAAAAATAATACAGATAAAAAGAAAACTGAAAGAAACAGGGGAAAACAGTTTTAAAAGAAAATTTTTAGAGCTACAAGAAGACAATCAATTATATTATGTCGGTGAAAAAGGTGAGGGATTAAGAAAATATATTCCGAAACATTTAGAACGAGAAGTTTTAAAGGCATATCATGATAATAATGGTCATTTTGGACGAGATAAGTTAGTTAAGTCTGTTAGCAGTAAATATTACTGGCCGAATTTATTTAAAAGCGTATATGAATATGTTGATGCATGTGAAAAGTGTAGGTTAAGAAACATGAAGATAATTAAATGTCCCTTACAAGATACAGATATTCCTCAATTTCCAATGCAGAAAGTAAGTTTGGATATTTCAGGTCCTCATCCAAAAACATTATCGGGAAATGTATATCTACTACATATCGTAGATTCATATAGTCTCTGGCCAGAAGTTTATCCAATTCCAGACAAGAGTTCTGATTCTGTTATAAATATGCTTTTACAAGAATTTATACCAAGGTTTGGGTGTCCACAAACAATACTTACAGACAATGGGAAAGAATTTGTAAATAGAAAGTTTGAAAAATTGTTAAAAGATTTGAATATAAAGCACATTAAAACTTCATACTACAGACCATCGTCGAATGCCAAAAATGAGAGACAACATAGAACATTGTACAATATACTGGCGAAAAATGTAGAAGAACACGATATGGATTGGGATCTTTATTTGGGAATAGCATTGGGGGCGATCCGTACACACCAAAATGAAGGAACAGGTTTCTCACCATTTTACCTAGTACATGGAAGAGAACCAATATTACCAATTGACAATTTATTAAAGCCTAGGAGAAAATATATGGGGGAGGATTTTCAGGAAACAAGGTTGCAAGAAATGCACAAAGCACATATACGTTTAAGAAATAATATAATTAAGGCTCGAGAAAGACAGAAGAAATACACAAATAAAAATGCACACTTACAAGAGTTTAACATAGGTGATAGAGTTTATTACAAAAAACATAGGAAAAACTCTAAGTTTGATGCTCATTGGGTCCCGGGATATTATATTTTAGAAAAAAAGGGTCCAGTATCATATACTATTAAAAATCAAATTACAGGGCATGTTGCACGTTCACATGTAGAGCACTTAAGACGGGATAATGAGGAAAAAGATGCAGAGGATAATAATAATAATTATTATTCAGAAGAAATATTTTCAGATGGACAGATTATCAGACAAACGGAATATCCAATACCTATAGAAAATGGGAGAGAATTGGTACAAAAACAAATAATAACAGCATCTACTACTGGTGAACAAGAAGAAACAATACCAAAAACAATCGTGACAGAGGAAAACAACACGTATGACGGTTATAATAGTGAAGAATCAATCAAAGAAAAAATAGACGCTCCATTTATGAATACTAGACAGGCAGTAAAAAGAAAGTTAGATAGACAGAAAGAAAGAGAAATTAAGAGGCAAAGGAAATTTAGAGTAAATTCCTCAAGTGATGAAGATATGCCACTATTTGAAAACTCATTAAGACATCAAGATAGGAAGATTAGATTGGATTTAGAAAGGAAGAGATTAGCGGTTGCTAGTAATGGGTATACAGATGCGGAACAAGAGATGGATGAAGAGTCAGAAACTGATGAGGATGCTGATATGAAAGAAGATAATTCTCCTCGGGAGGATGACGATATTGATGTAGATATTGCACTTATAGAAAAAAATTTGGACTTATTAAGAAAATGGAGAAGTGATAAATAGCGTGGTAGAATATTCTGCAGATTGCAGATAGAAGAAGAAGTTAGAGACGGTAATTGTGAATTTCAAAGAAAGAAAGTTAGCAAATAACTTAATCAAGAGTTGTTGAGAGTTGTCGGGATGAGTAGACATAATATTGTAGTAAGTTAGGACTGATTGATATATGCTTTATTATCATTTTGATTTTTAAGTTTGAAGTGTTGAGTTTTTCTTAGACGGAAAATGATTGATTAGTAGTTATAATATATTATGGTGTACGTATATATGATTTTTCATTTCATCACATATGTTTAATTTGATTAATGTGTGGGGATAAAAATGATGTCAAAGAATGAGGGGGTTGATATTGTTTGCTCTATTGTTTTGACTTCAGTTGTTCTTTATAAAATGTGAGGATATGTTAACTTAGCGGTTTATTTTTACAAAACTATGGTTTTATTTTTTTGAGTTACCCTGAGGGTGTTTAAAATAATTTTTAGGATGAGTTGTTTTTGGGAGCTTGCAGAAAATATGAAACATGGAGTAAGAGCCATGCTTCGTTGTACGAATTTTGTGACTTGAAGTTGAGTTGTTTAACGTGTATAACGGTTATAAATTGAGGGTGAAACATGATTGAGTTAAGGGGGAAGTTTTGGTGATTAGTGAAGTAACTCAGTATATAGTAGAGGAAGTAACGGAGGAGTATATTTAAAAGTGGCTGGGGTTGTCAGCAACAATTGATAATTACATGTGAGTTAAACCGTTAAAAATGGTTTGGGGGATTGAATTAGGGACTGCATTAGACGGTTCGTAAATACATAGATTTAAAGCCATGGATGAGGGGAATGACGGCCGATACTGGGTAAATGGGAGTTGAAATAGGAGCTGGGTTGAACAGCGTTTAATAGGAGAATATGGGGGGAATGCCAGCTTGAATTTTGGCATAAGTGGACTCTGGAAGAAGAACACTGTGTTTGACAGTATATTAATAATTTGGAGGTTTTGAAAGAATGGTTGAACTTAACGAGGTGAATAATACAAAAGCTTGTAGTTTTGGATTAACATAACTTTTCGAAAAATTATTATTGACGGCAATGAAGATAAATTTTGAGAACTTTATTTTATAAAGTTTTGAGAATGCATGGGAAGAGAAATGTGATTACTTCTTACTTTTTTCTTACTTTCTAAACTTTCTTAGGTGCGCACCAAACCAATCTAAACTAAATTTTTTTCTGTCTATCCTGGAATAGTGAGAATGTGAGTAAGTGAGAAAAAGATAAGGAAAATATCTTCAATTTTTGTCAATCATAATTTAGATGGACACTTTAAAAGCGGTTCGCTTGTAGAGAGTTTTGTAGAGAGTTTTGTAGAGAGTTATTGTGGAGAATTTTATAGAGAATTTTGTAGAGAGTTTTGTATTATTGACATTGTATAAAGTATGTCTCTGGTTAGCGTTTGGCTATGATGAGATAGGAGGGTGAGATTTGAATTAGGAAATATATGTGAAGGGATTGTTGGGCAGATGTGGTATAGAACAAGAAATATTTCAGTAGAGTTAAGTGTTTAAGGGTTGGGGTTGAGACTTTTTCAGAGAAAAAGTCTTCTTGAAGAAGGGGAGGTATATAACAGTAAGGGAGTTAGCTTAGAGTTAATGAATGCTGCGCATTCATTAACTAATGGGGAAATCATAGTTAGTGAACGTGTGAGCACAAATGGGTTTAAGTATCCAGGGGTTGCACACACGTCACTGGGGATTCAGCCATGAAAGGGTCAACAAATATGTCTGCATGTACATCGACAGCATGAAAATGTAATGGATTGAACCAATAAACCTTTTATACAATACAACGCGGAGTTTGTCATCTGTAGGGATGTCAACCACTAACGATCTACGGCTAGGCCATGTCCACACTGTGATAGTAACACAATATTATTATTCTAAACTAAGCAAGTTCTATAATTTTTCACAAAATTAAACTATTAGATTTGTACTTTCTTCAGTTACCAATGTTGTCGATATTGTTATTCTAAACTAACCAAGTTTTATAATCTTCCACTAAGTTAAACTATTAGACTTATACTTGCTTCAGTTACCAATGTTGTCTGCTCGAGCATTTCCAGCTGAACAAACTGACCAAATTCCTGTCCTAAGGTCATTCTTGACACTTGGAGAAAATGACATTAAGGCTCACAAACTACAGCGTCCAGGAGATGACCTAATCGACACAGTAAGGAAGTACTTGACCGCCGCCTCTTGGTAGGCCCTTGATAGAAACCATCTTCACTGACAATTCGCCCTTGGACGGGTACTTGACTGCCGCCTCTTGGTAGGCCATTGATAGAAACCATCTTCACTGACAATTCGCCCTTGGACGGTTACTTGACTGCCGCCTCTTGGTAGGCTCTTGATAGAAACCATCTTCGTAGAGTGCTCACGTTCAGCTTGATAATGTGGACTTCACGACCGCAGAGCCAACGATCAACTTGATAATATGAGCTTCAACTTTGATTATACTAGGCCGATGGAATGAGAATGCGAACGGCGATCTGATTAAGCAGCCTCTTGACACAGTTTAACATGGCAAGATCACAAACTCACAAACAGCCACTCCTGGATGGGCTTTTGGCTGTTGCAAGTCTTACATGCAAGGTTGTATCAACAAAAACAGCCATCTTCCAAGCGTGTTCAACAAATGTTTCAAAACGTGCCGTGGTCGTCAATACTTCGGTTAGTCACCGCAACAATGAAGTTGTTTGACGAGCGTTTCAAAATGTGCCGTGGTTAATACTTCGGTCAATCCAGACAATCGCAGCCTGGTCACGGCACCATTTCTACTCTTATAACAGGGCTGTAGTTATAGAGCAGAGACAAAGTCCTCGCTGTACTTCATATATTTATTCAATTGAATAAATCGTAGAATATAAAACATCATACAATGACTTTCTGGACAGATGTTATTACAATAGGTATTGCTGATCCGAGGTACAGATGGTAACTAACTATCTCTACCCCCCCCCCCCCCGCGTCACAGCTTGAGTGTCCCTAGTTACATCCAAACGGGATTATCAGCCGTGCCTTGTATACTAGTCTTTTCCCCTTTGCACACCATCCATTAAACCCCCTAACAGAGATTATGCTCTGTTATAGATCCTATTCCAGGATGTGGAGGATCAATGGGAAACGTTGAAGAATTCAATCAATGTGGCTGCAGAAACAACTATTCCAAAATTAAAGAAGGTGGGTCGTAAGATACAGATGACTGAAGAAATTTTACACCTCATGGAAACAAGAAGACTCAACAAAAATAATTCTGTCAAATATGAAGAAATTCACAGACAAGTAAGTGTAAGGAGGCAAAAGAAGCATGGCTTGAGGAAATGTGCTTAGAAATTGAAAACCAACACAACAGTCAAAATACCAAATTAGTGCACAAAAGAATTCAGGAACTTACTAATAAAAGAACAAGTACATCAACAGGGTGTCTAAAAACTGAAGATGGCAAAATCATAATAGAAAAAGACCAGATTCTACATGTATGGACAGATTATGTGAAACACCTTTATGATGATAATAGAGACGAACAGTATGATATTAGATTTAATAATGAAGGACCGCCAATTTTGGAGATGGAGGTTCGAAATGTTCTTAAGCATATGAAAGCTGGCAAGGCCCCCGGTGCAGATAACATCACAACAGAAATGATTAAAGCTTTAGAAGAATTTGGACTAGAGCAAGTCACCAGACTGATGAACACATTATATGATACTGGAGATATACCTCCTGAATTATGTAACTCTGTATTTATTGCAATCTCAAAGAAATCAGGAACCTTGGAATGTGATCAACATGGAACAATTAGTATAATGAGTCACTTCACAAAGATTTTGCTAAGAATTATCATGCAAAGGGTGAGAAAGAAGATACAACCTGAAATAGGGGAAGAACAATGTGGGTTTGTAGAAGGAAAGGGTACAGTAAATGATGTGTATATGCTGCGAACAGTTATTGTACGTGCTATAGAAGTATACAAGGATATACATCTTTGCTTTAGTGACTATACAAAGGCTTTTGATAGAGTTAGACATGTCAACATGGTGGATATGCTTGTAGATCTACAAATTGATGGGAAAGACATTAGACTTATAAAGAACATATATTGGAAACTGTCATGGGTTAAACGCTGATCTCTGCTTCCTCTCATGATCTTGACCCGACGTTTAACCGCTAGAACTGTATTGTACAATCACATATAGGACAGCCTCACTATTCTGACTCCAACATAAATCCAACGACAAAGTCATTCGAGTGAACTGAGATATAATTTATCGCAGGCAACATCAACAGCAAACGTGAGCGAGTGAGCACATCCAGGCTTCAGTCTTTCGCACCGCACTTTCGCTCTTGCTTATCCATCGCACATCATCTCCCTAGACTGCGTAGATAGTTGGGCACCAAGCTGGTCACCTGCTATAACAATGAATGCATGACAAACGCCTACCTTCCACTGTCATATAGCGAATACCAGAGATGCCAGCGACCGTGGCATCAGTAGAGCCAGGAGTACCTGTAGTCGATTGCCGGACACAAACTAGAGTGACTTCAAGTGGACACCGAGGACTGGCAGCAGTATAACGGCCGGTATTCCGTGAATGGTGGTGAAGCACATCCTAACGCTGTCTTTGCTGGATAACACACTGGCACCTAACCGTTACAGTGTTAGGTGACGTATTACAATGACGTCTTCATTGCGTTCAATGTACGTGTCACTACGTGCAACGTTTGTGACACTCTATAACTTGCTCTTGATGCGCTAACCCATCAAATAAATCTTATGCTACTGTCATTCGCTATATGACAGCTTTGCCCCCTCCACAATGAAAATGTTTGTCAAAACATTTCCATGTTATCTCTACATGTAAGCAAATCATGTCTGCGACGTAAATTACATCAGATTGTGATAGACAACGAATCCAACGTCCTTGGACCTCAGTTTGTCAACGTGAACCAATCTAGATCGTGGGATATTGAACACCGGACTAAACTACAAGTCCCGAACACCGCCACCTCCTACATTCTATCAATGATCATCGAGATGTTATAGCGTTAAATGCCCGGCTACTTGAAACTAAATCAGGCTCAAACACCGCCAGTTAATATAATAAGAACTGTTATCGCGTATACATGCTGACACCTTAAAACTACTAACGTTCTCTGTGACCCCGAATGCCGTTAGTTAAATAAAAACACCGTCCTATAGTTGTATACCCAACGATCACATGATCCGTAGTCGATAACTGATCCTCCTTGACGTGGATACATATGTCAACACAACTCCAGGCCGACATGGTAGACCATCATTTATCCTTCGCTAACCATCATGTCGATAGGGAAAAACTATTCTCTATATAACTGTGTTCTATATCTGTAATGTGTAGTTCATTATATCAATATATATATATATATATATATATATATATATATATATATATATATATATATATATATATATATATATATATATATATATATATATATATATATATATATATATATCACAATCTATATTGTTTCATATATGTATGTGTTATCAATAGTGTATGTATGTTTGTATTCATTAATTTACTTTCATTCCTTTCTCTTCATTCGTCCATCATGAAAATGATACATATATGATGATTAGTTAACACAGAACATACTACTGACATTAAGAACTACAACACATTAATGTCCGGATAATTAAATTAACAAATATCAATCATCATAATAATTATTAAAAATATATATATATATAAACATAACATTAAAACAATAAATATTTTCATTTATAACCAACCAATATCATTTAAAATATAACTACTTAATTAACTATCGTATATCTTGTATGCGTCAATATCGTATACATTGTGTGCGTCAAACAAAGATGAAATCAACTGACTGTGTCTCTGTACCGTATCCGTACAATATTGACCCTGTGTCTATAACCGTTGTCCTTGACTCACTGACAACTAACGCTGTCTTTCCTGGATCACACACTGGCCACCTAACCGTTACAGTGTTAGGTGACGTATTACAATGACGTCTTCATTGCGTTCAATGTACGTGTCACTACGTGCAACGTTTGTGACACTCTGTAACTTGCTCTTGATGCGCTAACTCATCAAATAAATCTTATGCTACTGTCATTTGCTATATGACAGAAACAACAAGCTGCAATAAGGATTGATAATGAAGTGGGACAGTATCAGCCAATTAAGAGAGGTGTTAGGCAGGGATGTGTGATATCTCCAGATCTTTTTTCCCTATACAGTGAAAATATTTTTAGAAATGTAGAAGATATAAATGGAATCAGCATTGGAGGACGAAACATCAATAACATTAGATATGCAGATGATACAGTATTAATTGCAGACAATGCGCATCCCCTGCAACAATTAGTAGATGCGGTTGTTGTACACAGTGAGCAACTGGGGTTAGAATTAAATTGTAAAAAGACACAGGTTATGGTCGTCACTAGGAAGGAAGAAGTGCCACAATGTAATATACAAGTAAATGGAAATATTCTTCAACAAGTGAATCGGTACAATTATCTTGGAACAGTCATAACATCTGATGGGAGATGCCTTGAAGAGACTAGAACAAGAATCGCCATGGCGAAAGTAGCCTTTAGCAAGATGAAAAATATTCTGACCAATAAAAAGATGTCAACTGAAACGAGAAAAAGAGTGTTGAGGGGATACATAGAGCCTGTTCTTTTGTATGGATGTGAAACTTGGACAATGAGCAGTCAAGCTGAAAAGCATCTGATGGCTGCAGAAATGTGGTTTCTGAGGAAAATGCAAAGAATACCATGGACTGACAGAAAAACCAATGACCACGTACTACAGGAGACAAATGAACATCGTAAATTGATTGGAGATATTAGACGTAGACAGTCAAAATTTTTTGGACATGTTATGAGAAGAAATGGATTGGAGACCTTAGTGACAACTGGCAAGATCGAAGGGAACAGACCAAGGGGAAGACCGAGAGGAAAATACCTGGATGGCTTGGCCACATGGCATGGACGAGACAGGAACACTGAGCTGATCCACGACACTGGTGATCGAGTGAAATGGCGAGTCATGACCGCCCACGCTTTCCGGCATGGCACATGATTGATTGATTGATTGTTTATAACAGTTCCACCTATGTTAGAATGTTGCATGTTCTTTGTGTATTTGTGCTGTAAACATTCTACTTATGTTAGAATGTTGCATGTCCTTTGTGTATTAGTGCTGATAACATTTTTACTTATGTTTGAGTGTTGTATGTCCTTTGTGTATTGGTGCTGATAACAATTCTGCTTATAATAACAAACAACGAAGACACAAACATTAGATTTCACTACTTATGCCTGGCATATTTCGCTGCATCTCGTCATGTACATACTGCAGAAAGCACACAACATAAAGTTAAATAACTAGATAAATCCGTCAAGCCGAAATATACACATGTTCGAAGAATACTTACAATTATCTACCACTGTAATTCTAAACTGACTTTCACGTCTTTCTGTTTGCACAAAACTGGTCTATGTAGATTGATCATGGTGGCTTCTGCAAACTTTAACAAGCGATAACTTTGTGTATTAAACAACACGCGAAACGCATGGTCTCTATCAATCGCATGACCGGTTTCCAAAACGTGCCGCGCAATCTATGACGCAGTAGGATTGTGGTGTGTTGGCTTGGCCAGGTTCCTATCACCTGTGTGTAGTTCTTTGTCATTCCAATGGGGTATGTGTTCAATCACTCGGTTGTCTAATTGCCGCTCTGTTCTGCCGATGTAGGTAGACTGGCACCTGCATGTGAACTGGTAAATGCAATTATCTGCAACTACTCAGGTTAAAATTGTGTCTGCAACTATTCATGTGAATTGTATCTGCAACTATTCATGTTGAAATTGTAATTGCGACTGCTCACATGAACATTTCTCACATTGTCAGAGGATAAGCAATAATTCATTAAAAGCTGGCTGAAGAACTGAACATGTCTACAATTGTTGTGTAAGTATAGTACAGTAAGGCAACGTAAAGTAAAAAGCTCAGCATGGCCGAATGGATAAGAACGTGCTTTCTTAAACAACTGGTGTGCTGATACCGAGTAAAGAGTTCAACCCCTACACCGGATAGTTGGACTAAAATGTTGACCTATCGTCCTTGACTTGAGGACGTAAATTACAAGTACCTCTGAATTTGGAGTGAGTTCACCTGATTGCGAGGGACACTGTTAATAGGGAAAGCTATTCCACGCGCAACAATCAGTCCAGCACAACTAGAAGTAGTGTGTATGGCCAATGCTTGAGTTCAAAGCGAAGGAGGGCCAAAAAAAAAAAGTAAAGTACAGTACAAGTAAAGTACATTAATGTAAAGTACAGAGTACAGAAAAGTACAGTACAGTACATAAAAGTACAGTACAGTACAGAGTACAGTAAAGTACAGTACAGTAAAGTACAGTATAGTAAAGTACATTAAAGTACAGCAAACTGTCACACCGGCCGCCTTCACCACCCATGACATGTCCTGGTACCCATGTTGGCCTGGGTCGAGCTTGAGGCTCGGGTCAGTTGTGGACATCTACTCAATGTAGGTTGGTGCCCATCGCCATTGGGCTGGCAGGCAATCACCCAAAGACTACACTACCGCAGCTACCACTTTTATTGTGTAATAGTGAACAGTGTTTACACAGTAAGGAACTGGGATGTTACACTCTCCTTGATCCTACAGTTGTGTACACAGTAAGGAACTGGGATGTTACACTCTCCTTGATCTTACAGTTGTGTACACAGTAAGGAACTGGGATGTTACACTCTCCTTGATCCTACAGTTGTGTACACAGTAAGGAACTGGGATGTTACACTCTCCTTGATCCTACAGTTGTGTACAAAGTCGAGAACTGAGATGTTATACTCCCCTTGATCCTACAGTTGTGTACAAACTAATGAACTTGGATATTATACTCCTTAATCCTACAGATGTGTACAAAGTCAATAACAGGATGTTACACTCCCCTTAATCATACAGTTGTGTACAAAGTGAGGGACTCGGACTCGGAAGCTATGGTCCCGTGGATGTTATACTTCCTTGATCCTATATGCAGGACAAACAGCAAATGCATGCCATGATTGTAATTGACTCGCAAAGTATGATCAGAAAGTAGAAGACAGGCATGCTTCGGGCAGGGTGGCAAGCTTCAATTCAACGATCAAACATTAAGAGCATCTTTTGGATTTTTTCCCCAGGACATGCTGGTGTGGTGGAAAAAGAGCAGGAGGACAGGTTGACTGGGTCTGCACCACTTGGCGGGGTATTGGTGCATGATAAGGCAATTATGGCCGTGGCCCTTTTGAGTCTGTGTACAGTGCAGAAGAAGTGATAGATCATCACAGTTTGGAGAAAATGGTGCTGCAGAGAATGACCAGATATATTCTTCCTATTGACTATCATAATCAGTGTCCTCTTACAGTTTAATTTAAACCCTAATTGCTCACTGTGTACAGCAACCGCATATACTAAATTTTAGAATGAAATTATTAGAAGACACAAATTACAGTAGTCACTAGGAAGAAATAAATACCACAATGTAATATACAAGTAACTTGAAATATTCTTATACAAGTGAATCGGTGTAACAATCTCGGAGCATCCATACCATCTGATGGAAGGTGTCTTAAAGAGATTAGAACAAGAATCGCCATGGTGAAGGTAGCCTTTTGCAAGATAATAATACTGATCAATATGTTAGGTAGTCAGTTAGTCGCGGTTCCAACTTCACGGCAATGGGTCGTCCCCATATTGCTCCGTTCCTGTGCCAGTGAATATCACACAAAATGCTCCTCACTGCCCTATGTGAACAATGGAATAGAATACTGCTCAATAAAAAGATGTCAATTCCAACGAGAAAAAGAGTATTGACGTGCTACATAGAACCTGTGCTATTGTATGGATATGAAGCGTGGACAATAAGTTGGCAAGTTGAAAATCATCTTAAGGCTGTGGAATTGTGGTTTCTGGGTAAAATGCAAAGAATACCAAGGACAAACTTAAAAACCAATGACCAAATCCTACAAGAAACAAATGAAAATTGTAATATTAGAGAAATTAGACGTAGACAGTCACAATTTGTTGGACACGTTGTCATCATCATCATCAAGTGCCGTGCCGGCTGGCGTAGGCGTTCATGGCTCTCCATAGATCTCGGTCTTTGGTTTTCTGGATCAACTCTGCTGCTGATATTCCTCCATGCCACCGTCTCAATCCATCCAGCATCACTTCTCTTGGTCTACCTCTGCCTCTCTTCCCCTCGATTTTTCCAGTTGTTACGATGTTCTCCAATGCCTCTCTTCTCATCACGTGACCGAAGAAAGATGTTTGTCTCTGTCTTATTGTTGTATATAATGTTCTAGTTTCATTAGCCTGTTTCAGGCAGTCGTCGTTAGTTACTCTGGCAGTCCAAGGAATTCGCAACATTCGTCTCAGGAACCACATCTCTGTTGCTTCTAATTTCTTCTTAATTTGTTCATTTACGTTCCAAGATTCACTGCCATACAGCAAAACTGGTTCTACATAGCATTTCAGCACTCTCTTTCTTACATTCAGTGATAGTGACTTATTGCATAAGATACTCTTCATTTTCTGAAAAGCGGCTTTTGCCTGCCCTATTCTACTCCTAATCTCTGTTGTACATCTTCCATCTGATGTTATAAATGCCCCTAGGTATCTAAAATTATCAACTTGGTTAAGGATTTTCCCTTCTATTTCTATGTCACATTTTGGTGTCACCATTTTCTTTGATATTACCATTGTTACTGTTTTCTTGATATTCAAGGAGAGTCCTTTCCTTGCACTCTCTGTTACTACAACGTCTAATAATTGTTGTAGGTCTGTTGAATTATCCGCCACCAATACTGTGTCATCTGCATAGCGTATATTATTTATATTATAACCTCCAACTAGTATTCCTGGCATCTCTTTGATCTCTCTCATTATTACTTCGCTATACAGGGAGAAAAGATCTGGTGACAAGACACACCCTTGTCGTACTCCTAGCTTTATCTGTTCGTAACTACCCTCTTTATTTCCCATTTTAATTGCTGCTACTTGGTTCCAGTAAACATTCTTTATTATTCTTAAATCTTTTCCATCAATGTTGATATCTTCCAACATTTTAATCAGTTCATCATGTTTTACTTTATCAAATGCCTTAGTATAATCTATGAAGCACAAATATATGTCTCTCTGTTTCTCTATTGACCTTTCTATTAGTGTCCGTAATGTATAAATTGCATTGTTTGTGCCCTTTCCTTCCACAAATCCATACTGTTCTTCACTAATTTCCATTTTTATTTTCTTTTTGATTCTTCTCATTATGATTCTGAGTAGAAGCTTAGTGATATGGTTTATAAGGTTAATTGTACGAAAATCTTCACAATCAATTGCTCCTGGTCTTTTTGGTATAGCTATAAATAAAGATTTCAGCATATCACTGGGTAAATATCCACTGCTGTAAATATCATTCAACATTTTGGTTAATATATCTACTCCAAATTCTCCCAATACTTCTAATTCTTCTATTGTGATTTCATCTGGCCCAGCTGTTTTTCCTTTCTTCATACGTTTCATAGCGTCAGCGACTTCTTCTTTCAGAATAGGTGGACCTTCTAAGTTACTATCTTCTGTTAATTCTCCCCTTTCTCCTTCATATAATTCTCTTATATACTCATTCCACCTCTTCATTATAGCATCTTCCTCTAATATTATCTTTCCTGTTTTTGATTTCAAACACCCTGTATTTATTCTTATTTTTCTTCCTGTAAGCTCACTGATTTGTCTGTGCATATTTTTTGTATCTTTAATGGAATTTAATTCAATTTTTTTGCATTGCTCGTTTAACCAACTTTCTTTAGCCTTCCCACATTTATCTTTTATTTCTTTATTTATCTTAGCGTATTCTTGTTTGTCATTTTTACTCTGTTTTCTTTTGTCCATCAGTTTTAAGATATCTTCATTCATCCATTTTTTCTTAGCTATTTTGCCTCTCTCCGGTAATACTTCTTTGCTAGTTTGATGAATGGAGTCCCTTAACATTTCCCATTGTTCATCTATACTCTGTATTTTAGTTATTGCATTGTACCTATTTTTCACAGTCACTCTGTATTGTTCTTGCATTTCTTTATCTATTTTCAGAACCTCTTTATTAAGTCTCATGTTCTTAACCATTTTTTTCCCTCTCTTTAATCTTACTTTTATTTGTCCACATAGTGGTACATGATCACTATTACAGTCAGCACCAGGCATTGTCTTTACATTAATTAAAGCATTTCTAAATCTTTTATTAATTAGTATGTAGTCAATTTGGTTGCGTGTTTTCTTATCAGGGCTTATCCATGTGTACAGTCGTCTTTTATGGTGTTTAAACCATGTGTTTCCAATTATCATCTCATTGATATTTGCCCATTCTATTAGCTTTTCCCCTCTTTCATTTCTTGTACCTAAACCATAATTCCCCACTACATCCTCCATTTTTCCCTTTCCTACTTTTGCATTAAAATCACCAAGTATTATTTTTATTTCTTGTGATCCAATTTGAGCCATCGCCATTTCTATTTCGTCGTAAAAGTGTTGTATTTCTTCATCACTACTGCTTGCTGTTGGTGCATATACTTGTATAATATTTATGTCTATTGGTTTGCCTTTGATTTTTACCATAATAACTCTATCTGAAATACACCAGTATCCATTAATTGACTTGGCTGTTTTTTCGTCTAATATTATTCCTACACCTTTTTCATGTGTATCCCCTCCAGAATAAATTATTGTATGATTGTCAGCTATAATTTTGCCCGATCCCTTCCATCTCATCTCACTAACGCCTAGTATATTCATTTTCATGCTATCCATCTCTCCTAGAACATTGGTCAACTTTCCTAGCTCATTTAATGTCCTAACATTCCATGTTCCTACTCTAAATTTATTTATTTTAGTTATGATTTTGCCATCAGTAGCTGGATGACGGTCTGGTGTCACCTGTGGCTCATGACTGTCCCTACCGGACGAGGATGCCCTAAGACAGCCATTAACGTCCTTCACTAACTTTGATTTCCTATCTGCAATCACTTTCTCCATTGTCTTTATTCCATTTCTGATCTTTGCCCTCCGTTCAACACAATCAGCGGCGACTTGCTCCTAAGGTGCAATAGCAATGTATGTATCAATCATCTCTCGCTTAAACACATCTTTGTATCGTAGTAGAGGACCGACCTTGAGATCTTCTACCCATCTGTAATTCACCAAAAAAGATTTCCTTTGGTTTTCTAGAGTCATCCAACCTCCAAGCATGTCCTATCCATCTAAGTCTATGAAGACTGAGCTTGGAACAAACCGTCACACAACCAGATCTTTCCATTTCTTCAGTGTTTGTTATTTTGTCTTACCACTTCTTCGGAGACGCCGCATATGAAAGCTGTTTAAACGTTTCTCTTGGTGTGAGTTGACCAGGCTTCACTGCCATAAAGAAAAGTACTAAGGACACAGGCTTGATAGACAAGGACTTTTGTTATGGCAATGAGCTTCCTATTCTCCCAGACCCTTTTTGTTAACATGTTCATTGTTGTTGCTGCCTTACCAATCCTGGTGTTGATTTCCTGATCTAGGGATAATTTCCTCTGATCCCAGATATGTAAAACAGTCTACTATCTCCAGTTCGGCGTCGCCAATAAAGATTGATGGTACCCCATGTGCACTTTGTGACATAATCTGTGTCCTCTTTTTGCTTATTGTTAAACCAATTTCATTCATTCATTCATTCATTCATTCATTCAGTAGCATATCCTGTGCAGAACCTCGCTCTCATAACAACATTCCGGAAAACTTCTCGATCACAAGCAAGATGTCCCGCGTCCGATACACCCATCTGGAGATCACCCGCCTCATCCTGCACCCATCTTCTCTGTGGCCTTCCTCTTCCTCTCTTCCCAGGCATAAACCCCAACATTATTATTCTCTCCAAACTGTCATGACGTTTCAAGTGACCAAAGTATATCAATTTTCTTTATTTTATCGTCTTTATTAGCGTTATTATCAATATTTAGCTCTTGAAGTATGGATGCATTTGTTCTTTTCCTTTTCTTTACCCAAGAACCCGTCTATACCATTTATATTCAAAGGCATTTAGGTGCTGTTCAGCTTGTTTAGTAAGTGTCCAGGTCTCACAGGCGTATGTTGCAATAGGAAAGATGCACGCTCATTACAAATCTAATTTTTGTAGTTCTAGTCTATCCCACTCCTATAATTTATTCAGTTGTTTTAGTCTTTGAAGAGCAATTGATAGTCGTCGTTTAATTTCTTTTATTGTGCCACCATTGTTGGTAATAAATTACACAAGATATTCGAACATTTTCCACCACCTCCAATCTTTCCTCATTAACATATATTTCTTTCTCCTGTAGTAGTTTTATCTGTATGCATTATCTTTGTTTTTGCTATGTTAAGATATAAGTTGTGATTTTCACTATTTCTTTGGGTTGATGTTATTGGTGTGAGTTGACCAGGGTTCACTGGCATAAAGAAGAATACTAAGGACACAGGAATGGGAGAATATGTTGTTTGTCCATCAAGGATGATGATGACCATTCATTTCATCCACTGGGGTTGAAAGTATGGATCCGTGAGTTCTAAGATGGCTGATAAGTCCTATTTTGGATCGAAATGTTCTTTGACATTGTAGGCAAAGAATGCGTGTCGTTCCAGGAGGAAGATCTCCTGCAGTGGCTTTTATGTTCAGACTTCTCTTCACAGCTCGTGCAGTCCTGGTTGCCTCACATATGACTGCACCCTTATGTAATGATACACGCCACGAATTACGGTCTTTAGCAGCAGCCTCTCAGGTGTCAAGATGAATTCCAAAAGCTTTCAGTGAGATTTTCAGAGGGTCTGTAAAGCGTTTCCTCTGGCCGCCTTGGGAGCGTTTACCACAACGAAGGCTCGCCGTAAAAAATTTGTTTATGGAGCCTGTGATCTGGCATACGAGTTAAGTGACTAGCCCAGCGAATCTGATCTTTCATTAGTAGAGTGTAGATACTGTGCATGGACGCTCTTTATAGAACTTCAGTGTCTGGGATCTTGTCTTGTCATTTAATCTTCAATAGCTTCCTAAGGCAGATTGTTTGGAAGTGGTTTAATTTCCTAGCATGTCGCTGATAAACAGTCCATGTTTCACAAGCATATAGCAGTGTGGATAATACAACTGCTTTATAGACTTTCAGCTTTGTTTGCAGGCTTATGCCATTTCTGTCCCATGCAGGCTGGCCTTGGTGATTCATGCTTCACTTCGTCATCAATTGTGGCAGCTTGTGACACAGTGCTGCCAAGATTGGTGAATTTGTCCACAACACATAGTCTATGACCGTTACACCTTGATATTCGGCACAGTAGTGTTTATTCCCTGGAGCTGGCTGGTACATAACTACAGACTTCTCCAAGTTGATATTGAGCCCGAAAGTTGGCACAGGCATATGAGAAAGCTGAAACATTCGTGTTGCATGTCTGCCTCTGAGTTGGCATATAGAGCGCAATCATCAGCAAACAGCATTTCTCTGACGGGGTCGCTATTTGTTGTGGTTTTGGCTTTCAGCCTTCTGAGATTGAGCAACTTTCCATCCACGCGGTAGTTGATGTCTATTCCAATGTCATTGTTCTCGTAGGCATTCGTCCGCATAGCTGAAAACATGAGGCTGAACAGTGTTGGTGCCAGGACACATCCTTGCTTCACTCCATTGGTGACAGGAAAGGGCTCAGAAAGTTCATCACTGTACTCTTGCCTCCATACCATCATGAAATAGCCGCACTTTTGGGACAAACTTTCGTGGACAGCCATATTTCACCATAATCTTCCACAGTCCTTCTCTGCTGACTGTATCAAAAGCCTTGGTAAGGTCAATGAAAATGGAGAACATTTCGGAGTTCTGTTGCTGACATTTCTCTTGCAGCTGCCTTGCAGCGAAAATCACGTCAACAGTTCCTCGTTCTTTTCTGAAGCCACATTGACTCTCAGGAAGAAGACCTTGATGGATATGGGCCGCGAGGCGATTGAGAAGAATTCCAGCGAGTATCTTCAATGCAATTGGGAGCAAAGAGATGCCTCGGTGGTTGTCATGGGATTGGCGGTTTCCTTTACGTTTGTAAAGGTGGACTATTGACGCGTCTTTGAAATCTTTTGGTTGGTCTCGTTCACCCATATGTTTGTAAAGTCTTAGTGAAGCTGCTCTATTAGGACCGGCCCACCTGCCTTGTATATCTCTGCTGGGATGGATTCAGGACCAGGCGCCTTACCGCTGGAAAGTTGCTGGATGGCTTTTTTTTTACTTCCACTATGGTTGGCAGGTCATCAAGTGTATCATTATTGGGAACTTGAAGAAGGCAGTTCATAGTGTCATCATCGAAGAAGAAAGTTGCATTTAAATTGTTGCTGAAATGCTCTGCACAGCATTGAAGGATTTCTTTCTTATCCGTGACCAATGTTCTCCCATCTGCACTGAGGAGGGGAACTATACCTGGTGATGGAGGACCGTAGACCGCTTTCAGTGAGTCGTAGAAGTTGTTCATATCATCTCTGTCAGCAAAGCCTTGAATTTCATCAGCTATGTTGCTCAGCCAGGAGTCCTGCACGTGCCTAAGATTCTGCTGCACTACTCTCCGAATGTTATTGAAGGCATCATTTTTTATGTTGACTTCGGGTCATTCAAATGTGCCTTGAGGAGAAGATGTTTATCGGCCAACAATTGGTAGATGTCTTCAGAATTTTCATCAAACCAGTCTTTATGCTTTCGGGGGCCTGGCCCCATGATTTCCATAGCAGTGTTGTAAATTATGTACTTTAGGGCTCTCCATTCTGTTTCCACATCCTGTTTAGCTGCAGCATTTGCTTGAGACGGTCTTCCAGCATGTTTTCAAATGACAGCTGCATTTTTTTGCTGTTTAGGCGTGTGATATTTAGTTGCTTGTAGTTTTTATTGTTTATTTTTTGCATGTTTACCCCTTGAGGACGCCGTTGTGGTTTGATGTGTATGTTTATTTTCGAGATAATGAGACGATGGTCTGTCCAACATTCGGCACCACACATGGATTTTGTCACTTGAACGTCTTGTCTGCCACTCCTCCTGACGATGACATAGTTAATGAGGTGCCAGTGTTTCGAGCGAGGGTGTGTTGGTGATCAGAAGCATCGTGTTCGGCACAGGTCTGAAGGAGGAGGAGCCATTGCTGTTACAATTTCCGACTCCGTATCTTCCAATGATGCCACTCCAAGAGGCGGTGTCCTTGCCTACTTTGGCATTGAAGTCCCCAAGAAGTATAAGTTTGTCTCCTTTGGGAACAGATGTTAATACGTTGTGCAGGTCTTCATAGAACTTGTTTTTGACGTCATCTTCATTTGTCATTGTTGGCGCGTAGACACTCACGATGGTTGCATGCTTCTTTCCTTTCAGCAGGGGTAACTTAATAGTCATAAGCCTGTCATTTATAGCCTTCGGAAATTCAGCTAGTTTGCCAACCAGGGCCGACTTAATGGCAACTCCCACACCGGATAGGCGTCTCTCCTCGTTTTTCCTTCCACTCCAGAAAAATGTGAGAATGTAGATAGTAGACGTTGTAATTCTTCCTCAGAGTGGGTCGTAATTGCAAAAAGCAACTCCGACCAGTACCCTAATAATTTTGGTCTTGGCTTTCAATCTAGGAGCATTGTAGAGGCCGCCATCTGAGCGTGAGTGAATGTATACACCACCATTCCTAATGTGTATTATTCTTGGATGTACAAGAGATACAGCTAGTAGGGCGATGCGCTACCTTCTTGATTTTCCAACCATTGGGGACAGAATACAAATTTGCAGAGCACGTGCCTATCTCAGAGTCAATGCAAACACGCAACATCCACTGCATAGTGAAATTAAGAAGGTAAAGGGCAGCAGGTTAAAAAGAGGAAGTTCGTGGATGGGTCAAGCCGAAGACATTCTTCAACAGGTGTGTTCACTTGAGGCCTTAGAACCTGGCGAAGGAGTGGGTACAAGTGCCAACAGATTTATGTACGTCCTTTCCAGCTTGCATCCGACTTGACAGAAAATGCAGACAAGAAAATCCGGCTGCTATGGAGGCGGAAGTGCAGGAAGAATTCGCTAGAGGGTGATGCTGTCATTTACACAGATGAGTCGGTCGCTCGACGAGTGAGAAGTTCATGGGTCTTTACGGCTCAGTCAGGAGGGAGAATTGTGAAGCAAGATTCTGGTGCTGTTGCTTTGACCACTAGTAGCCTGACTATGGATGTCATGGCAGTAAGTAAAACAATAACATGGCTCGAGACACAGACATTCACTAGGGCATATTTCCTTAGTGACACAATGAGCATGCTCAAGAAGGTAGAGATGGGGTGGATTCGAAAAGAGTGGTTGTGGTCTCTGGAGAGGTCTCGGCTGGCAAAGATTAGTTTCATTTTCTTGCCAGGGCATGCGGGTGTACAAGAAAATGAGCGGACAGACAAGCTCGCGGGGTAAGGCTACTGTGCAAGGCGGACGCGCCATGGGCCAGGCTGATATTCTGAATGCTTTAAGAGAAGTAAGTCGTTCGCAAGAACCAAGTGATGACTGTGAATCTACAACCATGGTGAGGATGCGAGAACAGAAAATTAAAAGAGGTGCGGCCAAACAAGAACACTACGCAGGAAGCCGAAGAAGATTAATAAACCAACACAGAACTGGTGTCGTTAGCCGCTACACGCTGCGGGATTTACTGAGGAAGGGATCCGAGCACTTATGGACGGAATGGTTCGATGTGAAATGAGGATGCTCGCTCTAACTAACTAACTAACTAACTAACTAACTAACTAACTATCTAACTAACTAACTAACTATCTAACTAACTAACTAACTAACTAACCATCCTGATCACGAAAGGCATATTTCAGTAGAAATAAACCAGCTGGAATTTAAATCATTCACAGTAGTGACTGCAAAGCTCCCCCCCCCCCCCCCCCCATGTTCTCTTTTTAACTTCCTGTGCTCTACCATTCCAAAACAAAGATGTAATAGTTTTCCCTGAGTGACCCTTCCACAGCGAGGCGAGTTTCCTGCAGACTATCAATATCAATGTTGAGACGACTGAGTTGGGCAACAATATCCGCCAGGTCAGTGGAAAACCCCGGACACATGGTTCTTATGTTCCAGGTTGTATGTCGTACGTAGCTCGAGGTTTCTCTTTTTCTTTGTAGTAACTGGTGCATTGGTTTTACAGCCTGCGAATAGGATCTTTTCCTAGCCCCAAGCATCCACTGAAGCAGGCAGACGGATCAGCAACCATTTGGCCGGGGGAAGCCCAGCTTGAGGTGGGCGGTAGTTAATCAGTGACACCTGTAGGTGTCTCCCACCGTCAGAGACAACCCGTGGCGCCCCTCTCTACGCCAGTTGTCAACGACTTTATAATCCGTAACTGCTACCTCTCGCCATGATTCCGTGACGGTTAAGACCAGGAATGGAGTTATTCCTCTCCATAGCACAAAGCCTGTGCTGAATTGTAGAGCCCGAAGGCGTTGGCACAATGTGGGGTGTAGGGTTTGGTAAGGGCGTTATACGGTAGCTCAGACATACCTGACTAAGATCTGACACACATAACAGCGTTTTGGGAATTCTATAAATGACGCATAGTCACTGAAGGGATTCCTGAATGATCTGTCTGTGCCATGTTCCTATATAGTACCTTGCGCTGTATGGCAGGGGGGAAGGGTAGGGGGGGGGGGGGTCTTGAGCCTGAGGAATGAAGGCCGCCTGGCTAGTGTAGTCGCTGCGAACTGCAGGTTAGGGTTTTCTTTTTGCCCCTAACAGAAAAAAAATCCGGCATTCTAGCCACTCGGCCAGTCGCTCCTCTCCCTAACGGTGATGAGAAAAAACAAGTTTTAATAGAGAGCGGCTCTCAACCTGAAAACAGCTCAGATGGATTCCGTGAAACTATCGCCAGTATCAAACCTGTAAATATTTTATGAGTATTATTACTGCAAATACGAGTTTCCATCCACGGGTTTCTTAATATATATTCTTCTTCTTTCACAAATTATCCCCCCTCAAACCAACTAATCCCAAGTCTCCGATCCTTTTTTCTGTTTCTTCTTCTCTTTCTCATGAGTTGGTTAGGTCTTCCTCTATTTCATATGCTCCGTGGATTCCAGAGAAAGACCTTTCTAGTTTGACTATTTCCAGATGTTCACATTGTATGTGACCTATCCATTGCTAGCGTCTTTTCTTCATCGCTTCATTCACTTATGTGCGTGTGTGTATGAACACCAAGAGGTAATCACGTTGATGATACACAAGTAACCGACAATTGAATTATTCATTTACACCCGTAGGAAAGGGGGGGGGGGGGTCTTAATGGTGAAGTGGTTAAGCCGCCTGTCTCGCCTTCCGAAGGTTCTGGGTTCGATTGCAGATTTTGTCATTCGGGTCACAAGTGCAGTCTTCTCGAGAGTAGGCTCGTCGTTGGAGCTACGGAGATCGTGCTTTAGGCCACGCATTCGGCAGCCGCCCTACGGAGAGACCGAGCCAAATGGGATAAAACTCGTTGCAATAAAGTCGAACCTCTTGCCTTTGCTACTTAATGGTGCGGCTTTGAATGATGTAGTTGAACTACTTGACTAGTGTGTTCGTTTCCTAGTCTGCTATCTCCCAATGACTGCAAACTGAGCGCTTTCATGTCCTTCTGCAGCATGTCCTGAAAACCAGAAACTTGTCCTTAAGTGGGACTGAAATGGCACGACAGAATCACCAATGCAGAGCTCATGGAGAGAACTAAACACATTCAATTTAATCAAGAGGTGAGGAAAAGACGCTGGCACTGGACAGAACAGATACTGAGAAACCAGAAGACAATATAACTAGACACTCCCTTGTATGGAACCCACAAGGTGAACGAAATAGCGGGAAGCATAAAAACATACGGAGAAGAGCATTAAAGGGAGAGATATATAATATTGGGAGAACATGGAAGGGGCTACAGGAGATAGCAAAAGATGGGACAGCTTAGCGTGTCGTTGAGGGCCTATGTTTCGATAGGAGATAAAGACCAGAAGAAGAAAACCAGAAGAATCGTGTCCTAAAATGACTTGACTCCACGGATACGAGGTCGTTTAGTGACAACTTTCCCAGAATATGCTGTTTATATTACTCATTGTACACATCTGGGTAATAAGCATATAGCGTGTAGAATATTTTCAAGACAGTGTAACATATTACAAGGTTCTGGAAAACGTTATTTGCATATCCTTTACATGCCGTAACAGTCAACCCCAGCATTATTTGGCTGTTCGTGATTCTTGGGCAAGTTTACGTTCAGTAGTTTGCCATTGCTTTCCGTGACGGGCACCCATACCATTTCATAAAAAAAAACCAACATAAGGAGGTCTGCTGCCAAATAGTCCACAGCTGTGTTTCGAACGCGGTATGCGGGATTAAGAAATGCATCTGTAACACCTTCTCCACGGAGCGAGGAAACGGATGTTATACTCAGGGTGAACTTTGACCTCTCCGGCCTCTGAATAGAAACAACTATAAATACATTAGAGATTTGGAGCTCTCCGTGGCTCAGCGGTTAAGCAGTCTGCCTCACATTCGGAAGGTTATGAGTCCGTTTCTGGACCCTGTCATTTGGGGGGTCGCTGCTGGAGCTAAGGAGCTCGTGCTTTAAGTGACGCTTTCGGTGGGCCTTCTTCTTCTTCTTCTTCTTCTTCTTCTTCTTCTTCTTCTTCTTCTTCTTCTTCTTCTTCTTCTTCTTCTTCTTCTTCTTCTTCTTCTTCAGCATTCCGAGCCATTGAGGTTCTTTGCTGCATATACAATCCGTCACCATTCGTCTCTCTGGTTGACCTTCCCTTGCCAGTCGTTGATTCCAAGTGCTTGTAGGTCTGTATATATATATTATCTCTCCACCGTCTTCTTGGTCTACCTCGGGGTCTACGGTCATTTATTTCCTGAGTGTAAGCGAGTTTTGTTTCCCTATTATCTTCCATTCTTTCTATATGCCCCAGCCATTGTAGTCTATTAGCCTTCATGATACCAGTGATTAGCGGGGACTTAAACAGATCATAAATGTCTTTGTTACTTCTTCTTTTCCACTCTCCACTTTGTGTATCCCTAATGGGTCCAAAGATGCATCTTAAAACTTTGTTCTCAAAGGTTTGTAACAAGGCTTCGTCTCCTTTCGTTGTACTCCAGGTTTCAGAGCCATACGGCACAACTGGTCTGATCAGTGTTTTGTATATTGTGATTTTGGTGTTACGAGATAGCGCATTTGATTTTAGCAGATGTTGTAGTGCATAGTATATCTTATTTCCAGAATTGATTCTAGTTTGTATTTCTTCCCTTATGATGTTGGAGCAGTTGAAGATTGTACCCAGGTATTTGTATGTTTCCGTTCTTTTAATGGTCATATTATCTATTTGTATGTGGCCAGAGTTTTTAAGCCATTCCTACTCTTGAAATTACCATATGTTCTGTCTTATCTTGGTTGATAACCAGCCCCATCTGTTGGGCTTTTTCCTTTAAGTGAGTCAATATTTCCAATGTCTTTTGTTCATTTTCTCCTATAATATCTATATCATCTGCTATAACCAAGCAGCTTGGATGTTCCTCCAATATCACATTCCTCCTTTACCTTCCTTACAACTTTCTCTAGAGCCTAGATTGAAGAGTAGCGGCGATAGTGCATCACCCTGTTTCAAGCCAGATGTTATTTGGAAAGGGTCTGATTTCCTGCCTTTATATGTTACTATATTATAAGTATCTTCCATGCATAGTCTGGTCATGTTGATTAACTTCCTTGGTATTCCAAATTCCTGCATAGCATTCCATAGACTATTCCTATGGACACTATCATAAGCCTTTTTAAAATCCACAAAAATGTTATGGTTATATTCCCAATTTTTCTCGGCTATTTGTCGTAAGATAAATATCTGATCTACTGTTGATCTGTTTTGTCTAAAACCCGCCTGGTAGTCACCTAATATGTCTTCTGAATATGGTTTTAGTCTATTTAGTAATACTGCGGATAGTATCTTATAGCTTGTGGACAGTAGTGATATTCCTCTATAATTTTCACATTGGAACTTGTCTCCTTTCTTAAAGATAGGTATCAATAATGACTCTTTCCAGTCATGGGGTAATTCTTCAGTCCTCCAGATTTTTATTATTAGTTCGTATAGCTTTAGATGTAATGCATGGCCACCTGCCTTTATAATGTCAGCAGCAATTCCATCAGCCCCAGTTGCCTTATTGTTTTTAAGTCGTGTGATTACATATAGAATTTCTTCAAATGCAGGTTCTTCAATTTGTGGTTCACACGTTAGAACCTCATCCTGTGGGAAAGTGTTACTTGGAGCTTCACAATTTAGTAATTCAACAAAATATTCTTTCCATGTGTTGCACATTACCTCTCTGTGAAAATAGACTGAGCCAAATGGGTTAAACCCGGTGCAATAAAGGCGACTCTCACGTCTTTAAACAGCCTTCTAAAACATTAGAAATATTCATATTCTCTCTCTCTCTATACTCTCTCTCTCTCTCTCTCTCTCTCTCTCTCTCTCTCTCTCTCTGTCTCTTCTCTCTCTCTCTCTCTCTCTCTCTCTCTCTCTCTCTCTGGGAGGTTTTAGGTTTAGAATCATTCCTCCACCTCTATTTTCTATTGCGTTATTTGCTGGTCCGTATGTAAATGAAGGAGTACAGGTGCGATTTAGGTAATGTTCTTCTATAAAGTTTATGAATGTTTTTCTTCTTTCAAAAGGGTACATTATCTGTGACTATGTGTTTTAAGTGTTTCAGCCGAAGTATTATTCATTTATTCACTTCATATAATATATCATTCTGCAGTATGCACATGGCGAAATGCAGTGAAATATGCCAGGCAATAAATCGTGCAATCTATTGTCTGTGGCTTCTGGGTTTAAATTCACTATGGAAATACATTGTTTTGAATTTCTTCTTTCTGTTTCATTCTGGTTGTTCTTTTACTTAGTATCAGAAATGTTTTCTACAAGTATCATCTTAGGTAAACGCCATTGTCTCTACTGTGGGAACCTGTGTGAATTGTAGATGGAGTTGGCTATTGATATGATCAACATACGATCTGTCCTAAACTTTGTTTCGATTTAGTCTTCCCCTTCAAAGATCATTACCACATCTGATACCCAGAGTTAACGTGTTGCCAGACATCCCGGTTTTCCGGTCAGTCCAGATTTTTAATGAAATAATTTACTGTCCCGAAAATGCTTTCTAGATGCGCAACTGTCCTGGTTTTACTTTACAAAAGATTTGATTAAATCGAACTGTTTCTCGATTTTCAGTTGGTAGAACTGACTTAACTTGTGACTGAGATTGAGAGCAGAATTTGTCAAGCAAACGCTACATTTCAGAAAATGAAAAATATATAATGCAATAAATCTCTATCCTTGAATGTCAAAAGGAGAACTTGGAAGCAACAGAAAAATGAATCCTGAGACGAATATTGCCAATACCTTTGACTTCCAGATTAACTAACAGTGATTGCATGAACGAGGCTAAATAAAGTAAAGATTATATACAACGCTAATAAAGAAACAAACAACATTCTTTGGTAATATAATGAGTAGAGAGGCGTTGGAAAAGATCGCGATGACTGGAAATATCTGTGGAAAAAGAGACAGACCAAGAGAAATAATGCTGGATGGGCTAAGACGGTGGCATGGAGGAATGTCATCAGCAGAATTGATCAGGAACACCACGGACTGAGATTTATGGAGAGAAGTGAACGCTTAGGCAAAGGCAGAGTTAAAAGACCACCATCTGAATGTGGAAGGCAAGGGGAAACCACCACATTTTCTTCCCAAGATTTCATGGCGAAAGATTTAAGAATAATAAAGAATATATACTGGAACCAAGTAGCAGAAATTAAAATGGGAAATAAAGAGGGTAGTTACGAACAGATAAAGCTAGGAGTACGACAGGGGTGAGTCTTGTCACCGGATCTCTTCTCCCTATATAGCGAAGTAATAATGAGAGAGATCAAAGCCAGGAATACTAATCGAAGGATATAATATAAACAATATACGCTATGCAGATGACACAGTATTGGTGGCGGATAATGCAACAGATCTACAACAATTATTGGACATTGTAGTATCAGAGAGTGCACAGAAAGGACTCTCCTTGAATATCAAGAAAACAGTAGCAATGGTGATATCTAAGAAAATGGGGACACCAAAATGTGACATAGAAATAGAAGGGGAAATTCTCAACCAAGTTGATAATTTTAAATACCTAGAGGCACTTTTAACATCAGATGGAAGATGTACAACAGAGATTAAGTGCAAAATATGGCAGGCAAAAGCCGAATTTCAGAAAATGAAGAGTGTCTTATGAAATAAGTCGCTAACAATTAATGTAAGAGAGTTCTAAAATGTTATATAGAACCAGTTTATCTGTATGGCAGCGAATCTTGGAATGTAAATGAACAAATTAGGAAGAACTTAGAAGCAACAGAGGTGTGGTTTTTAAAACGAATGTTGCGAATTCCTTGGACAGCCAAGGAAAAGGCCAAGGACAGCCTCTGAAAGAGGCTAATGAAACTAGAACACTATATACAACCTTAAGAAAGAGTCAAACAGCTTTCTTTGGTCATGTGATGAGAAGAGAGGCATTGGAGAACATCGTGACAACTGGAAAGATCGAGGGGAAGAGAGGCAGAGGCCGATCTAGATAAATGATGCTGGACGGATTGAGACGGTGGCATGAAGGAATATCATCAGCAGAGTTGATCCAGAACACCAAAGACCGAGATCTGTGGAGAGCCATGAACGCCTACGCCAGCCGGCAGGACACTTGATGATGGTGATGATGATGATGATGATGATGATGATGATGTGGACGCGTATGCCTGTTGGAAAGGCACGTGATAATGATGGCGAGTGACAATATTCATTTGTGCAGCATCTTTGATTCTAGGAAAAACGTACCCGTTTCTCATTTACAAGATCTGGCCACTCTACATAAAGTGGTCTGTTTTTCGTTTAAGTTGTTGTGTGTTTGCTGTGCCCTGCTATCTCTTCTGGCTACATTGGTTGTAGACATGTAAACTGTTCGACTTCTTTCATTGTCGTTGTTTTCATTCTACGATTTTATTCAGGTGTTTTTGTGACGTAGCTGCCCTTGCCAATAGTGTGATTTTGTAAACATCATCATCATCATCATCATCATCATCATCATCATCATCATCATCATCATCATCATCATCGTCGTCGTCGTCATCTTCCACTTCTGCCGTCAAGCGACGTGGGGAGTAATAATCAGCGCTGTATCTCCCGATGAGCGGCACTGGACAGTGTCATTCCGTGTGACTGTATAATGTCTTTGATGTTGTCAATCCATTTTCTTCTTAGGCGTCCTCTTGGTCTCGTCGCAGATGATCTTTGATGTAGGGCCAGTGATGGTAGTTGTTGGTGTTACATTCTAAGGACATGGCCAAACCACTTGATCTTCTGTCTTTCAATAAATATGGCACAAGGTGTTGATCCTACTGTTTGTCTAATAACAGCATTTCTTACTCGGTAAACTTGTTAAGTTGGCAGCTCTCTTCAGGCATTTCATCTCGCAGGTGTTGATTTTGCGAAAGTGTGATTTGGATAAAGTCCAAGTCTGTGATTGGTAGCATAGGGTGTATGTGAATATGCATTAAAAATAACGATAGGAAATTCCCAAAATTACGAGAAAAGAAAGATCAATAGGAATTGGAACCTGAAAGTCTAGTGTAGGAGACAGTCTTGTGTTGGAGACAGTCTTGTGTTGGAGACAGTCAAGTTAAGGACATTATCAAAACAGTGAGTACTTTATCACAGCGCCTAGAATTACCATTCGCCAGATCTATCTATCTATCTATCTATCTATCTATCTATCTATCTATCTATCTATCTATCTATCTATCTATCTATCTATCTATCTATCTATTTATCTATCTATCTATCTATCTATCTTTATATCTATCTATCTATCTATCTGTCTATCTATCTATCTATCTATCTATCTATCTATCTATCTATCTATCTATCTATCTATCTATCTATCTATCTATCTATCTAACTATCTATCTTCATATCTATCTATCTATCTATCTATCTATCTATCTATCTATCTATCTATCTATCTATCTATCTATCTATCTTTATATCTTTATATCTATCTATCTATCTATCTATCTATCTATCTATCTATCTATCTATCTATCTATCTATCTTATATCTATCTATCTATCTATCTATCTATCTATCTATCTGTCTATCTATCTGTCTGTCTGTCTGTCTGTCTGTCTGTCTGTCTGTCTATCTATCTGTCTATATGTCTATCTGTCTATATGTCTATCTGTCTATCTATCTGTCTATCTATCTGTCTATATGTCTATCTGTCTATCTATCTATCTATCTATCTATCTATCTATCTATCTATCTATCTATCTATCTATCTATCTATATATCTATCTATCTATCTATCTATCGATCTATCTATCTATCTATCTAGTTAGTCGACATATCATCTGCATTGCACATCGAAGCATTCAGTCCATAAGTGCTCAGATCCCTTCCTCGGCAAATCCACAGCGTGTAGCGGCTAACGACACCAGTTCTGTGTTGGTTTATTAATCTTCTTTGGCTTCCTGCGTAGTGTTCTTGTTTGGCGGCAACTCCTTTAATTTGCTGTTCTCGCAGTCTGGCCATGGTTGCAGATTCGCAGTCATCACTTGGTTCTCGCAAAATTCTTACTTCTCGTAGAGCATTCAGAAATTTCAGACGTTCATGTCATGTGACTCTTGACGTAATATGCTATAGATATCCTGAGAGCAGTCGTCGTCGCCGAAAGAAAAGAGCGCTCCAGCTCTTAAACTTCTGGTGCGTTGATGACGGGAGGGGGTTAGAGGGTGCACCTACAGCTGCCAGCAGTTGGACTTGAACGTTGACTTCTTGTTCAGAAAGTAATGACAAACTAAAACTGCCGGGAAAATCGACATGGGATTGATTACAACGTCCTGCAAGGGACATGTAATTTAAAATAAAAATTATTTTCTGGGTAGAGTGTCATATTTGTGGAATGTATAGTTAGAGATAAAGTAACAACCTTAAGACTCCGTACATAACACGACAGGCTGAAATAATAATAAACTAGAGAGAAGGAGACACTCATGAGTATTCTTCTTTTCCTTCTCTTGCTTTGAACTCAAGCGTAGTTCACCCACGTGCTACCACTATTAGATGCTCCTACTAGAGAGTGCCTTGGACTGATTTTTGTATATGTGTTAGCTTTCCCTATTACCCGCGTCCCTCACCATCAGATGAACCCACTCCGGCTTCTGAGGTACTTGTAATTTACGTTCCCAAGTCAAGGACGAAAAGTCCAGCTGACCGGTGTAACTGTGGAACTGACGACAGATAAACATTTGCTGCAGGAGTGAACCAGCATACGCGGAACAGAGAAGACTTTTCTGAACTACACCAGCTTCAACTGAGGGCAAACAAGTGTGTGAGTGCAGAGAATGGGCCGCAGGCCGCGCAGAGGTTGAGGTGCAACAACTGATCCAGAGTAACACACATCGAGGTGACATAGCTATCTACACCGATGGGTCAGTGGTGAGAAACAAACGTAGTGGTTGGGGTTTCATCGCGAATTCTAATGGATGAGTCTTGACAAAGGAGAGTCAGGCATACGAGACTACGACCTCCAGCATGAGAATGGAGGTAGAAATAGTAACAGCGGCATTCCGTTAGTTAGAGGCCACTTGCACTGCAACACACAGGACGTGTTTGCTACAGACTCAAGGAGTATGCTAAGTAAGATGGAGAAAGGAACGTTTCGTGTTGTATGGCTATCCTCGCTTCAGAGATCACAGATTGTGAGAAATGTATGGATGTTTTGCCCTGGTCATGCGGGAGTGAAGGGGATTGAACAGGCTGTTCGCTGGCAATGAAAGCACCTCTTGGTGGTAGATTACCTATGGACAAGGGAGAGGTATTCGAGCGCCTGTGGGACCTGGTGGAGAAGGCGGGGGAATAGATTGAGAACACGCATGTGGACAGAATGATATTGTTGAGGATCGGCAGGGGCTCTGGAAGAATCTCAAAACTGAGAGGGAAGACCAGGAGCACTTTCAATCAGATAGCGATGGGAATAATTAGTAGTGTGACTCTTCACTGGCTGTTCAACGATGGGACGGAACGCGTATGGGAATGTCCTGAGTGATTTGATGTCGGTTCTTAGCTCAACTCAAGCCAACTTGAGGACAAACTCTATAGAGATGTCAACAAGCACAACTTGACTGCTGAAGGTGAACGAAGAAGAGGAAGAAGTCTGTGAGGAAGCCGAGGTAACTCAGTGGCTGGACATTCGCCTGCAGTTTATTCATGGTTTATTCATGGATGTGAATCCGCATCGAGGCGAGGTTTTAAAATTGTTGTGGATTCCCGGATTGAACCAGTCTACAATGAGAACCAAGAAATGCCCTTAAAATTAAAACTGTAATACTGACCACGTCACGCACCGAGCGCTGAATGATCTGTAAACACATGGGTCTAACATCACATGCCCAATGCGCATATAGCATGTAAAATAATCCTTTAGTTTACTGTTACTATAGTTTGGGAGCTATTGTTTTTTTTAGAAATACAAATTTCCGTGTAATTATCTGTGTAAACGTTACAGTTGTTGAAAATCTAATCTCTCTGCAACAACTTCTGTCTCTTGAACTTGTTCTTGGATACCCTCTACTTGAATGATTCATCAACTCCAGCAGATTACTTGGGGAAAGGAACTGCGTCTCCTTTTCTGTCAGGACAACCTTGATGTGTAATGGGCTGTTCATGGATAGACTGATGCGCCTATGAGCTATGTATATCCTCCCGCGCATTTTAGGGGCAGTATTAACCTGAATGTGTTCAACCACAAGGTTCTAAGTTGACAGACCCTTAAATTCACGTTAAACGTCACGAAAGTTTGGAGATAACAATAATGGAGGGGTATATGCCTGGGAAGAGAGGAAGAGGAAAGCCAAAGAGAAGAAGGGTGTAGGATGTGCCGGATGATCTCCAGATGGTTGTATCGGACACGGGACATCTTGCTTATGATCGTGAGGTTTTCCGCAAGGTTGGTATGGGAGCGAGGTTCTGCAAAGGACATGCTACTGAGTGAATATATATATATATATATATATATATATATATATATATATATATATATATATATATATATATATATATATATATATATATATATATATATATATATATATATTGTTTGAAACACTATTATCTTTGAAAAATACAGCGTGGTTTCCGATTGTCTTCCTTATTTCATCAACACCCAGTGCCATGCCAGCTGGTGTGGGCGATCATACCTCTCCACAAATTGCGATCTCCGACAGCATGCATCAGTTCGTATGTTGCCTCCCTTCCCTGCCATGACACAAGACTGTCAAGAATCTTCTTACACTGTCTTCCTCTATCTCCCTTTCAGCAAATCAGTCCGGTTGCCACATGTTCCAGTTTGTGTCTTCCAGTAATGTGGCGGAAAAAAAAACAAAAAACAATCGCTGCTTCTTTCTGATATTTGTGATAATTTGTCTTTGTGATTCAGCTTCCCTCGGAAAGTCCAGATTGCTCATTTTGGCTGTCCAATTAATTTTCAGCATTTTTCTTTTAAAACCACGTCTCCAAGGCTTCCTTAGATGTTTTCGCCTGTTTACTAATTTTCCAGGATTCGCAGCCGTGTGTTAAAATGTGTTCTATATAATATGCGAGAGCTCTTTTTTCTAATTTTAAGGACAATGACTTATTTCACAAAAGTTCTTCATTTGATCGAATGCAATGTTTGCTTGTCCTATTATGTTCCTTTTCTCAGTGATGCATCTTCCATCTGATGTTACCCATGTGCCTAGACATTTGAATTTCTGCACTTGTCCAAAATAACGTCATTTACTTTAATTGCACATTTAGGCACAATCTGTTTCTTTGATATCACGGTGGCTTCTGTCTTTCTATTATTCAAATTAAGGCCCATTATTTCACTTTCTACAACCACTGTATCCATCATTTCCTGTAGTTTCTTCTGACGTGTTGCTATCATGTCAGGTCTTAGTCAGATATGACTGAGCTACCATATGACAGTCGACGGTACTACCTGATGTCTGTTGGCGCCAAATGTTGGTCGGCGCTCATAAAACCCGACACCCCGCATTGTACTAACAGCTTCGCGCGGAGGAGTGCAATTGGGAGGGTACAAGCCTTACCCTAGTGTGAGGAAATGCAACCTAAAGACCACATGTCATGGCAAGGCAAAATAGACCCTAAGCGTTGCTCTGCAACAGATCTAGGATGAAAGCTCCGACAGGCGGACAGGTAGAGTATTGCTTTGCTGATCCGGCAGCTTCTGCAGTTTGTTATGTTCCAGATATATTGGTGTCACCTTTCCTCTGGAGTACACTAGGCAAGCCGAGAGAGGGATCATGCTGCATGGGCAATACATGGTCTCTTAATTTAGCCCAGACTTTTTTGCTATGGAGAGGTATAACTCGAGTTTACAAACTGTCGTCTGTCGAGATGGCAAGGTGCCAGTCAGTTGCTGTCATGACGGTGCCGTCAGCATAACGTAATTTATATTTATATTATGTCCGCCAACCAGAATTCTTTATTTAGCAGCTGAATCGTAGCCTGTAAACACCCTTTCAGTAATGTTGTTGTATCTCTTACATTGTTAACAACAACATGGTGTGAAAGAAGCCCTTTACTTTTTGTAAAAGAACCAGGTTTCTTCAGTGTTAAGATCTTATAGACATTCAATATTTTCCTTTTTATTGGTCCCCGATATTCTAATAAATTGTATGCAACAGTTAAGCTTAAAAGCCTTAATTTAACTTCTGCAGTGATTACGAAATGTTCAATGATTCATATCCACGTCTCAAAACATTACTTCAGCTCGTTTGCTGGCGTCGTGCCAACTGTTCTTAATATGCATTCACTCACTCTTTCAGTAGCATGTCCTTTGCAGAACCTCGCTCCAATAACAACCTTCCGGAAAACGATAATAAGCAAGATGTCCCGCGTCTGATACACCCATCAGGAGATCATCCGCCACATCCTGTACCCATCTTCTCTTTGGCCTTCTTCTTCCTCCCTTCCCAGTAATATACACTTAATATATAGCTAATTAGTAGCTAACCTTCTTCAATATTTAGCTCTTGAAGAATGGATGCATTTGTTCTTTTCGTTATCCAAAATATTTTTAGAACACTTCTATAACATGTATATTCAAAGTCATTTATGCGTTGTTCAGCTTGTTTAGTAGGTGTATAGGTATTACAGGCGTATGTTGCAATGGGAAAGATGCATGCTCTTAAAAATCGAATTTTTGTAGTTCTGTCTGTCCAACTTCATAATTTGTTCTGTTGTTTTAGTCTTTGAAGAGCAATAGATATTCGCCTTTAATTCATTTCATTGTGTCACCATTGTTGATAATCAATGACCCAAGATATTCAAAAGTGTCCACCACCTCCAAATTGTACTCATTAACATATATCTCTTTCTCGATAGTAGTTTTATCTGTATGCATTGTCTTTATTTTTGCTATGTTAAGATATAAGTTGTGATTTTCACTATTCTTTTGGGTTAAGGTTTTTAGGTTTTATATACCATTCTGTGACGTGGACAGCAATACTGTATCATCAGCATTGAATTTTATAATGACATGGAGCTAGCTTTGAAGAAATGTAACAAATCAGAAATAAATATTCTAATGGGTGATTTCAACGTAAAAGTGGGAAATCAAGGCGATGGATTTAGTGTGAGCAACCATGCTTTGTGAGAGCGAAACGAAAGAGGATACAGACTTGTAGAATTTGAAAAAGAACAAGAAATGATTGTTGGAAACACCTGGTTTAAACAACATCCTAGACATGGACGAGTCCAGACAGCAGGATTAAAAATCAGATATATTACATCCTGATTAGCAGAAGGTTTCGAAATGCGCTAACAGTCGTAAAAACAGTTCCCAGTGCAGACTATTACAGTGATCACAGATTAATTACAGGCAGACTGGGCGTAAAGTTAAAGAAAGTCAAGTATACAACCAGAAACACTAAATATGATTTGTGCAAATTGAAAACTGACAAAGAAATACAAGATAATTTTAGCATAGAAGTAAAGATCGAATTTGATATATTGTCTGATCTAGAGATGTTATTTCAAGATGTGGATGATCAATGGGAAATGTTGAAGAATTCAATCAGTTTAGCTGCAGAAAAAAAACTACTCCAAAATTACAGAAAGTGGGTCGTCAGACATGGATAACTGAAGAAATTTTACAGCTAATTGAAACAAGAAGACAGTAACAAAATTACCTGCAAAATTTAGTAGATGCGGTTGTTGCACACAATGAACAACTATGGTTGGAATTGAATTGTAAGAAGACAAAGATTATGGGTCGTCACTAGGAAGGAAGAAATACCACTAATGTAATATACAAGTAAATGGGCATATTCTTAAACAAGTGAATCGGTATAGCTATCTCGGAACAGACATAACATCTGATGGGAGATGCCTTGAAGAGATTAGAACAAGAATTGCCAAGGCGAAGGTAGCCTTTTGCAAGATGAAAAACATACTGACCAATAAAACCGATATCAATTTAACCGAGAAAAAGAGTGTTGAAGTGTTACATAGGACCTGTACTTTTATATGGATGTGAGGCGTGGACAATGAGCAGACAAGCTGAAAAACATCTGATGGCTGTGGAAATGTGGTTTCTGGGGAAAATGCAAAGAATACCACGGACAGATAGAAAAACCAATGAATAAGTCCCTTCAAGATACAAATGAGGATCGTAAACTGATTAGAGACATTAGATGTAGACAGTCACAATTTTTGGGGGCATGTTTTAAGAAGAAATGAATTGGAGAACTTGGTGACATCTGGCAAGATCAAATTGAACAGACCAAGGGAAAGACCAAGAATTAAATACCTGGATGGCTTGGCCACATGGCATGGTCGAGACAGAAACACGGAGCTGATCCATGACTCTGGTGATCGAATGAGATGGCAAAACATGACCGCCCACGCTTATCGGCATGGCACATGATGGATGGATCGTAAGGATACCGAATCTTGATATTTCATGACCACCGATATTTAGGGCATCATATTGCTCCCTATTTATATCATCTCTGACATTTTTCATTACACTTTCGCGTACAGGTTAAACAAAAAGGGGGACAGCACACAGCCCTGACTCAATTCTTGTTTGATATCAAATCAATCTAATGTCTCGCCATTCTATTCTAACCGCTGCTTGTTGGTCTAGATAGAGCATTCTTATGAGTTGTTACTATGTGTGATGAAAGCCCATATTCCTCAATTATTTCCCAAAGTTTCTGATGTTGCACATAGTCAAATCCCTTGAGTAATCCACAAAACACGAGAATAGGTTTACATTAAATTATCTAAACTTCTCTATTATTATTATGTTGAGTATTTGATCTCTTGATCCTCTTCCTTGTCGAAATCCAGGTTGAACCACGTTAATCTCTTCTTTTATTTTCTTACGAAGTCTTCGCATTATGATTTTTAATAGAATATAGTTGGCGCATAATTTCAGGTTGCACTTTTTTGGGTATTGGAATAAAGATAGTTCTTTTCCAATCTTTTGTCCATATCTTTACATATCATTTACATAATGCGTGATAGATTTGTGTTTTCTTCTTCTCCCGCTTTAAGTAGTTTATCACATCCAGTCAGGTTCTTTATTGCCCGTGCAATTTCATCTAATGAAGTTTCAAGTTCTGTCTCAGCTGTCATTGGTTCATGTATCTCATAAATATCGTGCATTCCACTGCAATTTTCCTGCCATCATTTTAGAATTTGTCCGGGAACTTCCATGTGAAGAATCTTCTTGGGTGTTGTTTAAAAAAGAGTGTTGGCTATCGTTGACTCCTTTTCTGTGCAAAATTCAATTAATTTGTCACCCGCATCATTTCTATTTCCGAATCTGTTCTTACTACTAATAAATACAATTACACAATATTTACCGATGTTAACCCAGCATAGTTGAACAGGATATCACTGTTATTCACTGGTATTGTTAATTTTGTCACATTATGAGATTCATTTGTATTGATATTTTGGTTACATTATGAGATTTATTGGTATTGATATTTTGGTTACATTATGAGATCTATTGGTAGTGATATTTTGGCCAAATTATGAGATTTATTGGTATTGATATTTTGGCCACATTATGAGATTAGCTGGCATTGATATTTTGGTCACATTTGAGAAGACAAAAACTGGAACATGTTGTGACAACTGAACAGCTTTGTGGAAAGAGAGACAGAGAAAGACAGCGAGGAAAAGTTATTGAGTCTTGTGTCGGCTTCGTATCTAATGGACTAAGGACATATTTCGTAATCCCACATATCGCTTACGAAAAACAGCTGCGGGCGATTTGGCAGCAGACCACCTTATCGTTGGTTTTCATAAAATGGTATGAGTGCCTGTCGTTTAGAAAACAATGGCAAACTACCGAACGTAAAGTTGCCAAGAAAGCACAAACAGCCAAACAAAATGCTGGTGTTGACTGCGACGTTCTGTAAAGGATTTGTAGCTAACTAACTTGTGTTATGGCGCGGAAGAGATATATCATACAAACTGATACATACTATCGGTGATGGTAAAATGTGGAGATGGATGATCGCCCACGCCAGTCGGCAAGCACTTGATGATGATTTGTATAAATACACTGCAAACCTAATCCGATTCATACTTTCTCTTAAAATTTACATGTAAAATGAGAACTATATTTCACTGGTTGTGTTTCAAGTAGTATGTCAGGCGCAAATGAAGTATCATTTATGGTGCCGCAATATTATTTTTTACTATATAAAAAGTCTACCACCTCAAGCGCAACGTCAAAAAGCGGATCTTTCGGCGACCACATTTTCAAGGGATGCAACCCATGAATAAATAATCGAGCGTATTTTTGCACTGTTACTTTCCTTTTTCGTTGCGAATTTTATTTATTAATTTTTTTAAAATTTAATAACTACTGATAGTATTAGTTGTAGTGAGTAATGCTTAAACACTATCATCATACTAGTGAGGCTGTTAAGGTACAGTGCTCTACCTCCTCGTTTTTTGTCGTCATATTTCTTTATCTATAGTGGGCATGACACTATCATCATTCCATTGGTGATGTGTAAGGGATAGGGTTACAGTGTATTTCCTCGGGGTGGTCTAGGGGGCGAGCGGGCGTGGGGGTGGGAGCTTAGGGGTGGGGCACGGGTGTCACCTTGTGGGGCAGGACTAGGCAGTTTGAACATTGTGTCGTGACGGGTATCATTATGAAATCCTTAATAAGTAAGAATGTAAATATGGCAGGTATATGATCTGTAGAGGGTCGTCGTGGCTTATTCACTATCATCATACGGATTACAAATGAAAACCTTAAAAAGTTAAAATGACCGATATTATTGATTTTAGTGGATATGGCTTAATGAGACTCGGTGATAAGGATGGGTAGCGGTTATTAGTGATCTATAAAGGGTCCACAGTGGCTTGTTCACTATCATCATGTAGGGTTACAAATGAAAATCCTTAAAGTAAAAATGTCCGATGTTATTGATTTTAGTGGGTATGGCTTAGTGAAATTTGTTGGTAAGGGTGGCTAGCAGCTATCAGTGACCGGTAGAGGGTCACAGTGGCCTATGCACTATCATCATAGGGTACAAATGAAAACCATAAAAAGTAAAGATGGCCGATATTATTGATTGTAGCGAGTATAGCTTAATGAAATTCAGTGGTAAGGGGTGGGAGGCGGCTATAGTGATCTGTAGAGTGTCGTAGTGGCCTATACACTATAATCACACAGGTTACAAATGAAAACCTTGAAAAGGTAAATATGGCCGATATTATTGATTTTAGTGGATATGGCTTAGCTAGATTAGGTGATAAGGGGTGGTTAGTGGGTATTAGTGATCTTTAGAGTGTGTGTCGTAGTGGACTATACACTATCATCACACAGGCTACAAATGGAAACCTTAAAAATGTAAAGATTGCCAATATTATTGATTGTAACGGGTATAGCTTAGTGAAATTCGTTGGTAAGAGGTGGGTAGCGGCTATTAATGATCTGTGGCGTGTTAAAGTGGCCTATACACTATCATCATACGGATTACAAATGAAAACTTTAAAAATTAAAGATGGTCGGTAGTACTGGATGTAGCGGGTATGGCTTAGTGAAATTCGATAGTAAGGGGTGGGTAGCGGTTATTGGTGATCTGTAGAGTGCCGTAGTGACCTATCCACTATCATCATACAGGTTACAAATAAAAACTTTAAATGTAAAGATGGCCGGCATTATCGACTGTACCGGGTATGGCTTAGTGAAATTCGTTGGTAAGGGGTGAGTGAGTAGCGAAGTAGCTCAGATAAGTGCTTCCCAACATTATCATCTTATGGATTACAAATGAAAACCTTAACAAGTAAAAAGACCGATATTATTGAATGAAGCGAGTATGGCTTCGTGAAATTCGTTGGTAAGGGGTGTGTGAGTGGAGGAGAGGCTAGATAGGTGCTTCTGATAATTGTTAAGGGATGGTCGAGTGGCGGGGTGGCTAGATAAATACTTTCGGTCCTTGCTAAGAGCAGGAGGAGGTGCTAGATAAAGACTCTTGGTCACTGTTAAAGGGTGGGTGAAGTGGAAGGAAGGCTAGATAGCTGCTTCTGATAATTGTTAAGGGAGTTGTCGAGTGGCAGGGTGGCTAGATAAATACGTCCATTCCTTGATAAGAGCCGGAGGTTAAGTCTCATACTAAAGTCTGAGGCATGAACTCATAGTTGGTTGAGCTGAGGGTGACCTCCTTGGTGACTCAATATGTGGCGATGCCATCAATGAACGTGCGTGAACGTTTTCAGACATGTCTTTGGGGAAAACTGAAGGATGACTCAGTGCGTACTGACCGCATAACGATACAGCCGAGACACTTAGATAATGGTCACATCGGATCAAATATGGCTCTGCTTCCGGTCGCAAGTGTAATGACTACAACCAGACCATGTGGGCAATAGTTACATCCTGTCAAAGATGGCACTGCATCCGATCACACTTGGGTAATGGCCACATCGGATAAAATATGGCTCTGCTTCCGGTCGCATGTGTAATGACTACAACCAGACCACGTGCTCACTGGCTACGAGTGGTCAAATATGGCTCTGCTTCCAGTCGAAAGTGTAATTACTACAGCCAGACCACGTGGGCAATAGTTACATCCTGTCAAAGATGGCGCTGCATCCAATCACACTTGGGTAATGGCCACATCGGATCAAATATGGCTCTGCTTCCGGTCACATGTCTAAGAGATACAACCAGATCCTGTGCTCACTGGATAAGAGTGGTCAAAGATGGCGTCGCATCCGATCACATGTGGCAATGGCTACAACCAGAATACGTGCTCACTGGCTAAAGTCGATCAAAGACGGCGAGGCTTCCTGTCACATGCATAAGGACACAACCAGACCACGTGGCTAATGACTCAACTGGTCAAATATGGCGCTGCGTCGCCCGCATCCATAAAAACACACATGAAACATGTGGTTAAGAGGGATACTACAGAAAAACTGTCGATTGTCGAACCAGGGGAACCTACCTCATGATGATCACCATTTATGGGAGTGATTCCACTACATCGTCAACATGGCATCTGAAGACTAAAACGGTCGCCCTTCTCTCTCTTTTCTATATCCGTTAGGGAGGTCCACTGAGTAACACCAAAGAATATCCCACCCTCAATAAACATAAGACACTTTTGATTATAGTGTGTACAACTATAACCAAGACATCACAGTGGTCGACTAAACCTTTCTCATAGTCACAGTGCATAGATGTCATCGACGTCAGTCGAGGAAGACATGCATTTTACCTAACAACTAGAGGGTCATACAGCGACGAGTGGCTAGCGCAACCTATCAGATGTATAATATTACACACGAACACAACAAACTAGCCCGAGTTAACCTTAGGTGTCTCATGTAACATGGCTTGTCACGTGTCCACTGTCCTAACCAGCGACGGTAGCACGACTCAGAACAAGCATTTTACACGTTCACTACCTCTTTATGTGTCTATACGGGACTTTGCATCTTTCCATAGAAACACATTTCCAAGACCAATATATGTTCTTCAGCGAGGCTGCTCATTGCCCCGTATCACATCCAGACAAAAGTGCACTTCAACAGTCAAATAAGAAAATATGTTAGCCAAATGAAAAAATATAGGTGAAACTTATAAATATCTCCACCAAATTTATGAAAAGTAGGGAAAGCTGATACTCAAAAGGAAAATTTTGGCCACATTTCAACCAAACTTATGAAAAGTAGGAAAATTGTCAGCCAAATGGGAAAAGGTTAGACCAAACTTATAAATACCTCAGCCAAACTTATGAAAAGTAGGAAACTTTGTTAGCCAGAGGGGAAAACTTAGGTCAAGTAGGAAAATATGTTACCCAAAGATGAAAAATGTCGGCCAAATACAGAAACAGCTCATCCACACTTATGAAAACTAGGGACATTTCTTAGCTAAACAGGAAAAATATTGGCCAAGTAGGAAAACATGTTAACCAAATGTGAAAAAATATCAGCCAAAGAGAGAAATATCTCGTCCAGACTTATAAAAACTATGAAAATTTGTTAACCAAATGTGAAAAATTATCATCCAAAGAGAGAAATATTTCAACTACACTTATAAATATATCAGCCAAAGTTATGAAAAGTAGGAAAATTGTTAGCGAAATGGTAAAAAGTTAGGTTAAAATACAGGAATATCTCAGCCAAACTTATGAAATGTAGGAAGCTTTGTTAGCCAGAGGTGGAAAACCTAGGTCAAGTAGGAAAATCTGTTACCCAAATATGAAAAATGTCAGCCAAATACAGAAACAGCTCATCCACACTTACGAAAACTAGGGTCATTTCTTAACCAAACTGGAAAAATATTGGCCAAGTAGGAAAACTTGTTAACTAATGTGAAAAAATATCAGCCAAAGAGAGAAATATCTCGTCCAGACTTATAAAAAGTGGGAAAATATGTCAAACAAAGGGGGAAAATGTCGGCCAAATACAGAAATATCTCAACTAAACTTACGAAAATTTGGAAACTGTGGTAATAAAATGAAAAAAATCTCAGTCAAACTTATGAAAAGTAAGAAAATTTGTTAAGCAAATCTGGAAAGTTTGGCCAAATACAGAAATATCTCGACCAAACTTTCAATTATCCCAAACAAACTAATAAAAAGTAGGAACATTTCTTAACCAAAGAGGAGAAATATCACACGTTGTCATTTCACATTTATTGGTTAACAAATTTAACAAAGATAATTCTGTATTTGGCCGACATTTCTCACATTTGGCTAACAGATTTTCTTACTTGACCTAGGTTTTTTCCTCTTTGGCTAACAAAGTTTCCTACTTTTCATAAGTTTGGGTGAGGTATTTCTGTATTTGGTCTAACTTTTTTCCCATTTGGCTGACAATTCTCCTACTTTTTATAAGTTTGGACGAGATATTCCTCTCTTTGGCTGATATTTTTTTCACATTTAGTTAACAAAGTTTCCGACTTTTCATAAGATTCAACGATGCATTTCGTTACTTGTTCAATATTTTTCTCTTTGACTAACATATTTTTTCTACTAGGTCAATATCTTTCACATTTTCCAAATTTTCGTAAATTAGTTGAGATATTTCTGTATTTGGCCGACATTTTCCCATTTGGTTGACATATTTTCCCACTTTTTATAAGTCTGGACGAGATATTTCTCTCTTTGGTTGATATTTTTTTTCACATTTGGTTAACAAGTTTTCATACTTGGCCAATATATTTCCTGTTTGGTTAAGAAATGTCCCTAGTTTTCATAAGAGTGGATGAGCTGTTTCTGTATTTGGCCGACATTTTTCATCTTTGGGTAACAGATGTTCCTACTTGACCTAAATTTTCCCCCTCTGGCTAACAAAGTTTCCTACTTTTCATAAGTTTGGCTGATGTATTTATAAGTTTGGTCTAATCTTTTCCCATTTGACTGACAATTTTCCTACTTTACATAAGTTTGGTTGAAATGTGGCCAAAATTTTTCCTTTTAAGTATCAGCTTTCCCTACTTTTCATAAATTTGGTGGAGATATTTATAAGTTTGACGTATATTTTTTTTCATTTGGCTAACATATTTTCGACAATCGACAGTTTTTCTTTAGTATCCCTCTTAACCACGTGTTTCAGGTGTGTTTTTATGGATGCGATCGGACGCAGTGCCATATTTGACCAGTTGAGTCATTAGCCACGTGGTATGGTTGTGTCCTTATGTGTGTGACAGGAAGCCTCGCCGTCTTTGATCGACTTTAGCCAGTGAGCACGTATTCTGGTTTTAGCCATTGCCACATGTGATCGGATGCGACGCCATCTTTGACCACTCTTACCCAGTAAGCACGGGGTCTGGTTGTATCGCTTAGACATGTAACCGGAAGCAGAGCCATATTTGATCCGATGTGGCCATTACCCAAGTGTGATTGGATGCAGCGCCATCTTTGACATGATGTAACTATTGCCCACGTAGTCTGGTTGTAGTCATTATACTAGCGACCGGAAGCAGAGCCATGTTTGACCACTCGTAGCCAGTGAGCACGTAGTCTGGTTGTAGTCATTACACATGCGACCGGAAAAAGAGCCATATTTGATCCGATGTGGCCATTCCCCAAATGTGATCGGATGCAGCACCATCTTTGACAGGATTTAACTATTGCCCACGTGGTCTGATTGTAGTCATTACACTTGCGACCGAAAGCAGAGCCATATTTGATCCGATGTGATCATTATCTAAGTGTCTCGGCTGTATCGTTATGCTGTCAGTATGCACTGAGTCATCCTTCGGTTTTCCCCAAAGACATATCTGAAAACGTTCACGCACGTTCATTGATGGTATCGCCACATGTTGAGTTACCAAGGAGGTCATTCTAAGCTCATCCAACTATGAGTTCATAGCTCAGACTTTAATATGAGACTTAGCCTACGGCTCTTATCAAGGAATGGACGTATTTATCTAGCCACGATGCCACTTTACAACCCCTTAACAATTATCAGAAGCAGCTATCTAGCCTTTCTTCCACTTACCCACCCTTTAACAGTGACTAAGAGTCTTTATCTAGCACCTCCTCCTGCTCTTAGCAAAGACCGGAAATATTTATCTAGCCACCCAGCCACTCGACCATCCCTTAACAATTATCAGAAGCACCTATCTAGCCTTACATTCACTCACCCACCCCTTACCAACGAATTTCACGGAGCCATAATCGCTATATTCGATAATATCGGTCTTTTTACTTTTTAAGGTGTTTATATGTAATCCATATGATGATAGTGTTGGAAAGCACTTATCGAGCTACTCCACTACTCACTCACCTCTTACCAATGAATTTCACGAAGCCATACTCGGTACAGTCGATAATGCCGGCCATCTTTACATTTTAAATTTTTTTATTTGTAACCTATATGATGATAGTGTATTGGCAACTACGACACTCTACAGGTCACTAATACCCACTACCCACCCCTTATCACCGTGTCTAACTAAGCCGTATCCACTAAAATTAATAATATTGGCCATCGTTACTTTTTAAGGTTTTCATTTGTAACCTTATGATGATAGTGAATAAGCCACTGTGACCCTCTACAGACCACTAATAACCGCTACCCACCCCTTACCATCGAGTTTTACTAAGATATACGCACTAACGTCAATAATATCGACCATCTTTACTTTTTAGGGTTTTCATTTGTAACCCATATAATGATAGTGAACAAGCCACTGTGACCCTCTTCAGATCACTAATAACCGCTACTTACCCCTTACCAATGAATTTCACTAAGTTATACACGCTGCTATCAATATTATCGGCCATTTTTACGTTTAAAGGTTTTAATTTGTAACCTGTATGATGATAGTGTATAGGCCACTACGATACTCTACAGATCACTAATAGCCGGTACCCACCCCTTACCAACGAATTTCACTTTGGTATACAGCTACAATCAATAACACCGACCATCTTCACTTTTTAATGTTTTCATTTGTAACCCGTATGATGATAGTGAATAAGCCACTACGACCCTATACAGATCATATACCTGCCATATTTACATTCTTACTTATTAAGGATTTCAAATGATATCCGACACGACCCAAGGTTCAAACTGCCAATCCTGCCCCACAAGGTGACACCCGTGCCCCACCCTTAAGCTCCCACCCTTATGCCCGCACGCCCCCTAGACCACCCCGAGGAAATACACTGTAACCCTATCCCTTACACATCACTAATGGAATGATGATAGTGTTATGCCCACTACAGATAAAGAAATATGGCGACAAAAAAACGAGGAGGAAGAGCACTGTACCATAACAGCCTCGCTAGTATGATGATAGTGTTTAAGCATTACTCAATACAATTAATACTATCAGTAGTCATTAAATTTAAAAAAAATAAATTCGCAACAAAAAAGGGAAGTAACAGTGCAAAAATACGTTCGATTATTTATTCATGGGTTGCATCCCTTGAAAATTTGGTCGCCGAAGGATCCGCTTTTTGACGTTTCGCTTGAGGTGGTAGACTTTTTATATAGTAAAAAATAATATTGCGGCACCATAAATGATACTTAGTTTGCGCCTGACATACTACTGTCTAATACCAGAAGTACGAACAAACAATAAAACGGCGCTTAAAAGTCGACAGGGTCGACTTCATTGCACCGGATATTTAATACCATGTGTGGCTCAGTCTCTTTCCGCAGCAAACTGTCGAAAGCGTCGCACATAACACGAACTCCGCAGCTCCAGCGACGACCCCATGGGTCTCCGAAAAAAAATGCACTCTTGAACCGAAGGACGCGGCCCGGAATTGAACCCACAACCTTCGAAGCCTGAGTTAGACGGCTTGACCACTTCTCCACAGAAATTCCCCGAAAATTCAATCAATCAATCAACCAGGTGCCTTCTCCGCAATGACGGAATGACACAATGAATAACAACGGTACGCACCCTGTTCAACTATTTTGGGTTATAGCTTGGAAATATTGTGTAATAGTGCTTATTAGTATTAAGAATATATGGCACGAACCAGCAAAAAAAAAAAGCTGAAGTACAGTCTGTCAACATGTCAAGTGCGACATTTATTAAATGCGGTTGTTGCCCACAGTGAACAACTAGTTAGTTAGTTAGTTAGTCTTTCCTCTTGAGCCTAAGGCGGCGCATAGGGCAGAAGTCCTGTCTCTCCATGCTTGGCGGTTCGCTGCTACCTGTTGTAGATCTTGGATATTTACTTGGCCATTGAATGAGCCTTCTCTAATGATGGTTCTACGCAGGGTCTCTCTTGGTCTTCCCCGTTTTCTTTTCCCTACTGGTGACCATATGAGGGCTTGGTAGGGGAGTCTTGACTTGTCCATTCTGAGTACATGGCCGATGTAGTTCCAACGGCGTCTTCTTATGAAATTGGATACTGTATCTTGCTTAGTCTCTTGTCTTATTTGCGAATTGGTTCTGAAGTCTGTCCAGTGGATGTTTAGAAGTCTTCTAAGACATTTGTTCTCAAAATTGTCTAATTTTTTATCTAAAGCTACCGTTGATTTCCAACTTTCACATCCATACGTTAACACTGGAATCACACAAGAGTTGAAGATTTTAAGTTTTGTGTGTTTGCTGAGTGTCTTTGACTTCCAGATGTTTGACAGCTTATTGAAGGCACTAGATGCCAGTGCGATTCTAGATGATATTTCTGGTGTTGAGTCCCCTGTAGATGTCATTTTGCTTCCTAGGTATGTAAAGCTGTTGACTTTTTCAAGAACGTAGCTGTTCAATTTGGTGTCATCTGAACTGTTGGTAAGATCAATAGTCATTGTTTTTGTGGTGTTAATTTGGAGACCAATTTGTCCTGAACATTTTGGAGGTGGTTTATTTTCTCTTGGGCATCCGGGTGTGTTGAACTCAAAAGCACTATGTCGTCGGCAAAGTCCAGGTCTTCTAGAATTTTGTCAACCCAATGGATACCCATATTTGTGTTGTTTGTGCATTTGCGCATGACCCAGTCGATAGCTATTCCAAAAAGCATCGGTGATAAGACACAACCCTGTTTCACTCCTGTTTCGACTGAGAACCAGTCAGAGTTGCCTGTTTCTGTTCTTACGCAGCAACGTGTTTCTTTGTAGAAAGATTTTATGACGTTGGTATATTTGGTAGGAAAACCATAGATGTTAAGTAGATTCCAAAGTGAAGGACGGTGGATACTGTCGAAGGCTATTTGAAAGTCGACAAAGTTGGTGATTAATTTCGACTGGAATTCTACGGAGTCTTCAATGATTATTCTGAGGGTGAAAATGTGGTCTATGCATGACCGTTTTGGTCTGAAGCCTGCTTGTTCTTCTCTGAGTCTTTCATCTATCGCCTTTTTCAATCTCTCAAGTAACATGCTACAAAAAAGTTTCCTGGTACTGACAATAGAGTGATACCACGCCAATTATTGCAATCAGACATATCGCCCTTTTTAGGCAGTTTGAAAATTACACCATCTTTCCACTGTTGTGGTGGGGATTCGCTTCGCCAGATTTCATTGATCAGCTGTAACAAACGTTGTAAGGTGTTCTCATCTGCTGCTTTGAGCATTTCTCCTGAGATTTCATCTTCACCAACAGCTTTGTTGTTCTTCAATTTTTTGATGGCTGCTTTAATCTCTTCCATGGTGAATAACTCGCAGGAGGCATCTAATGGGGGCATAGTAATTTCTCCATTCAGGTTCGGAACAGTGTCAGGCTGCGGTCTATTTAATATTTCTTTGAAATGTTCTGCCCATCGTTGCTTTTGAAGGTGAACAACTAGTGTTATAATTAAATTGTAAGAGTACACATAATATAGTTGTCACTAGGAAGAACGAAATATCACAATGTAACGCCGCATAGGTAACTTACTGAGCGTAGTCTTGCCAAGAAATAAACAATCAGCTGAAAGATGCTGATGTTGACAGCGATGTCCTCTAAATGAATAGCGAACAAAACAAAACCAAAAAAAAAAAATGTACATGTAAATGGGAATTTTCTTAAGCGCGTGAATCGGCACAATTATCTCGGAACAGTCGTAACATATTATGGAAAAAGTGTCGAAGAGATTAGAACACAAATAGCTATGGCGAAAGTAGCCTTTTGTAAGATGGAAAACACACTAACCAATAAAAAAAATGTCATTTGTAACGAGAAAATGAGTATTGAGATGCTACATAGATCCTGTGCTTTTGTATGAATTTGAAGCGTGGACAATGAGCAAACAGGCTGAAAAACATCTGATGCTGTGGAAATGTTGTTTCTGAAGAAAATGCAAAGAATACCATGGACAGACAGAAAAACCAATGACCTAAAAGAAACATGAAAATCGTAAACTGATTAGAGAAACTAAACGTAGACAGTCAACATTTTTGGTCACGTTATGAGAAGAAATAAATTGGAGAACTTGCTGACAACTGGTAAGATTCAGGAGAAAGGAACAAGAGGAAAGCAGAGAAGTAAATACCTGGATGGCTATACCACGTGGCATGTTCGAGACAAGAACACTGTGATAATCAGTGAGCTCGAATTTCACAGAAGACGCAGAGGTCACAAGCGACTACTTGAAGAGGAAACTAGCTGGACTCGACATTCGGGCACGGGACAGTTTAGTGACCACACACATACAGACTTCGTTCGACAATTTTACGCAAGTCATCCACCGTTTACAACCAAGAGTTGACAGCGTCAAGATTTAAAGTAAATTTAACGCTACAACCACAATGTTACATCGAGGTACAGTGCATTTCTATTTAGACTGTTGGCAAAGACAACAGTGACTCACAAGTGGGATCGAAATGATTTGCGAAAGTTAGAAGGGGAGATTGTGAAATCGACGACATCACACGATGTCCAGTGACTGTACGAGATAGTTTACTTTAGTTTAGTCGACGGATCATTATCTCGGCACACGAGTGTAACCCATAAGTGCTCCGTTCTACTCCTAACTCAAGCCTGAGTGCGGAGAATCTCTGCTCAGTGCACGAACTCCGTAGCACATGAGTTTTTTTTTGGACTTGAAATTTTGCCCAGACAGCGCCATTAGGCTACTCTTCTTCGATTTCCAATTGCCAAGGGATTTTTTACGTGCGCAACAATGCACACGAGCGTCCGATCTCACTACCCAGAGACCAGGGATAAATTTGTTACTAGAAGTCCACGTGAAAAAATCTCGGCCCTCACTGGGGTTTGAGCCTGGGACCCCCAGCACTCGAGGCGGACACCAAACCTCTAAACCACTCAGCTCCTTTCAAGAGTACTGTCTGTGGTGTGCAGTGTACGAGTGCCAGATAATGAGTATGAGAGTGACTCAGCTGGTTGCAGTTTAGACTGTGTGTGTACACCTTCGTGGAAATAAAGTTTATGTCAGGCTGCCGGGGTGTGTTCTACAAATTTCACTAGTAGGATCCTTTGAAAGACGTGTGTGAGTCAGCCAGATGACAAGACAAGTCATGATTCTATAACACAGCGAATACAGAGAGGACTAACAAGTCTGCTGGGTTATTATAAATCAGGCTTTATTAGTGTATAGTGGCGAATACAAAGTCCTGGTACAATTCAAACAAGATGACGACCTCTCTTCTCTCTAGGTGGTTTCTCACTGCCCCAACAACAAGCCACGTCACGACTTGAGCATCCTTCTAGCTGTTCTATATCGATGCTCAAGCGTGCTGTCGACTTGCACACCTAGCTGATACTAATAATACCCTCATTCTGCTACACCTCCCTATGTTTAAAAAGACTTTTCTTCTTCAAAAGTCTTTACTCCTAACCTCTTTTATCCTACATCTTCTCTCCTTACCTCCCATAATTTCTCTAAACCGCCCCAAACTAACTCTATTTTAGGCAATTATTCTATTTGTAACTCTTCCCCCTGTCATATAGTAAACCACTATGAACTTCTTCTTCGTTCCTGACTCTTCAAACATAACACCTATTAATTACATATCCTCAATAACATTTAAATCTCAAATTTATACAATACATCATAACACATATGGTTACCTTTTGAAAATAAACACTCCTTCTTCTCTTCATATAGCAAACCGCTTAAACTTTCAAACGCTGTACTCTTCTAATACCAACTCCCTTTTGTCATTACCAACATTACTTACTAATTCTCTACTTTCACTCAACCTGAGAACACTCGCACATGATAGAAAGACAAGGAATCGGTGCGCACCGGAGATTCAAAGAAGTAGAACTCTTTCTCAAAAAATAACACACTCACCTAAATCACACACCTTTACCCCCCTATGTCATTTGAGACTTTATGTAATAAAGTCTAAAACAATTATATCTTCTACAGTACCACTTATTATGGTAACAGTTTACGCTGCTATCTACAGCATCAAGCACCAACCATCAAAAATATTATTCACTCCCAAATGTCTAAATATTACAGACAATACCCCATGTCATTTTGTCTCCACAGTGACAATGTTCATTTCTCATTAACACACTTACAACCCTTTACTATTGTAATGCTATCTACAGTATCTAATCATTCTTCGGAGTCAAACATGGATTCAATTCGTGTTTTGTTAATTGCCTTCACAGCACGTTACTGACTTCTTCTTCTACAATCTCGTGGCTCCATGTTCATTTCTGACCCCTCATTTACCCCACTGCTTTATTCACTTTAATCTTTTCTTCCCCAATATGGCGTCCAATCCATATATCTTCAATTAATGCTCACTTAAATTCCCCATAACCATTTTACTTGTGTAATAACCCCGTCACTTAAGTATGGCCTATGTTTCCACAACTTAACCTCCCAACGCTGATTATCACAGCAATCTTGCTAGTAGAATATACTCATAAACTTGTTATTCACAAAGAGAATGTGTCTCTCTATTAGTTCTCAGTAGTTTATTAACTCTTTTCTGAACGAAGGGTCTTAAATAAAGCCCCATGTATTGTCTTTATTCTAGACAAAACCATAACTATTTGTAAATTAAACTTAACTTAACTAAATTTCTAACATATTTATAAAAAAGGTAATTACCATTAACATACAAGACAATTCACTTAAATAAAATCACAACAGGATATCATACCCCCCCCCCCCCAAGTTTTTATACATGTTTATGTTTCCCCTCATATTACATAAAGATATCAACTCATTCAAAGAAAAACATATATTAAAATAATACAACATACATCCTAATCTATTGTTAGTCTCTTTTACGGACTAACAATAACTTATTTATCTATCTAAGAAAACTCAAGAAGTCAAATCATAAAATCAATTGGCAATAATTCTACAAAACCAAGTCAATAAAAAAAATACTATAACATATTATATATATTCAATCAGCATTGGTCTCTTATACTAACCAATGAAATACATATTTATTCCCACAAGTCATGCCTATTCCGTTATTCTTATAACAGATAAAACAAAACAACTCAATGCAAAGCATTAACCCCAATATATATATATATATATATATATATATATATATATATATATATATATATATATATATATATATATATATATATATATATATATATATATATATATATATCTGTTACCTACAGACCAATTCCTAACTTAGAACAATATCTGTTCTCTCAACAAAAGTCATTAATTAATAAATGACCGTCAATCATTGATTCTCTCCCCTCACAATATTCTATCTTTTATCAGACTAACTCCTAACACATCACAATATCTGGAATATCACCCTAACCAACCGCTGTAAACTGCAGCTCAAATCACTTCACTTACTACTATTGTGGCGGCTATCTCAGCACACTACAATTCATCTCTCTACTAAAGGAAACCGTACCTTGACACACTAATTGTTTCCCTTGGATTTGTTCCAAGTATTACTACAACTACTTAATCATTACTATTACCGTCAACTACGGTATCTCCACCCTCCTACTTCCAACAAAACTTTGTCTATTTATTATAGACCTCTCACCAATACATCTATCTACTGTACCAACAATTACTTTTAAGTTTCTCGTCTACCCGACGCAAGTAATATTTCACTCTCCTGCATCAGTACTTTCTTAACATCTCACCACAACTACTCTAAGCTATCCTCAAGTCTCTCCTAGCGTTCTTGCACCGCGATGATAGTCAAACCAGTCACACTTATCGGAACATGTTCTCCAACATTCATTTAATTAATCTTGTTTACCTCACTATCTTTCACTCATCTTCCTATTTATCGGGATTCTTTCAGAAACAGCAAACCACACCACATATAACTGACAACGGACCTCACTTTCCTCATTTCTCAGTATCAGGCATTCATACTTCAACATGTCCCTGTCAACAATACTAAACATATTTTATGAAACGTCACTCAGAATGTTAACTCTCTTTCTGTCAACCTGTCATACATCTTCCATAATTTCCGTCCAAGATTACACATTCCAACCAAAAGACATCACACCTTTCTAACCACCTACTTTAACAATTTAGCACAAACAAAACAGAGGCAACGACTATAACCAAAGAAGAACAAACAATAACCATTCAGCTAAACGAGCATTTCTCGAAACAAGTAAAGAATCTCAAGTGCCTAGGAAGTATAATATCATCAAATGGCAAACCAGAAGATGATATTGACAACAGTTGTAATAAAGCTATTCAACTCTCTGAACAATTGGACAACCATATATCAACAACTACCAAGCCTAAGTGTGTCGATCACTTCCACCCACATTGACACTTAACGACGTTTCAAAATCTCACTCCTGCTTCACTCAGCGCGACGAATACCTGTTTGTCTACACTTATACTCACGCACGAACTAAACGCCTCGTACATGCATGCTGTACTTATCACTTGCCATCATCCTATCCATTCTCGACGCACATATGTTTGACTTATTTCTACTTTTCTCAATCATTCACTCGTTTTCAAAGATCAGAATCTATATATTATCCCTCGGAAACTATATCTCTTTTACACACTAACCAGCACTATCAACGATCTCTCAAAACAAACCTCATTCCCCTGAGACCCTAACCTCGTAACTATCATTCTATACTTCTCCACATAACAACTTTCTTAGATTTAATCAGCTCTTCTTTCTCCGCGAGCATGACGTAATTACTTTATCCCCCTCACCAAGAACTCGTATTCTTCAACATCAGTTTCCACATTCTTTTACTCTTAATATTTTCGCGTTCAACCGGCTATTTTACACATGATACTCAATTTCTCCTCAACCTATATCTCCTCGTCAGACACTCTCGGTTCAGCTGTCAACAATACTATACTTACTTCTCAAACTACCAAGCGAAACTATCTCAGACATCATGTCATAGCTCTGAGTCGAACCATTTCTAGTACGAACATTCATACTTAGTTTATCTCTCTCTCTACTAATTCTGTGCTGAATCTACTCTACTTTAATCACACCAGTTATACATCACTCAACGTGATTAACTCTCTGTATCTATCCATTTCGGATAAAGGCCTATTTTAGTTTCTAGCTTGTTTACTCTCCCTACACCGCAACCAAATACCAGATATTCTGTATAACGTATCCACGTAGAATATCAGTTGTCGTGACTCTCTATCCTCAACAACACTATTGCCTACCCTGTACCATGTGATGCTACACCAAAAAAATTCATCTGCCTATTTTAGACAGGCCCATATGTATTTGCTCAAACCGCAATTCCTCTCATAAGCCAAAACAATGCCATATGTCCTTCGTCACCCAAGAATTTTAACAGCCATAAAGCGCATCCAAGCCAAATATTTCATTGTCTCTTAATACATTAGTACGTCTTTCTTTAATTATGTCATCTTCACTATCCGTTGTTAGCCTGTTGTTAAAGTACTCAGGTCTTAAGGTCATATATTCTTCTAATTTTCTTAAGTCACTTTCTGTCTTCGAGTAATTTTCCGCTATCTGTCTATTATTATTCTTCTTCTTAAATGCTTTCTTTCTATTTCCTTTATTTGCGTCGGTCTGCTCACTGTTTCCTGTAAACCTTACGTAACGTTTACATTTCCCCATCTCGTCTTCAGATGACACACTGATAATAGTTCCCTCATCAGATTCATAGTAGTAGTTTACTGCAGACACGTCGATCCTATTCCCATAGTCGGTTTTAGAACGTCTGACTTTCTTCTTACTTTTATTCCTCCTGCTCCGGTTCTGTACAACTCCCATATCTTTATCTGAAATATTCTCTCCATAGCCTGAACTCTCACACTTAACATTCGTACACCATTTAGGGATTAAGTCTATACCTGAGGAACTTGACATCTCAGTTGTACCTTTATTGACCATCAGACTGTTTATATTTCTTTCTTCAATGCTTTTCCTCTTTGACCTGTTTTGTTTATCTTTCTTAATTTCAACTGTGTCTCCCTTAGTCAAGTGAGTTGGTTTTGACTGAATTTCTATTAAGTCAGTTTGACTTCCCTTTATTATCTTGCTGGTTGATTGTACCTGGACCTTTTTCTCTATTGTATCAATCTGTGTTTGTGTGTTCCGTTCTACCACTTCAATCTTCTGTGTTTGAGTCTCTTGGTCTATTTTCTTCTTTTCTTGTCCAAGAGTCAGATTCGCAACCAATTTAGTCGAATTCTTACTTACGTTTCCTACTCTGTTCTTTGACCCTGACCTCAAATACTGTTTCCGTCTTTGTTCAAACCAGTCGTCACGTTTTTTCCTAGCAGTCTTGCTATGGGATGGCCAATTCCATAACTTATTGGAAAAGTCTCTCTCAGGACCATTCTTGTATCTATAACAGCTATACCAGTCCGACCTTTCACCATTACGTCTGTTCTCACCGTCTTTTACTCTATATACATCAGGCCTTGGTTCATCATAACCATATTGTCTTCTGTCTTTATTAAGCAGTGGCTGTCTCCTGTTATTCTTTCCTACTCTATTGTAATCTACCTTAAATCTATAAGGCTCTTGTCTAGTCGTTCTGTTCTGCAACGTTTCTACAAAATTGTCTACTTCACTAACTGCCTCTTTTAATTCTCCCAACCATGTACTGATACGTTGTAATTCTACATATAGGTAATTCATATTAACTTCTTTGTAATTTATATCAAGCTTACAACAATATGCCTACTTCTTCCTCTGTATATTCCTTGGTACCTGAAAAAAAACTCGTCCTGAGCTCAGCTGAAATAATTTTCAATTATGCCTGTTTCTCTACTGTGCTGTGACAGTCTGCCTGTTGCCATATCCTGTTGTTTCTTTTGCTGTGCTGAAATATTTCGCTATATACTAATATAAGCAAAAAACAATCAATAATTATTAATATACACTCTTAAATTAACCAAAGGACGTAATCTTCCTCTTGAAACTCAATAATTTTCTATCTAATAGAAAAAGTTATTTATATTACCCCTTTTCTTGTTGAAACTAATTTTCCAATGGTCCAATCGAAAATGAAGTCTTACAATTTCCCCTTGACGTCTATGCTCTTGTATGCCGAGACTGAGAAGCACGGTATCTGGTACTCGAGTACTTGAACCAGGATCGACAAAGCGGCTTCAGTACTCCGTAAGGATCAAAAAGGCTCGATAGAGCTCGATAGGCTCAGTAGGGCTCGATAGGGCTCGACAAGACTCCACAGGGCTCGATAGGGCTCGACAAGACTCCACAGGGCTCGATAGGGCTCGACAAGACTCCACAGGGCTCGATAGGGCTGGACAAGACTCCACAGGGCTCGATAGGGCTCGACAAGACTCCACAGGGCTTACCACGGAAAGAGATTCCTCATTCTATCACGACAAATTTATGGCTGCTCTTCCCGCTCGAGGAAGTGTAGATCTGGACAAAAAATTTTGACATCTCTGGACGCCCCGAAACGACTCGATCTGGCCATTAAAGCAACTGTAGTAGGATCATTTCTTCAACGTGATCGTCTAACATTTTTTCATTTTTATAATTGCCAGAGTTCAAGACATCTTATGATCCAGTGAAGTAATTTTTCGTTAGAGGTTTTCTTGTTATTTGAGCCTCTGATCTAAACGATTTTTCGTCTTGATTCCGTCAAGCGAAGTCAAATTCAACAATGATCTTCTTTCGAGCGACGACCAAGGTCATAGGCTGGTTCAAGGGTAACGGCTCTTGTAAAACATTTTGAGGTTCAAAGCAACGGTTATTCTGGAACATGATGGCAAATCATTATTTTGATACAGAGCTCATAATTCCCATATGTATGGCGGACTCACAAAAACACCAATCCAGGTCAACGCAATATTTGATTAGAGACGCACTGTGTAGCGAAGATTTGATCAGAAACTGTGTAGCAAAGATTTGATCAGAAACTGTGTAGCAACGATTTGATCAGAGACGCCTCCTTGTTGAATTTCTCTGTAAGCGAAAATCTTCAACTTCCATTATGCCGTGGTATCGACGAAAATAAAGCAACAGCCATGTTTCTGTTGTGGAGGTAACTTACATTCCGCGACAAACCATGAGCCGAATCCTGATCACTGGCTCCATTTCATCCTCCTGTAACACAGTGAATACAGAGAGGACTAACAAGTCTGCTGGGTTATTATAAATCAGGCTTTATTAGTGTATAGTGGCGAATAAAAAGTCCTGGTACAATTCAAACAAGATGACGACCTCTCTTCTCTCTAGGTGGTTTCTCACTGCCCCAACAACAAGCCACGTCACGACTTGAGCATCCTTCTAGCTGTTCTATATCGATGCTCAAGCGTGCTGTCGACTTGCACACCTAGCTGATACTAATAATACCCTCATTCTGCTACATGTGCAGTGTACGAGTGCCAGATAATGAGTATGAGAGTGACTCAGCTGGTTGCAGTTTGGACTGTGTGTGTACACCTTCGTGGAAATAAAGTTTATGTCAGGCTGCCGGTGTGTGTTCTACAAATTTCACTAGCAGGATCCTTTGAAAGACGTGTGTGAGCCAGCCAGGATGACAAGACAAGTCATGATTCTATAAACCTGCTACTTGATACACCCCTAGACACCATAGTACCATCATGGCAGATATGGGGTATTGTAGGGGATATTTCTGAGTTTACCAGTATTGATTTCCAGTTGTCAGTACTGTGTATCACAGGAGTGGGTATCTGTTAGTTTCCCACTGGTTTAAAGAACTGGGTGTAATTTGCCGTCATTGTACTGTTACAGAATTGAAGACAGCGCATATGAAGTAAGCGTTGGTCTATACTATGAAGTCTTTTGTAATATCCGGTAGTTTTAGAATTGGTGGTTTTCCGAAGATAGGCTTGATCTGCTGCAATATTTTGTCATGTTTATCTGCCCATATAATGTTAGTTGGCTGTTCCTTCTTTAACAAGGTCTGACAACTGGAATTACATTTTTATAGTAATTAATCAGTCTTAATGTCTTTGTTTTTTTTTTTTTTTGGGTTTTTGTTTTTTTGTATAGTGTGTGGGGGAGGGAGGTGGAGAATGGGGGGGGGGGGGGGGGCGGGATTGTTGGGACTTTATTTTTCAAGAATTGTTGTTACTAATTTCGGATCTGTCTCTAAAAATCCTTTGGATATTCGGTGTCCTAGAAATTGAACTTTACACAATCCTATTTTGATCTTAGTTGGTTTTGATTTTAGACCGAATAATCTTATACGTTTAAATACCCGATCTAGAATGGCAATGTCTTGGTTTATATTTTCCGTATGGATGCAAATATCTTCCATATATGTTATATTTTTAATGCCCCGCAATAGTAAGTACATCATTCTCATGAGTTCGCTTGGAATAATTTATAATCCAAAAGACACATAGGCCAATTCATAGAGGCCGAATGGAGTGGCCAATACAATGATATGCATCGATGATTCCGACATCGAGATTTGCCAATATCCCTTCGTAAGATATATTGGAAGGGGGGGGGATGCTTTTGCCATCTTGCGATATGATCATCTGGCATTGGTTCAGAATCCACAAGTGTGTGTTGACTTTTCTGTAATCTACGCATATTCTTAATCTATTGTCTTTATTTTTTGACAGCTACCAATGGAAGTTAATCTTCTTATTATGCCACATTGTTGTAGTTCAACTATCTTTGATGTAACTTTTTCTAGATAGTAAACAGGAATTTAATAGGGTTTTACTGGTTTACTTTTTACCAGACTAGCTGACCCGGCCCGGCTTCGCCCAGACCCTGGCGGGGATCTATCTATCTATCTATCTATCTATCTATCTATCTATCTATCTATCTATCTATCTATCTATCCATCTATCTGTCTGTCTATCTATCTATCTATCTATCTATCTATCTATCTATCTATCTATCTATCTGCCTGCCTGCCTGCCTGCCTACCTGTCTGTGTGTCTGTCTGTCTGTTTGTCTATCTGTCTATCTATCTGTCTCTGTGTGTGTATGTCTGTCTGTCTGTCGGTCGGTCGGTCCGTCGCTCTGTCTGTTTGTCTATCCATCCATCCAACTTCTATCTAAAATAGATGCATTATTTTATGAAAACTTTGAAGATGCCTTAAAGTTTTTATCACTTTGTTTATAGCAAAATAGAAAATTAAAAATATAGATAGAATAGAAGAAGACTTGATAGTAGAAAATATGATTGGAAGAGATCTATCTTCATTGCAATAACTAAAAAGGGCAACGTGAAAGTACTGCAAGTAAACTTGCCAAGATATCACGAACAGCCAATAAATGGTGGGCGGTGGGTTGACTGCAGAGTACTGCAAAGGATATGCAACTAACTTTCTCTCACAAAAAATTTAATTTTGTTTTAACGAACGAGAATCTTTATTTTCAAAGGATTAAGAATTGGGCACGCAGCCCGTACCTACATTCTGCCCTTCTGCTCTATTTCCTCTCATACATTCTTTCATTTAACATCTCTTATGAAGCAATTCTTTGACAACAAAAGAACAATAAGCATTAAAACGCTATGAAAAATAATCAATAATACATGACTGGTTGAGGCAATGTTTAACATGGTCATCATAAATACCCATCGTGGGTGTAACGTGCCATACATATGGGAATGTTTAAAAAAAATTACATTACATAGAAGAAAAAAACACATTTAATTTGATGTGGAAAAGAAATAAAGAAGAGTAAAACATGTAATGTGCTGTTGAAGAGAAATAAAAAGATGAGTTAGAAGATTTTCACGTATTTAAAATAGATGCATTATTTTTATGAAAACTTTGAAAATGCCTTAAAGATTTTATCATTATATTATAACGCATATGCCTGTAGATAACTGTAGATAAACATTTTATAAAACTTTGAGAAAAATACAACAATTATTTAAATTACATAATATAGCAATGCTACTAAAAGTAATGTCCCTTGATATAACTTTTCTTAAGTTAAGTCCCCTTGCAATATTTAATTAATGTTAATTTATTACGTAAATAACTGTTTGTAAACTAACAAACTATGCCAGTTGGCTGCCCGGAATGAGAAGAACATCTGTAGAAAATTTCATCTCAATCGGATGGACCATTCACGAATGCATAAAGGACACACACACACACACAAAGATACAAACATTCGCTTATATATATATATATATATATATATATATATATATATATATATATATATATATATATATATATATATATATATATATATATATATATATATACTAGCTGACCCGGCCCGGCTTCGCCCAGGCCCTGGAGGGGATCTATCTATCTATCAGTCTGTCTGTCTGCTTGTTTGTCTGTCTGTCTGGCTGACCCGGCGCGGCTTCACTCAGTCCCTGGTGGGGAGCATCTCATTTAATTCATATAAGTAGTCATATAAGCTCTCCCGTTCCCGACTATCTGTCTGTCTGTCTGACCGGGCCCGGCTTCACCCAGTACCTGATGGGGAGCATCTCATTTAATTCATATACGTAGTCATATAAGCTCTCCCGTTCCCGACTATCTGTTTGTCTGTCTATCTGTCCCGGCCCGGCTTCACCCAGTCCCTGGTGGGGAGCATCTAATTTAATTCATATACGTAGTCATATAAGCTCTCCCGTTCCCGACTGTCTGTCTGTCTATCTGTCTGTCTGACCCGGCCCGGCTTCACCCAGTCCCTGGTGGGGAGCATGTCATCTAATTCATATAAGTAGTCAAATAAGCTTCCGTTCCCGACTATCTGTCTATCTATCTGACCCGGCGTGGTTTCGCCCAGCTCCTGGCGCACAGTAACTTTAAAAAATGTCCTTCCACACACCATTCAATGAAAACTGTAGAAAAAGATGGGTTACAATGTTATGCATTATGCATTATTTTTATGAAAGCTTTGAAAATGCCTTAAAGATTATATCATTATTTATTATAACTCATATGCCTAAAAATAACTATAGACAAAGAGTTTAACAATAGTGCAAGTAAGTCCAACAATATGACTATAAAGTATATAGAGTGAAGTCCCCCTGCTATATAGACATTATATAATGAAAATGGAAAAGTAAATGTTATTAAATAAGTCGAAGATTTTACATTAAGAAATTATTATAGTCGGTTGCAAATGAATGAAAGGAATACGTGTAGAAAATTTCATCTCAATCGGATGTACCGTTTATCGAACGCATCCAATACAAAAATCCCCACACACAAACAAACATACACTCTGTTTTATATATATATATATATATATATATATATATATGTGTGTGTCAGATGGTAGTGTTGTATGATGGGTGATGACGGATGTTTTTCCAGGTGTGTTAGAGAATATGTCTTTGAATTTCTCAAGGATTTGTGTAAACGTTTGTTTGCTTGCTTGGAAGAAGAGGTAGGGATAAATTAGCACAAAGGTGCACACAGGGAATTTGCATGAGGGTCGACATGAGAATGCAAACATAGGTACATAAGGCGAGAGAAATGGCAAGATATTGGTACACTTTGATGCGGGCCTTGGCGCTATCGATCTTCCAGAAAGGGAGCATAATATACTGTACATGATACGTACCATTTTATAAGCAGACCAGAACAGATAATTATTCTACTCCTCAGAACGAGGCAACAATAGATTATGCAACCGCAATGTATACAAGTGAAACCTAGACACTTCTTTATACACGCTAGGACATATACATTTCTGTCCACGTGTAAAGACATGGATATTCCTGTGTACATTTCAAACATGGACATTTATGTACACATGTAAAACATGAACAGTATCTGTATGCATGTAAAACATTGAAATTTATATATGCATTTGAGACATGAATATCTCTGTATACATGTGAAACATAGACATCCCTTTTTGTACGCGAGTGTGGATTTGCAGAGATGGCAGTGCTTGAGTGACATATTATGGCACGAGAAGAATGTCGTTAACTATGTCAATTTCAACGCTAAAGGCAGATCATGGGGAAACATTTCTTCCTACAAACAGGGGGAGGATCTTCAGGCCACACTTGAAACCATCGACCCTGTTTATATCAACAGTGGCTGTGTCACCCGGACAGCAAGCCGATAGGTGATGAGGAAAGTGTTGTTGACCTGGCGCTGGTTTCTCCTTTACTCACTACAGTGTGTAGATGGGTGTCCTAGGGTACCATGGCAGCGAACACCACCCTTGCAGAATATTGGTGGCGAAAGGCAGAACCAGGCATTACAAGTAAAAGGTCAAGACTTTCAAGTATGACAGTAAGCAGACCAAGTTGTGGTGGGTACAATAAGTTGCAACAAGCACATAAATCATCATTGCAGGAAAGAATGATGGAAAACAAGCTCCCTTGGTGGAATTTTGAGGTGAAAAATGTCTGGGTGGCTGCGCAGTTGTGCTGTACGAAAATGACCAAACGCCAAAGGAACAGAGTTTCCCGTCCTTGTGTTATCGTGCACTTGCAAAGAGACATGAATACAGAAGAAAGCCTGTTTTTATTATTTTTTTTTTAAAACCTGGTTAAAGTGGTAAAAAGTGAAAACTGGGCAGAATTGCGTCAAAGAATCTACAAAGACATCATCATCATCAAGTGCCATGTCAGCCGGCGGACACGTTCATGGCTCTCCACAGATCTCGGTCTTTGGTGTTCTGGAGGCAAAGGCAAGTCACTGAAATTATTCTAGCGAATACATAAAAGTAGGAATCGTGTAGTCAACAATAAGAGCATTCCTGACTTCCACGGTGCTGATCTCACCTGGCAGAGAACTAACGAACATAAGGGTAACGCCCTTTTAGAACACTAACTAGAGCAGAGCAGCCAGACAGACATGTGAGGACGAAATTTTGCCAAGACGGTTACTTCAGATAGGTGTAAGTCCCTAGAATATTTTATAAGAGGACATAGTGACAGTGAAAGAGATCAAGTCTGTGCTACAACGAACAATAAACAACACACCAGGGCCAGATTGCTTAAGGTATGATGGCATTAGTATGTGTACCGACAACGAGTTAGAGGAACTAGTAGATATGTACAACAACAGTATAGTGAGTACTAGCATCAGGAGGAGTAATTATACAGCTAATTCCCTTGCTGAAGCCTGGCAAAGACCACACACAAATTCAGGGATATCGGGTAATTGCCATGCAAAACACAACAGGCAAGCTGCTGGAGAAGTTAATTGCTAGAAAAATATCAAGCCAGCTAGAGAGGTAATGTCTTTCTCCCACATATCCTTGGAGAGTACCCTGCAAACAGGGAAACCTGTACCAACGCAGCAGTTTTTTGCCCATGATGCGTATGAAGGTTTCCACTCAGGCATTGATACATGTACTGCAATAATTGATCTTGAGGATGCGTACAATAGTGTAAATTGGATTTCTTAATGGTTCAGCTTCTTGAAATCAAATAAGCCCATTTCTTCTTTACTGATTCATTGCCAAACAAAAAGTGGGTCCTGACCAAACAGAAATTCATGGTAACAATGAAAATGGGAAGTAAGGGTGTGTGACAATAATGATGTGAAAAAGGTTAAAACTGTAGCAAATATATTGCATGATATATCCAATTAACAGAGATTGCACAGGAAAACAACAGTGTTAATAATGATGTGAGATGTTTAAAAATGATAACTATATTGATATGTTTGTAACAGAAACATATATAAAAGGAGTGAACATTATTAAAAATTTCTTCTTACCAAGGCGGATTTCGTATCCTTTGAATAGAATCCTGTTAAATATACTGAATTATGTTAAACAAACCACTTTTGTTCACAAATATCATCAGAATTTCTCCTTAAAACCATCCATTAATAATTATAACTGCATATTTTCAAGCATGTTATTTTCACATAAATTTAGAAAATCAGGAAAGCACTTGGCGTGGCAGGTTTGTTCTCAATAGCTTGACAATTAATATATACATATTTCTGTTTATATTATTTACAATACTGTGAAGCTTTGTTGTGATAGGCTGCAAAGCAAAATTTGGGGCACAAGTGTGGTCTATTACTGTTTGCTTTCCTTTGCGCTTAGTAAGTAAATCTGACATCCTGATATTCATTGTCAGACACCTCAGTTGATGAAAAACTTCCACTGTTATTGTTGTTTTTCCTATCGCCACGTGCTAGAAAACTAGACTCACGATCAGAATCTTAGGCACAATCGTTCAAATCGGAAACACTATCGTCTATAATCGTTTCAAACAACAAGTTTGCTTTATCTGGTGTAAATCTACGTCCAGCTATTTCCAATTCCTATAATAATAATAATAATAATAATAATAATAATAATAATAATAATAATAAAATTACTTAAACACTCGTTTTCTCCTAAAAAACAACCAATCCGCGCGTCTTGTCTGACACTGATCTTTTATGTGTGTAAATCATCATTGCCTGCCTGGCACTAAAAATTGCGGAAAATAAGAGAAATGAAACAAATAACGCACTGTCTATACCAAGCCGAAGGATCGGTTCTGGCAGCCCAGCACCATTCCATTGCGCCAACATATCGGCCTGGATCGCTTCATCCCTCTTCCATCGGAAAGTAGTTTTTAGATGTAGCAGTTGGACTTCTGAACCAACAAAAATGTATCCTGACCTGCCACAGAGAGCACCGTTATCTCCGGTGCTGTTCAATGCCTACAATGTGAGAATTACCAGCGAGCAGATCACTGGACCGGAGAGGACACTGTCGTATGCCGACGATGTGTTAGTGTTTCGTCAGGGCAAGGATAGAGATTAGACTGCTGTGGAACTACAAACAGAACCCAATCGCATAAGCATAGGGTATGTTGAAGGTGGTTCAATGGTCAACCTAACGAAGGCAGCAGTGACATGGTTCTCTTTGAATAACCATATTGTGATTCATATGTACAAACCATACTCAGTGATTGTGAACACTCCAACACCAACTATAAATCTTGGATTTTAAACTCCAGGCAGCAGAGACAAAGAGGATTAAGTGGGAACAGTTTATCAATGACGTTGGTGGGGATGTTACTGTAACAAGACCCCAGGGGCTTGGACAGGTATGTTACTAATAGTTATATCCCCAGCCTTTGGGCCGACCACCCCAAACGGACTTTCAGTCTACCAGTGCCCCACAATCCGGGACAGCTGACATTCCCTTGCCACCTATGGATTCCTACCCACAGGGTGCTCGAACAAGACACCAGTCATACTTATACTCAAAGCCATGGTCAACAAATCAAAATTTAATTTCATAATACGTCAAACTGAACTCAGAGAGGGATGGCTGAACAGCCTGGATAGAAGACAACGTGTGTGAGACATAGAGTGAGACATAGAGTGAGTTCCCTTGGCAAGATGGCGGGACATTTTTTCGTTCCGTAAGATGGAACGTGTTTTTTCCTAAATGTTTATGGATTAAGTGTGTTTTTCGTGGTTAACATGGAGTTCGGACCGTGCAACGGAGTTCGTGCACGCGCGCCCGGACTCCCTTCGGCGTTATCATCGGCACCCGGTGGCGATAGTTAAGCCTAACATGACGACCAGACGACCGACAAGGACACAGCGTGGTAAGAGGGCGGGCGCACGCAGAAGGCGATTAAAATGTGACAGATTGGGCATCGGACAGTTCGAGTACTGTACTGGAACTGTGCATCATTTAGTCAACGCCGACCCATTCTTGAAAAACTACTATACGAAACGATATTGTAGTCTTACAAGAAACACAGCTCGGCGACGGACAGTCAATGTCGCGGGGATTTCAGGGATTCTTTAACAGGCGGCACCTCGGACAGGCCATTCTGGTCCGCGACAACATACTGGTGTCTGAGGTCGATATGTCCGCCTGGAATAGTGATGCCCTGCAAGTGCAGTCAAATAATGACGCAAGTGCAGCTTGTAATCGCGAACGTTTATGCGCGAAATGGGAAGGTCAACGTGCGACAATGGCAGAGTTTGTTCGATAATGGATGAAAGGCATATCATCTACTGTGGGGACTTCAATGCCAGAGGCAGTCAATGGGGGAATCGCATCACAATAGACAGGGAGAAGATGTGGAGGACGCCCTGTCATCTGCTGCCCTAGTCTGTCTGAATGATGGGAAGGTCATTAGAATAGCCACTCGACCAGGTGACTCTGACAGCATCATTGACTTGGCTCTGGTGTCGCCAACCATCGCACCAAGGTGCCGGTGGGGCACATTGGGATACCACGACAGTGACCACTACCCTTGTATCATCCTGATCGGAAAAGAAAGGGCCAGGAGTCAAGGAAACAAGAAATATGCCTTCCCGTAAGGCTACACTGGTCAAGACGCCTTAAGTAAGATGAGATGAAGAAAACGAATTTCCTCCCGCAGGAGACAAGAAAGATGGTTGCAGCCACCATGGTGGAATGGTGAGGTCGAGAAGGCATGGCTGGGAAAGAGGCAGGCTGTCAAAGACTGGCAAAATGCCAGAAAGGCTAACATGCCACAGGTTGAGTTGGCGGACCTGAAGACTGAGGTCGATAGGACGTTGACTTTATTCAAATCCTGCGCCAAACAGGCCAAGGCCGAGAAATAGGACGGGTTCTGCAGAAAGGTGTCCTCCGAACGATCTCTTACGAGATTCTGGCGCCTCCATAAAAGCATGAACGGTGCTGCACAACGCAGAGGTATTCCATACTTTCAAGGCACAGACCTCACATGGAAAAACGTCGGATGCGGATAAAGGTAAGGCCCTTCTTGCATGCTACATAGAGCAGACTGACCAGAAAGACGAGCCCGCCAGACAGAGAACCACAACGAAACTTGCTCAGTTGTGCGAGGGGGTCGGGACAGACGAAGAGTGCATAATCACAGCTGAGACAATGCGATGCTCAAGAAATCACCTAACACCGCCCCAGGCCCAGACGGCATCCGATATGGGGACCTACTAGTGATATCAGATGATGACATGGAAGAACTGGCCAGAGAATTCAACAACAGTATCCAGAGGGGTCAGATCAAAGAGGAATGGCTACACAGCTACTTGCTGCCGCTGCCAAAACCGAACAAAGACTATTCCAAGGTAAGCAGCTACAGAATCATTACGATGCAGAACACTGCTGGCAAGTTACTGGAGAAAATTGTAGCACACAGACTTGCTTATGACTTGAAACAACTCGGCTGCTTCCCGCCCACACGTGGAGGATACAGACGTAACAAAGAGTCATGGCTGAATGCGGCGGTCTTTGCTCAAGATGTTTACGAAGGATTTCAGGTCAGAGAAGAGACATGTGCTGCCGCCATAGACTTAGAGGACGCACACAATAGAGTATCCTTCGAGCACTTGATGCAAACCCTCCTCAGACTGAAAGTGCACCCTCACCTTGTACGATGGATAGCTGCAGTTCTGCTCCAAAGGAAGGTGGTGCTAAGATGCGGGAGTTGGTCTTCTGAGCCGATAACGATACTGTCCAGGATTGCCGCAGGGTTCACCACTGTCACCAGTACTATTCAACGCGTATACGGTGCCGATCACTGAACAACAGTTGGACGGGAGGGGCAGGACTCTGTCATTTGCTGATGACATTCTCGTGTATCGACAGGGTCGAGATAGACAGGCGGTTACTAATTATATGCAGGGCGAACTAGATCGAATTTCCTCATGGTGTGATGATGCCGGTGCTCTTGTCAACCCTGCAAAGGCATCGGTTACATGGTTCTCCCTAAACAACCATATTGTGAACACAGACCTGCCGGCAGTAAGAATGGATGGGAGCATTTTGAGTAGAACCCAGTCAATGACATATCTTGGCGTGAGGCTTGATCGAAGCCTGTCCTTCAGAGATCATGTCGATTATGTCATAACGAAAGCTCGAAAAGGTTTGTCAGCAATGAGAGTCATGGCGACTGCCAATATCGAGCAAAGACTGCTAATACTTCTGTTCCAAGGACTGGTGCTTTCACGCATCGAGTATGCCCTGGCCATCCTCACTGTCAGCCCTACACAGATTGGAAGACTTGAAAAGGTACAAAACGAAGCCATGCGCATCATTTTGGGCTGCACGAGAGACACCAGCTGTGCAGCAATGAGATACCTCCTTGACTTCCCGACAATGGAACACAGGATCAAGATCTGGAGAGCTCGTGCATACTTAAAAATAAGTGCAGATGAGCAGCACCCTCTGCATGACGCTATATTCAGAGAAAAGGGTGACAGGCTAAAGAGAGGCAAATCATGGATGGGTCGGGCGGAAGATGTCGTCAGACAGGTCTGCAGTCTTACCAGTATCAACCCCGGCAAGGAATAGGTGCCGGTGCCTCCAGATTTTAAGTGCACTTTCTCCTGCATCATCACACTCGACAGACGATGCAGAGAGCAGAACCCTGCCGCTGTCAATGCAGAGGTCAACGCGCTCATCTATGAACACTCAGATAGCCCCGAAGTGCTCATCTATACAGATGGATCTGTTGTAAAGCAGCAGAGAAGTGCGTGGGCATTTACAGCCCGTTCAGCGGGCCGAACCGTTCAAGAATCCAGTGGTGCCCACTCTATGACCACGAGCAGCATGACGATGGAGGTGATGGCAGTTACACAGGCTTTCATATGGCTGGAATCACAGCATTATACCAACGTGTGTGTACTAAGTGACTCAATGAGCATGATTCAGAAGGTCGAAGCTGGATCTGTACGTAGACAGTGGACTGAGTCGCTGCGGAAGTCTGTTGTCCGTAAAGTCACCTTCATCTTCGTCCCGGGACATGCGGGAGTCGAGGGAAATGAACGAGCTGATAAACTGGCTGGCTCTGCACCCCCTGTAGATGGCCAGCCCATGGATCGTGCCGATGTTATTAACGCCCTTAAAGATATGGCGAGAACAGAGGACTTTGACGTCAGTGAATCCACATCGCTGTCCAGGATGAAAGACTTGGGTGAAGAATAGGCACGGCTAGACGCGAGAGGTACATAGGAAAAACGAGGTGCCTCGTCAACCAACACAGAACTGGCACTATTAGCCACCGGACGCTGATGCATATGCTGGGGGAGGATCTGAGCACCTAAGGACCTGCTCCGGAGTGCAATGAAGATACCCCAACTGATAACTGAACTGATATGTATAACGCTGAATGAGAGCAGCGAGAAGATCTACAGGTGATCAGTCTTCATCACATAGCATGTGATTTCTGTTCGTGCCGTCGTCGCATCTTGGCTAACCACTCACTCGATTAATCTCCGGTGCAAAGGAACTCCAAGTCGTAGACACTCCAGAGTTCTCTACTTCCACTGTGAGGATGATATCGGACTAGTTAGGCGTATGTCTGATACCTAACTGGCAGTTCAACAATGTTCACTGGTCATCCTTTGATGACGGAATCACTCATAACAGATCTCGTACTACTTATGAAATATGGGCGACCCTAGTGTTCTAGGTGTCCCCATCTGATGGTACGTACTGCTGTACTATATGAGAGCCTGGTTGCTCTTCGCCATCTCAAAGTCAATTGGATGAACTATTCTGCAACATAAGACTGGAGTGTTGGCTCCATTCACTAACACGTTCACTATTCCATACCTTCAACTTAGGAATGTAATGACTAAGCACATTAGCAATGCCATAGTTCAACAACACCAACTAAAAAATGAGGTGACTCAGCACACTAGCATTGGCAATGTTCATCAATACCAACTTAAGAATGTGGTGACTCAGCATACTAGCATTATCACTGTTCATCAACAGCACCTAGGAATGTGGTAGCTCCCTATCATAACATGGATATTCCTCAGATGTTCATGAAAATAGCAGAATACGGTAGTATCAAGTTCAAGGTTTTGGAAAGGTGTACCAATGTAGACCCACCTTGTAGTTGGATATATAGACACTGGACCTCACTGTCAACAACTCAACTGACAGGCATCATCGGGTACTTCTGGCACACCAATACAAGACAACTTGCAAGTCGTGTGCGAGGAAAATAAATGGTACATTTTTATTGCCGTTGGCTCGCTACATTGAACAGTCGCTATTGAAACACACAACATAAGCCACACAGTATTATCTATCACGAGCTGCTAACCACTAAGCTAACTTTCTACACAAATAAACACAAGAAAAACCCTATCGCTACTCTAACGAGGTGTACACTAGAGGTCCAGTCTCCCGTCTCACAATCTTGCCTTCCGCGGTCACACACCACGCGGATTGACTTTCACCTTGGTGCGTGTCGCTTCACGTCGCACGCCGATGGTAGACGTGGCCTGTTGAGTGTATACTCAACTTCTCTATGGCTACCACGAGGCGTGATGTTATTGTGATTAGAGTGTTAACTCTCTGACCACCGCCTGCGTGTCTCATGTTCTTCCCTCGGGCACCCTATCCCCTCCTGGCCTCTTCAAGAATGACTGCCCTTCCTAGTGGAGGGGATGTGGTCGAGTCTTTGACACACACCCACCCCTCTTGTGTTGCGTCATCAATTTTCACTCATTGGTTGTGACGCAAGAGGTTTCAAAAAAAAATTAGTGTCTCTAATTTTTGTCAAAGACTCTAGATAACCTGGCTTGGGGCATTCTAATAGAGTTCTACTGACTATTGTCACAATGTAGCAAAACTTTACTTGGCTACTGGCAATCGCCACAAGCTTGACTGGTTGGCGTGAGCCCTTTCTCACATGCTATATTATACTTATTAGAGGTATGTCTGAACCGGACCGTTGTCTTATAAGACCTGCCCTCACATAGTAAATTAACTTACTACCCATACAAAGTTGACTTTCTTAGGGTCAACACATGAATTGCTTCATGTCCCTCCATATAATATTTAACAACCATTATACAAGAGTGTGTGCGACAGGCTTTACCTACATCGCTTCCGCGTGTAAAGTTGTAATTCACTGTTAAAATAGTTTTTCGTTGTCTATTATGTCCCCTGACCCGAAGTTATCTCCCTTTGATCTACAAAAAGTGTATGTAATTTATATGTTTGTTTTTCTGCTTGTTTGCGTGTTTGGATGTAATTAATTTACTAATCTAACTTCTAAACTATGCTTCTAAGTCATATGTGTATGTATGTTAGCTTTTTAAGTGTCATAATTTGGTTAAATGCGGCCACAAACAGGTGCATAACACGAATTCGTGACTACATTCCTTTGTTATGAAACTCAAAATACTATAATCTAAGTTCTAAACTATATTACAGACAACACATTCACACTAACACATTTTCACGAACGAAAACCAACATCAACACAGACAAACATTAAAAGTCGAGCCCGGCAGCAGAAGACTTCGCTGAATAATTTCGCTCTCTCCCGTCTATTTTCCATTCGCTCTCCTTTTCACACTTCTGTCATACTCCTTTCATTCCTAATTCTGGCACACATCTTTTATCCTTCCACACTGATTCTTCTGATTATTTAAAAACCTTGGAGTGACACTGTACAGGTTTGGCTCAATTTGAGATAGTGGAGCCTTAATGACTGTGCGAAAATTGTTGCACAAGTCATATATTTACAATATATTTATATAGCTGAGACAGGGTTGGTGGCTTGTCCCCTTGATCTCATCATCAAGTATATTACACTAACATAACTCTACATTCTAAACTAGTAATACTAATTCTATAACTATGTATTAACTAATTTATTAAATTCGTTATCTTAATTATATGATATGTTTATATTAATTGTTATGTTTATCTAATCTAAGGGATGTAATCTAACTATTTAAATGTGATGGAAGTGTTGTGAGTTATGTACCTTAATTACATGGATGATGTGAATACCAATTATGCATTTTTCTAACTACTATGCTAACTAATGTTTTTAAATGCACAAAGAAATTATATGAGTGATGTTCTTAACATAAATGTTGTAAATGATGTATGTTCACTCATCTATTATTTTTAACCTATTATGACGTAACTGAATGATACTAATCAATGGTAATGTTTGTAAGCTGGTATGGTTTTATTAAGCTAGAATAAACTAAACTAACTGACGCTAAGTGAAATATAATATTCTACATGGTACTGTTTCTATCATAAATTTAATTTAACTTGTAATTAACTATTTTTATGTCTAAACTAATATTTTAATTTAATTCTAAGCTAAGTAAATGGGTTAATTACTGTACTAACTATCCTATTAAAATAAATGAAAACTATTATATTACCTAATTCTACCTCTAATTTATAACTATTTTAAAAAAAATTATTATTTTACATATCACATTAAGTTTATATACATGGTATTCAGTTTCCACAGGTTAGTAGTTGCCTTCATGTTTGTACAATAGTTGTATAGGCATAATATATCTACACACTTTGCCTGGGTATCTGAAATACATTGCACGGTCATAATAGTGTTCTATCGGTAGTGCACATGTAGAGTTCGCTGGTGTCGTAGCTCAGTCTTTTCGTGTCTGTAGTTACGCACTGTTCTGACACTGTTTTCTGCGTTTCACATAAATGATACACCGGAATGGAGCTTAGTTGGAAATGAGCTGTCCTAGTTCACACGGTGATATCTAAGTTTAGCAGCACAGTTCTCCACCTGATATCTACGGACACCTAACAGTTCACTGTTCTTGGTACATGATTACGCACATATTGTGGATCTATATGTAAACTATTTTACATAGCATATTATAATCTATTCATGTACTAATTATCACTCTACATTTATATGTGGGATTTCAGGTATTTCTACCCCAGATGGTAAAATTAGTGACCACCTGTATATCCGGTCATTTCGATGCACACCACTCTGGATGACCGTGATGGGAGACTTGTCGGTCTGGACAATGAAGTGCACACCCGCCAGAAATCGATGGAGTTTTCTCACCGTATAGATGACGCTTAGGGCTTGCAACTCTGATATGGAATATCTGGACTCGGCAGGTGTGATCTTACGGCTCACGTAGCAAATCGGATGGAAGATGCCATAATAAAATTGGCCTAGTACCGCAGTGATGGAGATTCTGCTGGCATATGACCTAAGATAATAAATTAGCCTAGGATTAGGCAAGCGGAGGGATATTATATTAATAAAAGAATTTCAATTTTGACAATGCAGAAATTAATAATGCATCTTTGACATTTCATTTCCAGAAGATTTTAAGACATTGGAAAATATAATTGTAATTTCTGAGTAATTTACTAATGGTAAAAGGCTTCTGACCTGCTTCTATGTGGTCGGCATGGTCAGATTCATAATTTTTTTTATGATTCGCAGTTTTAAGTTGACATGGCCTTGTCAGATGACACCAAGAGATGTAAGATGACATGATTGCACAAATTAAATTTCTTTGAGGCCTATTTCCACTTTGCTTGGTTTGACAGTGAGACCGAAGAGTCGCACTCTGTCAAAGGCATGTCTCAGTTTCAGTAAGTGTATTGTCCAGTCATCAGTATTCTGATATATTCATGTGTATTCTGTCAGTTCACTACATGTATGCCCCTCGTCGGATGTGCCAGTCTCGCTAACTAGTGTAGTTGCGCTATGTATGTCTGTCGTCTGATCACTAGGTGTGGATGCACTGTGTTCGTCTGTCACTACTTCTGTCTCTTGTCTTGAAAAGTAAGGTTTCCGCATGTTGACATGGAATATCTCTAAGTGTCTGTTTATCGATATTTCATCGTCAACATGTACCATGGTTATGTATCACCTTGAATGGTCCTTGCCATTTCGTTTGTATGGAAGTAGCCTAAATCTGTCTTGATCAAGTTCAAGATCACTTGTTTTCGCACCTTTGTTTGTGTGCTTGTGGTAGAACTGATCCTTCCTCTATCAAATGGCTTGGGTGCCAGTGTAGAGGGTTGTACTTCAGCTGTAGGATGTCTACCCTTAAACTTTCGTACTAATTGTTGACAGACATTACAAGCAAATACATTATGACAAAATAATTTTATATTATTGAAAAAACCTGGTCCTGTTATTGTTGTATGCAAGATGACCAGCACACGGTGTTTTATGTGCCTTCTTTAGCACATTTAAACGGTGTTGTTCAGGTAACACCTGTTCATGGTTACCTGTAGTATAACATCTGGTTGAAATGCCATTCTTCAGTCTAGAGAACACTGATGTATGTTTGGTGACTTTGGCTCTTTGTTTCATTAAATTTAAATATGGAGACACATTAAGATCAGTTTTCTGCTGGTGTATACATTTCTGTGTGTTTGTGTCATCTGTGCTGGTTGGAAAAAGCATCATTAGTGTCTCATCTTGTAATGGGTCATGGTGTTTTGAAGTGTCAACTCTGGTTGTTGCCTTAGCTGCATTTAATTTCTCCCATGCAACTATTTCATCACTAGTACATTGTTTCAGTTGGGGTAAGCACCCCAAAATTAAATCAGTACAAGGGTTGTCAAGTATTGCACAAGTAAAGGTACCTGAAAGAAAAGGAGTATTAATGTGGGCTTTTGCCAAAGGGTAGATCTCAACGTTACCCGAAAAGGTTCGGCATTTCACAGTGTCACCTGTGTAATCACCCGGACTCACTAGTTCTTTTCGAAGACCAATAAGGGTGCTGCCGCTATCCAGCAAACATTGGCATGGTACATTATTGACCATTGCATTGTGGAACACCAAATTGCCTCTGGAGGCTAGTGCTGCATTCACACTCTCGGATGAGCATGGTACTGTATGTCCACATTCTAATTTTCCGTCTGCATGGAATTGGTGACATCGTTCACAGCTGTCAAAGCTTAATATATCGTTAGCAGCACACACATCCTCTGCTTGGTTAGTTGGTAAGTCACTTTCAATCTCACACTCATTCTCACTACCACTATCTGAAGAGGTGTCAATCAACATAGCGTTGTTAGCTTTCAAACGTTGGCGGCCAAGGCACTTATTAGAATAATGGCCATAAGAGGAACAAAAAAAACATTTGATTGCACGCCTGTATGCAGATCGTTTGCTTTGCTGCTTCTTGATCACATTTTCAAGATGCGCCGGATAATTCGGCGATTTGTCGCACATAGCATAAGTGTCGTGCATTAGTTGACAGTACATGCATTTGGAAACTTTTCTGTCTTTCTTATCATACTTCTGAAAAGGTTTTCTGTTACCCTGATAGTTTTTTGATTGGTCTTTGACAAAGGAAACTATCTCAGAGTCACTTGAGGTCTTAAAAATCTCTCTGTTAGAAGAAAAATATGCTGAGCCTTTTTTTCGAACTGCTCGATGTTCTCAATGTCCGACTGCTGCAAAAACTTAGCAAAAGGAGAAGGTATAGTAGATATAACCTTGTCCATAGCTATTAGGTTTTTTAATCTATCAAAGTCTTTACCTATGTTAGCTGCTTTAAGCCACCTGTTTAGTACACTCTGCACATTTGAAAAATAATCTATAAAAGTTTCACTAGGTTTAGGTTTTAAATTTGAGAACTGAACCTGATACCCAGGGGCATCAAGTAAAAAGTGCTGCATAATCCTATCATGGATGTATTGATAGCTAGATCTAAGTTCAATAGGAATAGACTCTATTACTTTAAGGGGCTCACCACTTAGATTCTTCATGTAAATTGGAGCCCACATATCTAAAGGAACTTGATGATATTTAAATTGATACTCTACATTCTCTGTCCAGGCTGATATGGAATCATCTTTACAGTATGGTTTGATAATATTTTTGTATTTGTTGAACTTATTTTCTTCTTGTTGACTTCTTAATTTAGTGGCAGAGATCTCTGCGTGTGAGTCTACATCCATACCCTTCATCTTTAACTGTGTCTCTGATTCAACTTGTATTTGCTTTTCCCTAACATCTATCTCTTTTTGCTTTAGTTCTCTCTCTTGATCTAATTGCTTTAGCTTAATCTCCTTATCATGTCCTAACTGTTGTTGTTTAACTGTCTTATCATGTTCTAACTGTTGTTGTTTAACTGTCTTATCATGTTCTAACTGTTGTTGTTTAATCTCTAATTCTTTTTGCTTAATTTGTTTGTCATCTTCTAGCTGTTTCTGTTATGTTATCTCAGCTAGTTCTGCAATCTCCTTTTGGTGCTGTCTATCTCGCTCTCTTTCTTGTGCGCGTTCGTCTCTTTCTGCATTCTCTTTTCTTATACGTTCATCTGTCTCAGCATCTTTTGCTTCTTTAAATTTCTGATCAGCATATTGTTGTAGCTCTTTACCTGTGTATTGTAACTCTTTACCATCTTTTATAAAGTCACTTAAAGTCGCCATGTTATTTTGTAATTGGCTAGCGTTTACCTATACTGATTTGTTTATTCAAGTATTTATCTCTGATTTTCTATCTTTGTTCCTTATTGAGGGCTCTCAATTGTATTTTTAGTTTATGTGTTGCACAAACTTCTATGTTGGAATATCAGAGCACAAAAAATATGATACTGTATCACAAGCTGAAAAAGAGATGCACTATTAATCACAATGCATGCCAAAAATATAGGTATACTCAACTTAATGTTCCCGAGAATCAGGGAACGAAAGCTCCGTCGACACAGGTCACCTTGTTTGGTACACTGGGGTGGAGGCACGTTTCATAAGTAACACACTATATTTGGCACACCGGTGTATGTGCACAGCTGTTGTTTGCCCTCTGATATGTAGGGCAGCAGTAAACAGGCCTACTATACGATATAATTTACTCGACAACTAAGGACAATGACTTAGACAATGACAGACTCACGAACAACTAGAACATGTATTAATTAAATTAAATGTCAATGTCCTGTCTTTGTTTTAAACAGTAATTGCCTTTCGTTACTAATCTAGTTAATTTCTGTAAACGCTGTGCAGCTAAGTATCATATGCTTAGCCCAAAAATAGTTCCATCGTGACGATAAATAAAGAGAAGATAGAACCAAAACAAATGAATAACTGTTTTTAAAGAAATAAAAATAATATAATAATGTGTAAATAAATAAATATATTCATTTAGTAACTCAAATAAACAAATAATAAATAATATACAGCACAGATTCAGGCGAGCCGCCGCTAAGCGATCTTGTAAACACTCGACTGCTTTATGCTAATGACGCAGAATAACTGTCTGTCAATCACTCTACGTCACCGCGCAGCGCTATTCTTAGTTTTGAAAAATCGATATTGTCGGCTGGCGATGTATTGCTCCGCCCTGAATCATGTTTGGTGCTTATTCAAGAATAAATTGGTAAATATATGAATAAATATCAGAAAATAAGAATATTAATACTTACAGCTTTGACGAATACATGATTTCATTAAATAAATGTATCATAAACACAATTAAACACTATTTTGTCACGATAGGCATATTTCTAGCTCGCAAATTCTCCTGTCTGCATAAATTATCGTTACTACAAAAATTAAACCCTAGTCTGGAGCCCTGTGGAAGAGTGGATTAGCTTGAACTTTTCGTTCAAGCTTCACTTTCTGACACCACAATTACCCTTTACTGTGGATATTAGCTTGGCTCTTTCGTCCAAGCACAACTTCTGACACCACAATTACCCTTGCCTGTCAACAACTCAACTGACAGGCATCATCGGGTACTTCTGGCACACCAATACAAGACAACTTGCAAGTCGTGTGCGAGGAAAATAAATGGTACATTTTTATTGCCGTTGGCTCGCTACATTGAACAGTCGCTATTGAAACACACAACATAAAGCCACACAGTATTATCTATCACGAGCTGCTAACCACCAAGCTAACTTTCTACACAAATAAACACAAGAAAATCCCTATCGCTACTCTAACGAGGTGTACACTAGAGGTCCAGTCTCCCGTCTCACAATCTTGCCTTCCGCGGTCACACACCACGCGGATTGACTTTCACCTTGGTGCGTGTCGCCTCACGTCGCACGCCGATGGTAGACGTGGCCTGTTGAGTGTATACTCAACTTCTCTATGGCTACCACGAGGCGTGATGTTATTGTGATTAGAGTGTTAACTCTCTGACCACCGCCTGCGTGTCTCATGTTCTTCCCTCGGGCACCCTATCCCCTCCTGGCCTCTTCAAGAATGACTGCCCTTCCTAGTGGAGGGGATGTGGTCGAGTCTTTGACACTCACTAAGACTCGGCTGGGTATGAAACATATTCAGACTTGCCATAGTAGTTGTTGGTTCACACTAGTTCACTTCCTTCAACTCAACTTGAATAAAAGTCATCAACTCTACACATATTTATAAGGGTTACCCCAGAGTCTTCATAGAAATCCAACAGCAACCTTACCGGCGTGAATAAGGAGATGCATCAGTCCTATACCCCATCTGGATCTGTTGACCAAATCCTCGTCAGTCTCGTAGAGGTTGTCTTAGCTTAGACACACCGTGAACTTCTTAACTCAGGTTTCTCATATGTGTTGACTCTGACAGATTCATGTGACCGCTCCAAGTATTGCCTCAAAACATCAGATTCACTGGCACTGGAACGAGCTGGTCCAATTTAGTTCATGGTATAACTCTAGAATCTCCATCGTATAAACAGATCCTGAGAGTACTCGGCTACAACTACGACTAACATGCACATCAACAACATCACATGTATCAGTACATAATATCATAACACAGTGATATAATAGATCATCAACATAGTAGTTCATCTCTCCTAACAAAGAGGTTCCTTCATGAGAGTGTATTAGTGAGCAAGTAGATAGTCAAGTCTCTTCTGGGCAACATCTGGCCCGATAGCACCAGAGTAGTCTGTTTGACTCTGTCATAGGATCCTACTACCTGATGTTATTCCATTCCTCCGTTTCTCCTCCTACAACAACCATCGAATACACCTCTTTCAGTGTAGAGGTTTAATTATGTGGGAGGTGTCCAGTCGGACATTTCCTCCTCATCAATATAACTCAGCAATTAATTAATTATTTAACCCATTAACTCATTAATTAGATCATAGTCATTAATAACTTCACAGTATTAATAAATTACATTATCATTCGTTAATAACTCAACAGCATTAACAAAAGAATACATCAAGCAAATGCTTTTGTCCTGGGATCTCTGTCTCAGAACAGGTATGATCTTTATTAGTTGACCTTGTCTCCTGAAGGTTAAGTTTGTGCAGGTCTATCACAGGTGTGGTGGCAATCCACCCAGTAGTCTTTCCCCCCACCCAGAAATCAGCTAAGGAAAAAGAGTACCTTGCTTCTGTGGCGATTTAAACCACGTCATCTATTTAGAATGGCATCCAGCAACTTATCCCACAAATCCCCATGCCTCCCGTAAGTGTGGATCAAGGCCCTCATATGCAACACCCCCCCCCCCCCCCCCCCAAGTAGATGGTTTCCATCACTAACAGGGTCGGGTTTACAAAAGAGAAGAGAAGTAGAGTCATTCATCAAACGTTCTGCTCGTATCTCGGATCGGTACAAATGCAACGGCCTCGTTTACAACGCGCCGTATCACTCTCGGTCGGGCATGCAAAATAAACAAGTAGTGACATCACAATTCCACAGGTAATCAATAACCACCACAATCAGGTAACTACAAAGCATTCCTACCTAGAGGAGTAACAGCACTGTCACTCTGACATAGCAAACACTTCACTACACGTCCTGGTCGAATTAACACAACACATTGGATCCAAGAATTCACAGCGCACCATCTATCTAATGCATAATTTACATCGAAATCTAGCTAAGCAAAGAACACATTACTAGCTTGCTAAGGCAGATAACTCCTCACTAGCAATACAACTAATATCACACAGCATAACTATTGTCAAGAATAGAATCATGGAACAAGCCCGTTAGCACAGTTGTTAAACATACCGTTATTAAATTGCTCAAAGCACACTCACAAGTAGCAGTGGAATTTGCATAGTAAATATACTGCACTAACAATCCAAGTGAATATTATCAACATAGCAACGTTAGTCATATTTTCTACAATAACGCCTATTTTAAAGAGTTGAGTTGAGTTGAGTTAAGAACCGACATCACTGCACTCAGGACATTCCCATACGTGCTCCGTCCCCTCGTTCAAAAGCCAGCGAAGCGTCATACTACTAATCGTTCCCACCGCTATCTGATGGAAAGTTCACATGGTCTTCCCTCTCAGCTTTGATATTTTACCAGAACCCCTGCCGATCCCCCGCAATCTCATTCTTTCCACATATGGGTTCTCAATCTGTTTCTTCGCCTTCTCCACCTAGTCCCACAAGCGCACGACCACCCCCCCCCCCCCTTGTCCATAGGCAAGATACCACCAAGAGGTGCATTCCCTGCTGGCCTATCAGCCTGTTCATTCCCCCGTACACCCGCAAGGCCAGGGCAAAATATCCATTCAATTCTCACAAGCTGTGATCTCTGAAGAGACGTGAGCCATTCCACACGAACCATTCCTTTCTCCACCTTGCTAAGCATATTCTTTGAATCCGTAATGAACACAACGTGTGTTGCAGTAGTCTCCTCGAGCCACCGGAATGCCGCTGTTACTGCCTCCACCTCCATCTTTAAGCTGGAGGTCGTAGTATCATATGCGAGGCTTTCCTTTTTCAAGACTCGCCCATTAGCCTTTGCAATAAAGCCCCAGCCACTACGTCTGTTTCTCACCACTGACCCATCGGTGTAGATGACTATGTCACCTTCATGTGTGTTGCTCTGGATTAGCTGTTGCACTTCAAGCTCAGTGCGGCCCGCTACCATTCTCTGCTCTCACGACCCAGTGTTATTATTACATTGTGCCAGTCCGTCATGTCATCCGGAACATTAACCCACTCTATTTCAAGATTGATGGTCTCTAGATCACACACCTGACTTATAGAAAGTTCAGCCTGTACCATCCAGGACCTGCCTCGTCTTAGTCTATGACCCTCCAGCATGTCCCCACTCCCAATGCCAGGTAAGGATCACTCCAGACTTAATGGATACCGAATCATTACCCTGCAAAACACGTATGGCAAAGTCCTCGAAAAGATAGTAGCACGCAAGCTCCAGCCACATTTGGAAAGTCGTAATCTGCTTCCCCAAGGGCTCGGGACTTTCCGGTTTGGGAAGAACACCTGGACGAATGCTGCGACTTTTGCATGTGATGTCTACGAAGGCTTCCAGGATAAACAGGAGACAGTGGCGGTAGCTCTTTGCCTCAATGCAGATCCACTTCTGCCGTGTCATAATATAACATATTCAGAACCTACAAGACTTATTTAATTTAGCTCGTTAACGTTAACCGTAACACCAACAAAGTCTCACGTAATGAATTTGAGAATGAAATAACGACGTGGCTCCGGTGAAGATTTAACACCTTTTTATTTGGTGTTGCAGCATAAGAACATACAATTTCAGTGTCACTATAGAGCTCCCGTCCACCGGGACAACATCTATTTAAGTATCCACAGTTAATATGATTAATGCCTACATCCTTCACCTCAACGCCCAGCCTATTTCCATTCCACTGCCTTTCGATCCTTGCCGTTACGTTTATGATAGATTCATCTAGTTTTTCGGTCCACTGTTCTTAGATCCGTAGCTTCTTCTCAACAAATGCCTCCTCCTGTTATCCACTTGAAGATCAAGTACACTTGCATCCAAATATCCAATTGCCACACGAATTTGGTTCCACAATTGAAAACACAACCTAACACTAAGATGGCTCCACAGAGGATCCCTCCGTTGTTATCGTTTTCGTCAGTGTGACGTATCCTTGTATCTCTGGTTCTTTGGTGCACTATCCACTTTGCTATATAGCTAGGGATTTTCCTATTATCCTCTGTGCATCATGTATTTTTGCAACAGCTGTGTGGCATTATTTTGCAACAGCTGTGTGGCACTCTTGACCTGGAGGATGCGTATAACAGGGTCAGGTATGATCGGTTAATACATACACTGTTGGACATGGAAGTCTGCCCTTGCCTTGTTAGATGGGTTGCGGCAGTCCTTTATGAGCGTAAGGTTGCACTGTGCATGGGTTCCTGGACTTCTGACCCCTGTATTATTACACCAGGGTTGCTGCAGGGATATGCCTTGTCCTAAGGGGTCTTTAATGTCTACATCAGCAAAATCGCAGCTATTGAGACACTAGGTGTGGGTAGAATCTTGACATTTGCAGATGATGTGCTGGTGTACAGACAGGGCAGAGACAGTGCCAGGTTGGCGGAAGACTTACAGGTGGCAGTAAACAGGGTAGTGGAATGGTGTAGGAACGCATGGGCCATTATACACCCAGACAAGGCATCGGTTGTGTGGTACTCCCTGGATAACCGGATCGTCAAGGCAGATGTCCCAGGTATTGTGTTGAATGGATGTCCTCTTAGTCGAGAGAGTAAATTGAAGTACTTGGGTATCACTTTTGACAGGTGTTTGTCTTTTAAGGATCATGTAGAGCAGGGGTGGCCAAATTTCAGAAATAATGTTTCCTCCCGGGCCATGAACCTAATTTTTTGTTGTTGTGTTAATTAAAGTAAACAATCAAGCGTGCTACAGCTTCGACCACACCGTCGCTTCCAATTAGGTGAGATCGTGGTCAAATCGCTTGACTGGTTTAATGTAAACAAAAACAAACAAAAAAGAAATACGTATATTTGTTTAAAGAAAATAATACATAACTGAGAATCAAACATATTTATTAGACAATTTAAAAATATTAAAAATGTGAGACATCCGACTTTGGTTTGCAGAACTATGTGCATCAAAATTTATCTCGACTGATGTTGTCGTTACATGCAACCAGTTTTCCAAATGAACATCAGTAATTCCTGTTCTCACTTGTGATTTGATGTGCTTCATGCGACTAAAAATCTGTTTACACGAAAAATTGTTTCCAAATAGCGAAACCATCGACAGAGCATGTTTGTAAAATGCAGAATGTTTATCCTTGTCCAAATACGTTTTATAGAACTCTTACAGACCAACTTGATGGAATTTCTCCTTTAACCGTGTATCACAACACATTTCACAATGTTCCATTTGTAATCTTCCTGGTAATAAATTCACGTCTACCGCGAATGGCGTTGCATATGCACAAAGAAAGCACATGTTTGTTTGCTTTCTTTTTAAAATCCTGAAATCGGTATTCGAATTCAAGGTTTAAATCAGATATCAAAGAGGCGTATTTATCTGCCGCCTTTTGTGTGACGTCTGGTTGCAGTGACTATGTAGGAAAGTGAGTAAAGTTGTGTTGTCCTCAACTGTTGTTCCCAAAGACCAAGTTTCATTTTAAATGCAGACATTTGGTCATACATCTTATTAAATATTTGATCTTCCCCTTGTAGACGAGTGTTAACATCATTAAGGTCTCTATTTACATCGACCAGAAATACAAAGTTGCAAACCCACTCTTTGTCTTCAAACTCTGGGATGTTTATTTCACTTGCTAGCAAAGAATGATTGTATTTCTTGCTGCAAATCAAACACTTTTCAACATTTTGGCACGGGTCAGCCTTCTTACTTCTGCATAACATTTAACGCCATTATAATCTGAATCCAAAGACGTGAGAAATTCTGGGAACTGACGGTGATTCAACCCGTTCGACTTAATGAAGATCACTATTTTGACGAACACTTTCATGACATAGTCCATTTTGAGGGACTTGGAACATAAATTCTCCTGATGAATAATGCAATGAAAATTTATCACTGAAATATTACCGACTTTGGAGGCCTAATTTTCAATCAATTTTACTAAACCTTCGGGTTTCCCAGCCATTGCTGGAGCAACATCCGTTGTTAAGTCCGATAAGTTGTTAAGTTGTAACGAAAAGCTATTCAATGTCGATGTAATTGCCTCTAACAGATCTCGTGACGTAGTACTGTCCTTAAGTGAATACAGTACCGATAATTCTTCTGTCTCTTTTAGAATGGACATCAACACCCCTGATAAAAATTGCCAGTTGCAGAGTATCTGCCGTATCTGTGCTTTTATCCAATGCTAGAGCTTGAAATATAAATTCGGATGCTCGATTTTTCGAATTATCTTCAATATGTTTTTCGAGAAATCCTTCTTCTTTTCTGGACACAAAATTTCAAAGACGCTCTCCAAACATTCCTCAACTATTTCACGATCTGAATATAACTTGGATTATTTTGCAAGTTGCTTAAAAAATCGCTTAAAAGTCGACAGGGTCGACTTCATTGCACCGGGTTTTATCCCATATGGCTAGGTCTCTTTCCGCAGCACGGAAAGCGTCGCACAAAGCACGAACTCCGTAGCTTTTAGCGACGACCACAGGAGTCTCCGAAACATTTACCTCGTAAACCGAAGGACGCGGCCCGGAATCGAATCCACAACCTTAGTTAGTTAGTTAGTTAGTCGACAGATCATCCTCGTTGCACATCGGACCATTCAGTCCATAAGTGCTCGGATCCCCTCCTCAGCAAATCCCGCAGCGTGTAGCGGCTAACGACGCCAGTTCTGTGTTGGTTTATCAATCTTCTTTGGCTTCCTGCGTAGTGTTCTTGTTTGGCCACCCCTCTTTTAATTTGCTGCTCTCGCAGTCTGGCCATTGTTGTAGATTCACAGTCATCACTTGGTTCTTGCAAAAGTCTCACTTCTCGTAGAGCATTCAGAATGTCAGCCTGGTCCATGGCGCGTCCGCCCTCAACAGTAGCCTCACCTGCGAGCTTGTCAGCCCGCTCATTTCCTTGTACTCCCGCATGCCCTGGCACGAAGATGAAACTAATCTTTGCCAGCCGAGACCGCTTCAGAGGCAGCAACCATTCTCTTCGAATCGACCCCTCCTCTATCCTCTTGATCATGTTCATTGAGTCGCTAAGGAAACAAGCCCTAGTGAATGTCTGTGTCTCGAGCCATGTTATTGCTTTACTTACTGCCATGACTTCCATGGTCAGGCTACTTGTGGTTTCAGTGAAAGCACCAGAGTCCTCCTTCACAATTCTCCCTCCGGCCCGAGCTGTAAAGGCCCATGAGCTTCTCACATGTCGGACGACCGACCCATCTGTGTAGATGACCGCGTCACTGTCTAGCGAATTCTCGAAAATCAACGCTTGTACTTCAGCCTCAACAGCAGCCGGATTTTCTTGTCTGCATTTTCTATCTAGTTGGATGCAAACTGAAAAGGATGTGCAGAAGTCTGTTGGCACTTGCACCCACTCCTCGCCAGGTTCTAAGTCCTCAAGTGAACACACCTGTTGAAGAATGTCCTCGGCTTGACCCATCCACGACCGTCCTCTTTTTAACCTGCTGCCCTTCACCTTCCTAATTTCACTATGCAGTGGATGCTGTGTGTTTGCGTTAATTCTGAGGTAGGCACGTGCCCTGCAAACTTGCATTCTCTCTTCAATGGTTGGAAAATCAAGAAGGTAGCGCATCGCCCTGCATGCTGTATCTCTTGTACATCCAAGAATAATGCGCATAGCTTCATTCTGTATCCTTTCCATCCTTTCTATCTGCTTATGGCTGACAGTCAGGATTGCCATTGCATACTCCAAAACAGACATGACCAGCCCCTCGTACAGAAGACATAGATGGCGCTGCTCACAGTTTACTGCCGCCATCACCCGCATCGCTGCCAAACCCCGCTTGGCCTTTGTTATCACCTGGTCTATGTGCACATTATAAGCAAGGCTTCGATCAAACCGTATCCCCAGGTAATTCATTGCCTGCGTTCTTTCCACCGTCTCTGAACACAGCATTACAGTTGGTGTTGGATTGTTGACAATATGATTATTCAACGAGAACCAGGTCACTGTTGCCTTAGTTGGGTTGACCATTGCCCCAGCTTCATCACACCAAGTACTTATGCGATTGAGTTCGGTTTGTAGTTCCACAGCAACCTCCTCTCTATCCTTACCCTGACGATACACTAAAACATCATCGGCATATGACAATGTCCTGCCAGGTCCAGTGATCTGCTCACTGGTGATTCTCACTGTGTAGGCGTTGAACAGTACCGGAGATAATGGTGATCCCTGTGGTAGGCCAGGATATATTGTTGTTGGTTCCGAAGTCCAACTGCCACATCTAAAAACTACTTTCCGTTGGAAGAGAGCTGCAGCGATCCAACTAAGGAGGAATGGACTTACGTTTAGTTCAAGAAGCTGAAACATTAAAAAATCCAGTGGTACTCTGTTGTATGCGTCCTCAAGATCAATCGCTGCAGCAACGGTTTCAGTGCCTGAGTGGAAACCTTCATAGACATCGTGGGCAAAGACTGCTGCATTGGTCCAGGTTTCTCTTTTTGGACGGTACCCACCCAGGGTAGGTGGGAAAACACCTTGCCTCTCTAGTTGGCTTGATATTTTCCTGGCAATTACCTTCTCCAGCAGCTTGCCTATTGTATTCTGCATGGTTATAATTCGATATCCCTGAATTTTCTTGTGGTCTTTGTCAGGCTTCGGCAAGGGAATCAGATAGCTGTGTAACCATTCCTCCTTGATGCTAGCACTCCCTATACTGTTGTTGTACATGTCTGCTAGTTTCTCTAGCTCATTGTCGGTACACCTATTTATGTCGTCGTATCTTATGCCATCAGGACCTGGAGCACTGTTTTTTGATCGTCGAAGCACAGCCTTGATTTCTTTCACTGTCACTGTGTCTTCATCCGAAGTGTCCTGGGCCTTGCATCTGTCTGAGGTGACCTCCTTGGCCAGATTCCGGCCTCCCATGTCTGTCTGGTTGCTCTGCACAACCTTCCACAACCTTCGGAGCACGAGTTAAACGGCTTGACCACTTCGCCACAGAGACTCCCTATATTTTGCTAGCATTATGGTTACTGCATAACTAGCTTTTACATAGCATGTTGACTCTGAACCATCCATCCATCATGTGCCATGCCGATAAGCGAGGGGGGGGGGGGGGGGTCATGTTCTACCATCTCACTCGATCACCAGAGTTGTGGATCAGCTCAGTGTTCATGTCTCGACCATGCCACATGGCCAAGCCATCCAGGTATTTACTTCTCGGTTTTCCCCTTGGTCTCTTCCCTTCGATCTTGCCTCTGAACCCACTCTAGTAAATCTTTTTTGTTGTGCAGAATTTTATTTTTTTAAAGTTATTTACTTGGTCTTGTCGAAATTGCCCTTTGTACTTATCAAACTTATTTGCATGTTTAGTCTCGCAGTGCCGTTTGATGGTTTACTCTTTCAAAACAAAAACAGATTCGTTGCATATCAAGCATATGGGCTTTGTTTTAATTTCCACGAAAAAAAATAGTTTATAGTCCACCTGTCTTGAAAACTTCTTAATTCTTCTGTGATTCTTCTCTTCTTTGGTCCAACGTCTTTACTAAATGACGCCATGGTAGGTCTTCGTTTTTAACTGAAAAAAAAAACAAAAAACAAACACCTCGGGTAACACTAATTAATAATAATTAATTAATTTAAATTACATTTTAAAAAACAACGTTTCAGGGTATACTTACCTATAGAATCGATGTGGTAGACAGGATACTTGGTTAAAGTAGTTTGAACTCTTATAATACATATGATAAATATGTATTTTAAAGGCGATCGCAAAATCTCTCCAGACGCAGTGGCGATAAATGAACGAAACTACAGAATAGCATGGAACTTTGTCAACTGGACTGAAAGTAGTTATGAGTATGAGCTCAATAGCGTTGCGAGCTTCCCGAAGACGCCGAAGACCACAGAACATATATATCAGCATTTGAAGTCTCATGTTAAATTTTATCAACACCTAGCGTCGAAAGAAAAACAAAACTACGTAATCTTGAGTGTCAAATATCGGGATATTTGAAATAGCTAAAATCTATTAATTTTCCACGAAAATATGGGATATTTAAAATAGCTCAAAACCAGTATTTTTTCTCTCCAAAATAATGCGAGATATTTCAAATTTCTCTTAGCTATAATTAAAAATTATATGATGCGAACAACTCATGATGTAATGTTCTTTTGGTGACATCTACATCAAGCTAACAATTATGTTCATTTGACCTAGCTCCGAGGGCCGCAACATGACTCCCGATGGGCCGCAAGCGGCCCGCGGGCCTTGTGATGGCCACCCCTATGTAGAAGCTTTGGTGGTGAAGGCTGGCAGGGGACTTAATGCATTGAGGGCTATGGCAGCAACCGGGGTAGATCACAGGCTCTTTCAGCAGTTAATAATTTCTGTCATTAAGTATGGTTTGGGGCTGCTGACAGTATCAAAGAGCCAGTTTGAAAGGTTGAAGCGCATACAGAATGCTGTCATGCGGTTAATCCTGGGGTGCACAAAGGAAACACCAATTATATGCATGAGGCATATCCTGGCGCTACCAGCAATGACGGAAAGGCATAGGATCCTTCAGGCCAAATGGTACCTGAGAGTTTCCGTAGACAGGGATCACCCGCTGCAAGCAGCAATGGATATGGTAAAGGGTCACAGACTAAGACGAGGCAGGTCCTGAATGGCACAGGTGGAACTTTCTATACGTTAAGTGTGTGATCTGCAGACCATCAATCGTGAAAGAGAGTGGGCTGAAGTTCCGGAAGACATGACGGACTGGCACAATGTAATAATAACACATAGCAGGGAATGCCTCTCTTGGTGGTATCTTGCCTATGGACAAGGGGGAGGTAGTCGTGCGCTTGTGGGACCAGGTGGAGAAGGCGGGGGGAACAGATTGAGAACCCATATGTGGAAAGAATGAGATTGAGGGGGATCGGCATGGGTTCTGGAAGAATCTTAAAACTGAGAGGGAAGACCAGGAGAACTTTTAATCAGATAGCGGTGGGAACGATTAGTAGTATGACTCTTCGCTGGCTGTTGAACGAGGGGGCGGAGCACGTATGGGAATGTCCTGAGTGCAGTGATGTCGGTTCTTAACTCAACTCAACACAACTCAACTCAACTGTAAATCTGTGCTCAGAGACTGTGGAAAGGACGCAAGCAAAGAAGTACATGGTGATACGATTTGATCAAAGCCTTGCTTATACTGAGCACATTAACCAGGTGATAACAAAAGCCACGCGGCGACAAACTGTGAGCAGCGCCACCTATGTTTTATATACGAGAGTCTGGTCCTTTCTGTTTTTAAGTACGCGATGGCTATCTTTACTCTCAGCCATAACAGATGGAATGGATGGAAAAGATACAGAACGAAGCAATGTGTATTATACTTGGATGTACCAGAGATACAGCATGCAGAGCGATGCGCTATCTTACTGATTTTCCAACCATGGGGACAGAATGCAAATTTTCCGAGCACGTGCCTACGTCAGAGTCAACGCAAATACACACCATCTACTGCATAGTTAAATTAAGAAGGTAAAGATCAGGGACTCTGGTTGATGGACATAATATAAATAACTTACGTTATGCAACTTCCGAGCACCCAATAAAAAACGAAAGTGCACCAACTGCCTGAAGAAGCATGGAGCAAGATACTTGGGTTGTCCGTACCTACAACGACACAGAGACGTGCTAAAGTTTGCCATCAACACAAAGACACCATACAACGAAGCAAGGCGGAGGTGCGAGATAGCAACCTGCATCTCACAAGCTGAGAAAGAGCAACTGCAAAGCCAGATTGAAGAGTTAAAGAAGCAAGTCAAGCTACTGCAAACATCGGCACCAACCAGCGACAATGGGAACCTTCTTGCTGAAATAAAGGAGATCCAGCGGGACATCAAACAAGAGGTGGAGAACATGAGGCAGATGACAAAGATAAATGAAGAGATTCTACGAGACATCAAAGCGGTAAGAAAAATGCTAGCAACTGAAAGGGAGCCAACTCAAATCAAACCAGCACAAGAAACAGAAAAGCATACAGAGAAACCGCAAGATGAAATCCTACAAGAGACCGAGCCGGAACCGCAAGAAAAAGCCAGCAGCCCAGCCACGACAATATCCCGCCAGACATCCGAAGAAAACCAAGATGAGCACTCCGTTGACGGCACGCAGAGACCACGGGAATTTACCTTAGAGGAGCTCAGAGAAGCTGCAAGAGTGGAGGAACTCAATCAATCAATCAATCATGTGCCATGCCGGAAAGCGTGGGCGGTCATGATTCGCCATTTCACTCGATCACCAGAGTCGTGGATCAGCTCATTTAAATGAGACTCAGGTACCAGGAATTCAAAATGTGTTGGGATGAAAGAGAAAGGAAAAAACCCAAGAGACTCAGGAGACCGGTAGACTACCCAGGTAGATGGTATGAACCTGATTATGACCCTGACTACTCGTACTAAATAGAAGACGGAGAGAGAAAACCATGGATAACCGCGGAGGAAAACTCAAACTTGAGAGTGAAAACAGGCGCAAGGAGGAAAATGGAAACGTCGAAAAGCTCCTACAGAAACCACACAAAAAGGAGACAAAAAGACCAAATAGAAAGTCCTAATAAGGACTGTACCCAGACGAGCCAGAAGCCTACACCAACAAAGAGAACCACAAAAGCAGACGAGCACAAAGGATAGCCGCCGAACGACCCCCTAGCTGACGTCACAGACACAAACCAGCATAGTCAGTCCGAGATATGACTCACAAGACAAGAATTAGGGTGAATGAACCCACAAAAACTACGGACCTCAACAATAACCACAGCTGAAGAATGCAGGTTAAACGAGGCCGAATTTGAAATTTTTGTTTTTAAAATTGGAATTGGAATTGATGACACCGTCATGATAGCAACAAGTCAGAAGGAAATGATAGATACAGTGGTTGTAGAAAATGCAAAAATGGGCCTTAATTTGAATAATAGAAAGACAGACGTCATGGTGATATCAAAGAAACAGATAGTACATTGTTAAGCGTTGTTTGTCCATCAAGAATGATGATGACCATTCATTTCATCCAGTGGGGTTGAAGGTATATAGCCGTGAGTTCTAAGATGGCTGATAAGGCCTATTTTGGCTCGAAATGTTCTTTGACAATGTGGACAAAGAATGCTTGACGTTTCTGGAGGAGAATTTTCTGCAGTGGTTTTTCTGTTCTGCCTTTTCTTCACAGCTCTTGCAGTCCTGGTTGCCTCACAAGTGACTGCACCCTTGCGTAATGATGCACGCCACGAATTTCGGTCTCTGGCTGCAGTCTCCCAGGTGTCATGATGAATTCCAAAAGCATTCAGTGAGATTTTCAGAGTGTCTTTAAAGATTTTTCTCTGGCCGCCTAGGGAGCGTTTACCACAATGCAACTCGCCGAAAACGATTCGTTTAGGGAGCCTGTGATCTGGCATGCGAGTCAAGTGACCAGCCCAGCGAATCTGATTCTTCATTAGTAGAGTGTGGATACTGGGCATGGACGCTCTTTCTAGGACTTCAGTGTCTGTGATCTTATCTTGCCATTTAATTTTCAGTAACTTCCTAAGGCAGACTGTGTGGAAGTGGTTTAATTTCATATCGTGTCGCTGATAAACAGTCCAGGTTTCACAAGCATATAGCAGTGTATGACGTTGGATGAAGAATGACATGCGCGATGAATTGGATTAAAGTGAGGAAGACTTGCGCAATTCGTCGACCTCACACTCTCGCCTGAGTCCATCTTAATCCAGTGGCAAGACAAGTCAAGACGTTTGGAGATGAATACAGGTGCACTGGATGACCAGGGAGCTCTACGTGCCTTGACGTGCTCATTACGTTCCACAACGCTTTGCAGGAAAACGCCGTCTTGCCCGTTGAATCAGGAGTGATTTCTTCCGCGCAGTCTGCCGGATCCTGTCTTCAAATGCTGGGTAGGCATACCCTAGTTCACCGCTTGGTTTGACACCGCGCCTGGTTTAGCCAGCCTCTCACAGCTGTTGCCCGGGAATGGCCGTTGTCGCATGCTGACAGCTACTAGGAGCCACAGGCGTGAGCTGGGTGTCAGGCCTGGACCAGTGGGGGATGGGTCCTGACAAGGACATGAGAGTCATCCTTACCAAAGGTGCTACCAATGCCTGACACCCCGTACACCCCGATAGTGCATTAATGTGCAATTAAAGGACGGGACGTTATTTTGGGGCAAGTGCAGAAATTCAGATATCTAGGCAAACGTATAACATCAGATGGAAGATGCATCACTGAGATACAGAATAGAATAGGACAAGCAAACACTGCATTATATCAAATGAAGAACGTTTTGTGCAATAAACGGTCCTGGAAAGTTAGAAAAAGAGTTAGTGCATGTTACATAGAACCAGTTTTAATATACAGCTGCGAATCCTGGACAATTAGTAAAGAGGCGGAAAAATCCATTGAAGCCTTGGAGATGTGGTTTTATAGAACAATGTTGAAAATTAATTGGACAGCAAAAATGAGCAATCGGGACGTTTTAGAGGAAGCTGAGTCGCAAAAACATCTCTTATCACAAACATCAGAAAGAGGTAGTCATCGTTTGTTTTTTTTTGGCTACCTTATGAGAAGACATAGACTGGACCATAATGTGACAACCGGAAAGATTTGTGGAAAGAGATATAGAGGAAGACAGTGTGAGATACTTGACAGTCTTGTGTCATGGCACAGAAGAGAGTCAACACATGAATTGATCCATGACGTGGAGATCGTATTTTGTTGAGAAGCATGATAGCCCACGCCAGCCGGCAAGGCACTAGATGAAAGAGCAGCAGGTTAAAAAGAGGAAAGTCGTGGATGGGTCAAGTTGAAGACATTCTTCAACGGGTGTGTTCACTTGATGTCTTACAACCTCTCAAAACGCTGGTACAAGTGCCAACAGAGTTCTGTACGTCCTTTTCAGTTTGCATCAGACTAGATAGAAAATTTACACGAGAAACTTCGGCTGTTGTGGAGGAGGAAATACAGGTTTTGATCTTCAAGAATGCTTTAGAGGATGATGCTGTCATTTACACATATGCGTCGGTCGTTCGACGAATAAGGAGTTTATGGACCATTACGGCTCAGGCTGGAGGAAGAATTGTGAAGGAAGATTCTGGTGCTTTTGCCTTGACCACAAGTAGCCTGAATTAAACTCGTGGCAGTATATAAAGCAATAACATGGCTAGAGACACAGACCTTCATTCCGGCATGTTTTCTTAAATACTCAATGAGTATGCTCAGGAGGATAGAGATGGGGTGGGTCCAAAGACAGTGGTTGTTGTCTCTAGAGCGGTCACGGCTGGCAAAGATTAGTTTCATTTTCGGAACAGGGCATGCGGGTGTGAGAGGAAATGAGCAGGCTGACAGGCTTGCAGGTAAGGCAACTGTGGATGGTGGAAGAACCATGGACCAGGCTGATATACTGAATGCTTTACGAGAAGTAAATCGTTTGCAAGAACCAAGCGATGATTATGAATCTACAGCCATGGTCAGACTATGAGGATGGCGAGTTAAAAGAGGTGTGGCTAAACAAGAACACTACGCGGGAAGCCAAAGAAAATTAATACACCAACACAGAACCGGTGCTGTTAGCCGCTTCACGCTGCGAGATTTACTGAGGAGGGGATCACAGAATGTATAAACTAAATGGTACGATGTGCAATGAGGAGAGTCTGTCGACTAACTAACTAACTATAGACATCACTTTATAAATGTGAAACATAGACATCTTTGTATACATGTGAAAATACGACATCTATGTATGCATGTAAAACATAAACATTCACATATATGTATACATGTGAAACATGAACATTGCATTATACATGTGAGACATGAATATCTCTGTATAAAAGTGAAACATGAACATCGCTTTATTAATGCAAGATATTAATGTCTCTGTATAAATGTGAAACATGGACATCTCTGCTTACATGTGAATCACAGACATCTCTTTATGTGAAACATGGACATCTCTGTAAGCACGTGAAACATAGACATCTCTATATACATGTGAAACATAAAGATCTCTTTATACACGTGAAACATGGACGCCCCTGTATAAATGTGAAACATAGGCATCTCTTTATACATGTGAAACATTGACATCTCTGTATGCTTGCAAGACATGAATTTCTCTGTATACATGTGAAACCGCAAGGTACAAGAGTAACATGATGAGATGATGACATGTGAAACATGGATATCTCTGTATTCATGTGAAACACACATATAACTGTATACATATGAAGCATCACTTTGCGTGAAACAATTTTATAAAATCTGAGACAAGAAATTAAAATGTCAAATTCCAGTCACGACATTCGAATGCTGCTAATTCTATGAATAATCCATATAAATCATTTAATTCTGAGAAACAGAGGGAAGAGTTGAACAGACACTCGAAAGCCACAGAAATGAAACTCCAACATGAGGCAGAACGGTCTAACGCAAATATCAGGCAACTGAAGAAAAACGTCCAAGAGGTGAGTATAAGACAATTTTTATAGTTGTTTACGGTGAATGTTAATCCACAGAAATCAGGCCTTTGCAAACAATGGTCACATATGTACACATGTGAAACGTAGACATTCCTTTTACACGCTGCACATAGACATTTCTGTCCACATGTAAAACATGGACATTTATTTCTGTATAGATTTGAAACATGAACATCTCTGTTTAGTTTAGTTTAGTTTAGTTTAGTTTAGTTTAGTTTAGTCGATGGATCAACATCACAGCGCACGGATGTAACCGTAACACTCAGATAGCCCCGAAGTGCTCATCTATACAGATGAATCTGTTGTAAAGCAGCAGAGAAGTGCGTGGGCATTTACAGCCCGTTCAGCGGGCCGAACCGTTCAAGAATCCAGTGGTGCCCACTCTATGACCACGAGCAGCATGACGATGGAGGTGATGGCAGTTACACAGGCCCTCATATGGCTGGAATCACAGCATTATACCAACGTGTGTGTACTAAGTGATTCAATGAGCATGATTCAGAAGGCCGAAGCTGGATCTGTACGTTGACAGTGGACTGAATCGCTGCAGAAGTCTGTTGTCCGTAAAGTCACTTTCATCTTCGTCCCGGGACATGCGGGGGTCGAGGGAAATGAACGAACTGACAAACTGGCTGGCTCTGCACCCCCTGTAGATGGCCAGCCCTTGGATCGTGCCGATGTTATTAACGTTCTTAAAGATAAGGCGAGAACAGAGGACTTTGACGTCAGTGATTCCACATCGCTGTCCAGGATGAAAGACCTGGGAGTAAGAATCGGCACAGCCAGACGCGAGAGGTACATCGGGAAAACAAAGCGCCTCGTCAACCAACACAGAACTGGCACTATTAGCCACCGGACGCTGATGCATATGCTGGGGGGGGGGGGGAGGATCTGAGCACCTATGGACATGTCCGGAGTGCAATGAAGATACCCCAACTGATAACTGATAACTGACGGGGTGTAACCCATAAATGCTCCGTTCTCCTCGTAACCCAAACTTGAGTCTGGAGAAACTCATCATGAACTCCGTATACATGTGAAACATGGACAGTCTATATACACATAAACCATGGACATCTTTTTTATGTGAAGCATGGACATCTCTGTGTGCATGTGAAACATAAACACCTCTTTATGCACGAGAGGCATGAATATCTCTGTTTACATGTGATATCTAATTAAACATGTGAAACATAGACATCTCTGTATCCATGGGAAAATAGACATCTCTGTATACCTGTGTAATATCACTTTATTTAAAACTATTTAATGCAATCAGAGAAAATTAATTAACATTTAAAATTCTAGTCAAGACATTCGAAGGCTGCTAATTCTATGAATAATAAACAGAAATCATCCAATTCTGAGAAACATATAGAAAAGTTGAACAGACTCTCGAAACCCACAGAAAACAAATTCAAAGCTGAGGTGAAGCACGGACTTCTCTGTATTCATGTGAAACATAGACATTTCTGTATTCATGTGAAACATAGACATTTATGTATACATTTTAATTATAGACATTTCTGTATACACGTGAAACATGAACATCGCTTTATACATGCAAGACATGCATATGTCTGTATAAATGTGAAACATGGACATCTCTGATAACATGTGAAGTATAGACATCTCTATATACATGTGAAACATAGACATCTGTGTATGCACATGAAAAATATACTTCTCTTTCGACACACACGCAAGACATGGGCATATCTGTCTACACGTAAAACATCAACATCTCTGTATACTTGCAAAACAGTTACATCTCTTTATGCGAGTGAGGCATGATAATTTCATGTGAAACGAGGACATCGTTTATGTGAAACATGGACATCTCTATAAATATGTGAACCATAGACATTTGCTTATACATGTGAAACATAATCATCTCTATTAGACATCTTTTTATACAGGATAAATATAGAAATCTATATATACATGTGAAATATAGACAACTCTGTATACATGTGAAAAATCTCTTTATGTTAAACAATTTATTACAATCAGAGAAAAGATATTAAGAAATCCACTTCCAGTCAAGATATTTAAAGTCTATTAATTCTATGAATAATCCACAGAAATCAACCAATTATGAGAAACGTACAGAAGAGTTGAACAGACTCTCGAAGCCCACAGAAAAAAAATGCAAAGCTGATGTAAAACGGTGGATAAAAATCAGTGAACAGAAGATAAAGCCCCAAGAGGTTAGTATAAGACAATTATTCAGTTGTTTACAATGAATGGTAGTCCACAGAGATCAGGCCATTGCAAATATTGGTCATATATCTATACATGTGAAATGTAGACATCTCTTTATACACGCTAGACATAGAAATTTCTGCCCACATATAACACATATACATTTCTATATACATTTAAAACATGCGTATCTCTGTATACACGTGAAACATGGACTTTCAGTATACACATAAAACATAGACATCTCTGTATACAAGTGAAATATTGACATATTTTATAGATATGAAACATGGTTATCTCTATTAGACATCACGTTATACACGTGAAACAAGGACTTCTCTGTATTCATGTAAAACATGGAGATCTCTGTATTCATGTGAAACATAAGAGATTTATGTATAAATTTAAATTATAGACATTTCTGTATACATGTGAAACATGAACATCGATTTATAGATGCAAGACATGATTATCTCTGCATAAATGTGAAACATGGACATCACTGATAACATGTGAAGTATAGACATCTCTATATACACGCTAAACATAGACATCTGTGTATGCACATGAAAAATATACTTCTCTTTCGACACACACGCAAGACATGGGCATTTCTGTCTAGATGTAAAACATCAACATCTCTGTATACTTGCAAAACAGTTACATCTTTTTATGCTAGTGAGGCATGGTAATTTCATGTGAAACATTGACATCTTTTTATGTAAAACCTGGACATCTCTATAAAGATGGAACCTTGGAAATGTACTTATACATGTGAAACATAGTCATCTCTATTAGACATATATTTATACACGTTTGTGAGGTTTTTTTGTGGGTTTATAGATAATTACAGAAGCTCCAATGAGTGAAGTTCTATAAAGTATATCTCTTTATAAAAGATACAGGTTAGTAACAGCAAGTTTTGTCTAGAGGCATTGATATTTATTCTCGCAGAACCTTGTAGAGAAACCATTCAGAATTTGGCTCATCGAGTACCCCCACTGTGAAAATTAGACCCAAGTTTACTTTCAACACAGAATTATTATTAGATGATTTCTCTTCTAGGTTATATAGAGATCTTGGCAGTTAGCCACAGCAACAAATGAAAAGCAGTTCTCTCATCTATCTTGTTGACTGTGCTCTGGTCGCCAACCTCATTTTGATCTCTTTAATATCATTACAAGTGACACAAGACACTTGGACAAATGACCACATTAACAATTGGACCATTGTAGTGAACATAAACAACAACACTGTGCTTTACACCAGTTGAACAAGACATCAACATGAGAGGATCTTGACAACAGTTGGACACACATTCACAAGGAATGGTCACACCAACAGATTAGACAAGTCTACATCATGAATAGACAAGTCATACATCATGGAAGATACTTGACAACATCTATGCAGGACTTACTTCCACAATATCAGTAACCAACAACAACAGTAGAGGAACAATCATCCATGAAGATGCTTGACAACAGTTGGACAATTCATTAACAAAGTTATGTATTTCACAACAGTTATACAAGACAATCACAGAGACATGTATCTCAACACTGTTCTCTTACTATTATAAACTTTATTAATGTCTTATGGGGTCAAGTGAAGACTCAGGCTTCATATTTTGCCAACAATTTACATTTAAAAAAAACTTAGTTATTATGCAATATAGTGACAATTGTTCATGAAAACCCAAATACATCACCCGATATCCCACCATAAATAACATCAATCTAAAACAAACCCTCCTCCTTCTCTCTACTCCATAAAGATTATCCTACACCACAAACTCTTAAATCATGCTATCACCTTTCCAACCGTCAAATGAGGGAAACACATGATAAACTTATAGCCGGGGCCAAGTATAGGGAGACACTGCTATACTGATCCGTGTACCTCCTGTTATCACCTATGAAGGTGTTGGGAATGTCTCAGGTTGCAGTTTTCCCATAATGTTTTCCCAGTTTAGGCTATTCCCTGACTGTGACATAGTTCGAAGCAAGTGACAAGCATGTCCTTCCGAAGGGTGAGTAGACTGTTCGCAAAGTTGATAATTGGGATTAGTTTTACATTTCAGTAGATGAAGATCTAAAAACTATTATGTCCCATCATTCTTCCCTGCCAGTCTATCTCCCACAAAGGTTTCTGATGGTACTGAAATCACCACACTTAAGCATTAATCTATTTGTGAATTTGCTCTATGTTCTATCCTTCTTCTCCATTAGCTTTTCAGCCAGTATTAAGCTGGAATACTCCTCAAGATATGGTTTTGATAAGAAATATGGTAAGCTCCAGGTACACATAATATCCACTCTTGGCCAGTAGAGGCATGCTGAAAACCAGGTGATCTCTCACTTCCTCAAGGTTGCTTCTTAGAATTTCTCTTGAAGATATAGCCCGGAACATTTATAAAAATGGAGAGTATCCCTGTCCTAGGCCTTTCATAAAGACTTTTCTTCAGTGCCATCTGTATCGGCCAGAATTTGTGAATTCAGGCTGAGTATTTTCAACCTGTAGTTATGTGGTACTATTGGAGTCTCATTATAAAGCTGGATTGAAGGCTAGAGCCAGGACTTCCCTGGAGTTGTCCTGGTAATTGAAGGCCTCCCCATCTTCCTCATTCTCTGTTAATAAACAAAGGCACAACATGTGTTTTACATCTGTTTAAACATTGTCATAGTTATAGTAGTACTATTACAGATTCAGAGAGGAATGGGAGGGAGAGAGGAGTGTGATATTCAACACCTGCCCTCTCACTGGTGATGAAGTGCAATTTTATTTGGTGGTTTGGAGTGATATCTTTCTCAAGGTTCATCCCCAAATTGTGAAATCATAGGCACATATGCTTAATCAGGGGCAGCTTCACACAATTATCAAGCACCTTGTAATTATTTGTCTATATAAATTCTCACAATAAGTAGATCACAGGGGACCGGTGTACCATGAGAACAGACAGTGTGATAAGCATTAAGAAGTAGGCATTGTAAGGCTGCAATCATGCACTAGCATTTCAAAGCAAGACATGAAGCAAACAGCATAAAATGAACACCTTCATGAGGCACCTCTGCTGAACCAATCACCATAAGGCAGATATGAGATAGATAGAAGACAGGCATCTTTCATGACTGCACTAGGCAATATCATTAAACTAATGGCAATGGACCAATTAGCATTCATAAAGGTGATACTTTGGTACAAGAATGTCCTATCTCCTTCACACTCACACCGCAATGCCAAACTTCCTCCCTCTCAAGCTAGACCAGGTTCACAAGCACCATCAAATCATCATCATCATCATGTTCTTGTGCTCTTTTCCCATTAAACAGTAGCAATATCTACTGCAGCAGGTACCAAGCAATTATTGCACAAGCAATGCTCTCACATGTGGAATACACATATGAAAGAAAACATGAATTTTCCCTGACAAATAGCATGAGCCTTTACATGTATTCAGCTGACTAGACACTATAGGTTATGCACACATATTGCTCCTTATTGGAATGTAGTTCATATAAACCTAAACCATTGTTGCAAAGAACCAGCGCATAACGTCAAAGAGAAATTGCATCCTAGGCAAATCTATATGAATGCTTTTGGCAATTTTCTTGAGCGTAACACAGTCACCAGACATTACAGGAACTTTGTAATTTCTAAAGTGCAATGCAGTCCTGGAAACATGGATATAGTAAGCGTCCTTACTTTTACAAATATGAGAAGTTAATTATATAATTACCATCTCATTCACTCAAACATTCTCAGCCATTATAAGGAAAAACTACACATAGCATCACACATTCTGAAACAGAACTGCCAAAGGTACCTCGCAAGAGCAGTGTACAGTTTGGTTAAGAATGGGTCATGATAGGCACTCAACGAATGTTCAGAGCGCACAAAGGTTTTGCAATATGCATTGAGCGTAGTTTACAGTCACAAGCATATGCAAATCATCAAATCAGACAGATAATAGACATGGTAGGAATATTTCTCTGTGGAAGACATGACAGGTTGGAGAGGCAGTTATAGTGTCACTGTACAACGAAGTTCTGTCTTCATTTCTACATTTTCTCAAGAAAATACTCTGCCATTCGTCTCTCTCTCTTATCATCAGGCCTACACATAACATATTAAATGATTTGTGGTACCTGAGGTGCAGAAATCTACATCCTAGAGATTGATTTGGACATGTTTTATCACTGCATCTTGAACACATCTTATCTGGATGGTATCACATCTTCGACTGGCGGGCTAATTAAGTATTAGTCTAGATAATAGCGTTACTCGCCCAAGGGTCAACCAATCAAATGGAGTCCCCACCGTCTCATCTTCCTCTCCCTAATCTAGAATATTCGAAGTTATTCTTAGCCAGGGTTATCAAGACGGCTTACGTTGGTTAACTTTTTGAGTATTGAGAAATGTAAATGGACTGGGGATGCGAACGTCTGTAAACATTATGTTACATAGCCTCCCCATAAAGTCTGTCATTTATAGGTGACTGATAGGTCAGGCGTTCACAGTTCCCAGATCCTTTCAGTGGTGTCATCATTTACTCCCTATCTCCCATTACTCCACCAAGAGCTGTGCATCTGGCACCATATGATTCTTTTCTTTAAAAAAAAAATCTGCTCCAATATTCATCCATCAGTCATGAATTTGGTAGGCATTTGCAAAGACCATGAAGTTAGTCTTGCATGAAGTTCCATTTAGTCATCTGGAAGTATGAAGAGTTATGACCACACTTATCAGTGAACTGCTCTCCAATTCATCTCTGACAATGCTCCACAGTTAATCTCCATGCTATTTTTCCTGTCCATGATGAATGATCTCTCAGAGTCACACACTTTCAAAGCATGAATAGACCATTGAGATTCATTATGAGAAGTAATGGCTTTGCAATTAAACCAACTTCTAGATGAAGTTTTAAGAGAATGGTTGTAATTCCATGTGTCTCTCAACTTTTCATCTTTATCAGAACATTCATTCTTCCCTTCGCCACAGGAGAATGATAATCCTATGAGAGAGTATTGACTGAACAACCTTCTCCAACAGTAATCCTGGCATATGGAACTGGGTTAAAATTTTTGATCAGCACCGGAGCAGTAGATAATTCACTTCCGGTGGAACTCTACTACATCCGTCTGATTTGGCTTGAGCAAAGTTGCCACTGCAGAACTTGCTAAGACGACTAAAATCTACTACTGCAGATCTTGGGTTAGCGTAGGACACAGTCTACCTCCCAATAAGTCTCTTGTGTTCGCTAGATAGTGATCAAATTCCATTATATTTCCTTGACTCATTTCTGTAGTCATTACCATAGATTCAGAAGTGCACCTTATTGGTTGAGATTTTCTCATTCCGTTCGGCCTCTTTTCTTATTTTGTTGTGAGAAGTGACAGCATTTTCTCTCCTTAGTTGCTATATAGTTGAAATATCGCGCAATTCCACTTCAGACTTGTCGTGGATTGACAGCGCAGCGTCCATCATGTGTAAGCTGTTTCTAACGTAGCAACTGAGTTTGTAGATGCAGCCTAGACTGTGACATCTACTACTAATCTAGAATTCCAGGTGGAATTTCCAACTAGTTGTCTTTCAGCAACGCTCTAGCTAAGTGCTTTTGAGTGACTGGAGTATCCGTTCTTTCTCTCCCACACGAGCAAAACGTTTACTTATGGCGAATAAGGCGTTCCCTCTCAGCAATAGAGAAGTTCGTCATTATCACAGCCACCTTGAAGGGGTGTGATTATGTGGGTATAGCTTCTTATGTCCCAATATTGACTGGAAGTTTTGGAAGCAATTTACTGACTTTGAGGATAGGACTGGCCAGGTCCCGTGAAGACATCTCGCAGATCAGTAATAATATAAGATTCCACTGCGCAATGCATGGTTCTTACTTGTATAAAGAGTCGACTGCTGAAGTTGCAGGGATCTTTACCTTGAAAGGAGTCAACTGTTTGAGAACAGTGATTTTTCTTAATCCACTCAATCGCAGACAATGTGTATAGAGTGTCAACTGCTGGAGTTGCAGTGATCTCTATCATATAAGAGTCAACTGTTTGAGAACAGTGATCCTTGTTAGTCCACCCAATCGCAGACATTGCTCTCGTCTAGAACTGAGCTACATTCCCACCATTTTTCCAGGTAGAAAAGTCTTCTCAATTGAGGATGAAAAAAGAGAAGGACATCAGTTGCACTCAACTTTGTCCGCCCTTTAATTTCTACCATTTTTCAGGCAGAAATGTCTTCTCAATTGAGGATGAAAAAGGAGAAGGACATCTGTTGCACTCAACTTTGTCCGCCCTTTAATTTCTACCATTTTGCAGGCAGAAATGCTTTCTCAATTGAGGATGATTTGACGGCCGACGTTGGAGACGGATCCTGTTTATCTCATCATGAAATTTTTCAGGTTGTCCATGATATGCTCCTAATCGTATGATACGCCAATATATCAGGTTGGTTACCACCGTTTCCTAGACACATACGTCGTGTACGCGTTCCACTGCCATGGAATGGCAGGGGTCCAGTTATTTTGATGGCCTTCCTGGAAATTCAATGAGTTAATTCCTAGTGACGTGGATCCTAGTACACCAGAGATATTACACCATCGAACAATAGACTAATGTCTTATAGACACCAGACTGTGGTCGGTTTTGAATGACCGCCCATGACATCAGGTAGAATCTTCCTTTCATCTCGTCCATCACGTACATCAGGTACGCTTAATAATACCACTACTTCAAGAATGGCAAGTGACTGAGTTCTTAAGAATGTTCTCCTGGAGATTCAATCGGGCTCCCCCTCAAGCAACTTGATCAGGGCTACTAGACAAGATCACACAACTGAAGAATAAACCCAACGTCGAATCGACACTGGACATATAGCCGGTACGAATACTGACTATACTGAGAGAGATTGTTAGTGAGGTGTCTTAATGGTTGCCCAAGTTTTCCATCAGTGTTCACACTCTCTGCTCTCAGTGTTGCCAACATGTTATGGGGACTGAGGAATCTAAGTACCCATTATATGATGTGATGCAGTGATATTAAAATGTAAATACAACTAATTCCCCTTTCTCCCATGCTAGCCAATAAGGTAGAAATGGAGTAGGCCCCCTATTATTCACTGGATCAAGTGTCTTAATTTATCTCAAGAAAAATCAAATTTATCCTGAAATTAGCTGTCTAAGTTATTTAAAAATAATTTGTGTCTTCTGGGTTCTCAGGTACCTTTATCTGATACTCAAAGTGAACAACAGTATGCACAAAGTTACATAACAATATTGACAGTCTATTACATCAGCCCATTCTGAAACACAACATTATCATGGGTATATCAAACATGTTGACCCATAAGATAATTATCATCCTCGTTCAACTACATTGTACAATGTGACATTTAAGAACAGTGATACATGCAATATTACCACCATTTATGAAACAACCCATACCAGAGATTTACTTGTGGGTTTAAACATCTGGACCTTTTGTCCACATTTATGTGACGGGATTCGTTAACCACACCATAAAACTCTAAGCAATAGGCTTAATTTGCGAGAGGTTACTCCCTGATTCTAATACAAACATAGATATTCCCCACCAGGAGTCCCAGACAAGGTATACCCATAGTTTACATCCTGAGTCATCAGACTTCAACATGTGAATCCCATAAAAGGTATTCCCAGGTTCAAATAGTGACATAAAGCACTCAATATGTGATCACCTTGACGGGTGTTCCCAGGGTTCTATACCGGCATAGAGCATTCACTATGTGAGTATCCCTAGCAGGTTATTCCCAAGATTCAATCGCGGACATTAGCCCACAATATGTGAGGTTTTTTTGTGGGTTTATAGATAATTACAGAAGCTCCAATGAGTGAAGTTCTATAAAGTATATCTCTCTATAAAAGATACAGGTTAGTAACAGCAAGTTTTGTCTAGAGGCATTGATATTTATTCTCGCAGAACCCTTGTAGAGAAACCATTTAGAATTTGGCTCATCGAGTACCCCCACTGTGAGAAATTAGACCTAAGTTTAAGTTCAACACAGAATTATTAGTAGATGATTTCTCTTCTAGGTTATATAGAGATCTTGGCAGTTAGCCACAGTAACAAATGAAAAGCAGTTCTCTCATCTATCTAGTTGACTGTGCTCTGGTCGCCAACCTCATTTTTGATCTCTTTAATATTATTTCAAGTGACACAAGACACTTGGACAAATGACCACATTGACAATTGAACCATTGTAGTGAACATAAACAACAACAACTGTACTTTACACCGGTTGAACAAGACATCAACATGAGAAGATCTTGACAACAGTTGGACACACATTCACAAGGAATGATCACACCAACAGATTAGACAAGTCATACATCATGGAAGATACTTGACAACATATATACAGGACTTCCACAACATCAGTAACCAACAACCACAGTAGAGTAAACAGTCACCATGAAGATGCTTGACAACAGTTGGACAATTCATTCACAACAGTGTAAAAGACAACCACAGAGACCTGTATCTCAAAAACTGTTCTCTTACTATCATCATTTTATTAATGTCTGCTGAGGTCAAGTGAAGACTCGGGCTTCATATATTGACAAAAAATTTACATTTCAATTACAATTTTATATGCAATATAAGTGACAATGATAATGAAAACCCAAACACATCACTCAATATCCCCACATGACATCAATTTAAAACCAAACCCTCCTCTTTCACATCTCTACTCCATCAAGATATCCTACACCACAAACTCTTAAATCATGCTATCACCTTTCCAACCGTCAAATGAGGGAAACACATGATAAACCTATAGCCGGGGCCAAGTATAGGGACACTCTGCTCCACTGATCTGTGTACATCCTGTTATCACCTATGAAGGGTGTTGGGAAAGTCTCAGGTTGCAGTTTTCCCCATGATGTTTTCCCACGTAAGACTATATATCCCACTGTGACTAGTTCGAAGCAATTGACAGGCATGTCTTTTCCATGGTGAGTAGACCGTTCACGAAGTTGATATCTGGGATTAGTTTTACATTTCCAGTAGAGGAAGATCTAAAAACCATTATGTCCCAGCATTCTTCCTTATCAGTCTATCTCCCACAAAGGTTTCTGATGGAACTGAAATCACAACACTTTATCATTAATCCATTTGTGAATTTGCTCTATGTTCTATCCTTCTTCTCCATTAGCTTTTCAGCCAATAATAAGCTGGAATACTTCTCAAGATGTGGTTTTGAAGAGAAATATGGTAAGCTCCAGGTACACATTAATATCTATTCTTGGCTAGTAGAGGCATGCTGAAACCAGGTAATCTCTCACTTCTGCACGTTTCTTCTTGAATTTCTCTTGAAGATATAGCCCGGAACATTTATAAAATGGAGAGTATCCCTGTCCTAGGCTTTTCATAAAAGACTTTTTTTCAGTGCCCTCTGTATCGGCCAGAATTTATGCATTCAGGCTGAATATTCTCACCATGTAGTGATGTGGTTCTATTGGAGTCTCATTATAAGCTGGATTTAAGGCTAGAGCTCAGGACTTCCCTGGAGTTGTCCTGGTAATTGAAGGCCTCCCCATCTTCCTCATTCTCTGTTAATAAACAAAGGCACAACATGTGTTTTACATCTGTTTAAACATTGTCATAGTTATGCAGTACTATCACAGATTCAGAGAGGAATGGGAGGGGAAGGGGAGTGTGATATTCAAACACCCGCCCTCACTGGTGATGAAGTGCAATTTTATTTGGTGGTTTGGAGTGATATCCTTTCTCAAGGTTCATCCCCCAAAATTGTGAAATCATAGGCACATATGCTTACTCAGGGGCAGCCTCACACCAGTATCAAGTACCTTGTAATTATTTGTCTATATAAATTCTCACAATAAGTAGATCACAGGGGACCGGTGTACCATGAGAACAGACAGTGTGATTAAGCATTAAGAAGTAGGCATTGTAAGGCTGCAATCATGCACTAGCATTTCAAAGCAAGACATGAAGCAAACAGCATAAATTGAACATCTTCATGAGGCACATTTGCTGAAACAATCACCATAAGGCAGATATGAGATAGATAGAAGACAGGCATCTTTCATGACTGCACTAGGCAATATCATTAAACTAATGGCAATGGACCAATTAGCATTGCATAAAGGTGATACTTGGTACAAGAATGTCCCTATCTCCTCCACACTCACACCGCAATGCCAAACTTCCTCCTCTCAAGCTAGACCAGGTTCACAAGCACCATCAAATCAATCATCATCATCATGTCTGTGCTCTTTTCCCATTAAACAAGTAGCAATATCTACTGCAGTAGGTACCTAAGCAATATTGCATAAGCAATGCTTTCACACGTGGAATACACATATGAAAGAAAACATGAATTTTCCCTGACAAATAGCATGAGCCTTTACATGTATTCAGCTGACTAGACACTAGTAGGTTATGACACATATTGCTCCTTATTGGAATGTAGTTCATATACACCTAAACCATTGTTGCAAAGAACCAGCGCATAACGTCAAAGAGAAATTGCATCCTAGGCAAATCTATATGAATGCTTTTGGCAATTTACTTGAGCGTAACACAGTCACCAGACATTACAGGAACTTTGTAATTTCTAAAGTGCAATGCAGTCCTGCAAACATGGATATAATAAGCGTCTTTACTTTTACAAATATGAGAGGTTAATTATATAATTACCATCTCATTCACTCAAACATTCTCAGCCATTATAAGGGAAAAGTTACATGTTGCATCACACATTCTGAAACAGAACTGCCAAAGGTAACTCGCAATGAGCAGTGTACAGTTTGGTTAAGAATGGGTCATGATAGGCACTCAACGAATGTTCAGAGCGCACAAAGGTTTTGCAATATGCATTGAGCGTAGTTTACAGTCACAAGCATATGCAAATCATCAAATCAGACAGACTAATAGACATGGTAGGAATATTTCTACTGTGGTAGACATGACAGGTTGGAGAGGCAGTTATAGTGTCACTGTACAACGAAGTTCTGTCTTCATTTCTACATTTTCTCAAGAAAATACTCTGCCATTCGTCTCTCTCTCTCTTATCATCAGGCCTACACATAACATATTAAATGATTTGTGGTACCTGAGGTGCAGAAATCTACATCCTAGAGAATGATTTGGGCATGTTTTATCACTGCATCTTGAACACATCTTATCGGGATGGTATCACAGCTTCGACTGGCGGGCTAATTAAGTATTAGTCTAGATAATAGCGTTACTCGCCCAAGGGTCAACCAATCAAATGGAGTCCCCACCTCTCATCTACCCTCTCTTAATCTAGAATCTTCTAAGTTATTCTTAGACCGGGTTATCAAGACGGCTTACTTTGGTTGTTTTTTTTTTTTTGAGTATTGAGAAATGTAAAATGGTCTGGGGATGCGAACGTCTGTAAACACTATGTTACAACGTTAAATATAGACACCTCTGTATACATGTGAAACATAGACATCTCTGTATACACGTGCGACTAAGACATCTCTGTATGCATGGGAGATATTAATGTCTCTGTTTACATGTGAAACGTCGACATCTCTGTACGCATGTGAAGCAGACACCTCTTTATGTGAACCATAGACATCTCTGTATACATTTGAAACAAAGGCATATCTGTATAAATGTGATGATAGAATATCTGTATACATGTGATGATAGAATATCTGTATACATGTGAAACATAGACATCTCTGTATATATGTGAAGATAGTGTATCTGTATACAAGTGAAACATGGACAACTCACATCCAAACATTCACATCTTATATATATATATATATATATATATATATATATATATATATATATATATATATATATATATATATATATATATATATATATATATATATATATATATATATATATATATATATATATATATATATATATGTGTATGAAACATAGACATCTCTGTATACATATATCTCTTTATGTGAAAGATTCAAGGACAAGAAATTAAGATTGCAAATTCCTGTCAAGACATTCGAAGTCTGCTAATTTTATAAATAATCCACGGAAATCTATCGATTATGAGAAACAGATAGAAGATTTAAACAGAGACCGGAAAGCCACAGAAAAGAAATTCCAACATGGGGCAGAACAGTCGACATCAAAAATCAGTCAACTGAAGAAAAAACTCCAAGAGGTCATTATGAGACAATTTTGTAGTTGTACAAAGTTAGACAGTTGTGTAGTAATTTTGCAGTGAATGTTGTTACTCCACAGAGATCAGACCATTGCAGGCAATGATCGTATATGTTTACATGAGAAACGTAGACATCTCTTTATGCACACAGGATATAGAGATGCCTGTCCTCATGTAAAACATTGACATTTCTGTATACATTTGAATCATGGACATTTCTGTACACATGTTAAACACTGAAATCTGTTTATAGATGTAAAACATGAAAATCGCTTTATACATGCGGGGCATACACATTCCTGCATACATTTGAAACATGGAAATCTCTGATAACATATGAAGTATAGATATCTCTTTACACTCAAGACATGGGCATATCTGTCTACATTAGAAAAATCAACATATTTATTTACTTGCGACACACATACATCTCTTTATGCAAATGAGGCATGGATTGATATTTTATGTGAAACATTGACATTTTAATGTAAAGCGTGGACATCTCTGCATGCATGCTAAACAAGGATATCTCTGTAAATACATGAAACGGGCATTTATTTGCTACCAATGAGGTTGTGATGTTTAAAAGCGAGTTAGTATTTGTTCGTATGTAGCGAGCTTTATGTAGCGAGTTGATGTTTACTTGAGCTTGCCTGTGCAATGACATGGTCAAGCGGTGGTCAAGATGTGGTCAAGCGGTCAAGTGGTCGAGAAATCATTTAAATTATAGGAGAAAGTACGTGTAGTTACATGTTGGTGAATAAAGTGAGCTATGAGCCAACGAACTATCTGTATAAGGGTCGTTCATTTGAAACCCGTTCCAATGGCTTTATAACAATAGCATGAAAGAAAAATTAACAGGTGTGGTAGAATTAAACAAAGCATTCATTTTGAATGGATTATACACCATGGGTTGGTCAGAAGAAGTGGCCGTAGGCATTCAGGCAAGCTTCCCATTGCTTAGGTAGGCGGCGAATGCCGTCCGCAAAAAACGGATTGTGGTTGCTCACTGAACTTAGTGTTTACCGCGTTCATTACGTCTGCATCTGTGTGAAATCATTGACCCTTGAGAGCTTTTTGTAGCGGTCCGAACAAATGAAAATCACATGGCGACAAATCAGACTATAGGCTGGATGTTGCAGAATTTCCCACTTCTTCCAAGTTAATGCTTCCTACACAATCTTTGCGCCATGCAGTCGAGAATAATCGTGCAACAAAATCACACCGCGAGAAAGCATGCCGGGTCGTTTATTCTTGATGGGTTTTTTTTTTTTTGCAGCTTGTCTAGTGTTTCCAAGTAGTGGGTAGAGTTGATGTTGACATCAATTTCTTTAAAGTCGGCCAGCAATAGCCCTTCATGGTCAAAACGTACGCTCAGTATAACCTTACCAGAGGACACCTGTAACTTGAATTATTTGCTTTTGGTGATACAGCATGATTCCATTGCATGCTCTCTATTTTGCTGCTCTGCTCAATGTGGTGACACCATGATTCATCGCCTGCCACTGTGCGGAAGAGAAATGCATCACCCTCCACTCTGTAACGCAGCAAGTGGTTCAAACACCATCCTATGCGTTCGTTTTTTTGGTGATAGGTCAACACCCGTGGTACAAACTGTGAACACATCTTCCAATATTGCAGTTTCTTACGAACGACCTTTTAAATTGTCCCCATTGACACATCAAAATGTATCGCTAGCGAACGTATGCTTCGACAACGGTTCATCTGTACTACTGCATCAACTTTGGCGATGGTTTTTTTCTGTTGTAACAATATGCGCTTGACCGGGCCGACGAAGATCTGTCGTGAACTGACGTCCTTTCCGAAAAATTCGTGGCCAGTCTGTCACTGTTGTCTTCGACAAACATTTGTTACCGTTCGCTGCGTTCATTCTTCGATGAATGTCCACAGGTCGACATCCTTCAAATGAAAGAATCTGAATCATCGCTCTTTTACCTTCCTTGGACGGATTTTTTGATCAAACCGGTCATTTTATCAATGGTCAGAAACAGAACCTATGCATCATGGGACGTTAAGCACGTGCTCTTTTATTCATTGGTAAGTACATATCACATGACTATGACATGATTATGTTCAACCTACGCAATTATGCGGTGCGGCACGAACGGATTTCAAATGATCCGCTCCTAATATATCATATCTGGCAAGGAGCGTACTGTTGTTCTCCATGGAGTATCTTGTAATCTAATGTATACATACCAACATGCTGACTGTGGTGCAGTTATAGTTCGACTTGAGGTGGACTAGCAACTAGACTTCTTACATCCTCTATGAATATGACTCTTTACACAAACATGACGTAAATATGAACATCACTTTCAACGATGACTCTTCACGACACAACAGCGGCATGGTTTCGAAACAGTGTAGTATCGTCTCTTTAAAACAATTCACAAATTACCTCATCACTGTCAATAAACACTGTACTAAAAACTGCAAACAGATCATACTTGCACTCGACCTCTACAGTCAAACTCGGTCGACAAATCTCTCAGACGACGCCAACATTCAAACTCTGTTCCACAAACTCGGCATATACACAACGTGGCGGCAAGATAAGATTCTGCCATTCGTCATCTTCAGTCCGACCCCCGAACTCGGTCTAGATCGTGAATGAGCCCTGACGGAGACGTTGTCCCCTGCTCAGCGCTTCGTCTTGCTGTATTCATGCAAAGCTTGACCTCTGTACCTGCTCAATCTTCACGCCAACTGCGTGAATCTCTGACCTGTATGCCGTGCGTGTCCCATGACCTACCTAGACCATGTCACTCACCGCCGCCCCCCCCCCCCGGCCCCACACAAAAAAGAAATGTGAAGCATACAATTCTAGAATTCGCTTCTAATTATTTTGCAATCTAAACATTCATAATCAAAATTTAAATATTCGATCAATTTGACTTGTCAGTCCTCTGGTACTATACTTGGACTATGACTTGATAAATCTGTGAAACAAGAATTTCTTACTATCTTGAATGCAATTCATAATCTCTAATTATCAGTTGTGTATATATATGGTATGCTGCTCCGTTGAATCAATTCGGCACCTTGTCGGCTATTAGCGTTTCTGATAGCTTTACTAGGTTGAACCAACATTCAACTCCATCTGTCAACATTGCCACTCAATTACACCCTGTCATCTCAGATATGCAAGGATTCTTATAATGACTTACATATTACAATAATGTGATAAGGTCATCAAAGGACATAGTATGATTTCTCTTTTCAACATACTTAGTTATAAACCCTGCAATAGTTTGTGGACAGTGGATATCCCCAAAGGCCCATCAATCAATCAATCATGTGCCATGCCAGAAAGCTTGGGCTGTCATGACTCGCCATTTCACTCGATCACCAGAGTCGTGGATCAGCTCAGTGTTCCTGTCTCGACCATGCCACGTGGCCAAGCCATCCAGATATTTTCCTCTTGGTCTATTCCCTTCGATCTTGCCAGTTGTCACTAAGTTCTCCAATCCATTTCTTCTCATAACATGTCCAAAACATTTTGACTGTCTACGTCTAATTTCTCTAATCAATTTACGATTTTCATTTATCTACTGCAGTGCTTGGTCATTGGTTTTTCTGTCTGTCCATGGTATTCTTTGCATTTTCCTCAGAAACCACATTTCTGCGCCATCAGATGTTTTTCAGCTTGACCGCCCATTGTCCAAGTTTCACATCCATACAAAAGAACAGGCTCAATGTATCCACTCAACCCTCATTTTCTCGTTTCAATTGACATATTTTTATTGGTCACAATGTTTTTCATCTTTCTAAAGGCTACTTTCGCCATGGCGATTCTTGTTCTAATCTCTTCAAGGCATCTCCCATCAGTTGTTATGACTGTTCCGAGATAATTTTACCGATTCACTTCTTGAAGAATATTCCCATTTACTTGAATATTACATTGTGGCACTTCGTTCTTCCTAATGACGACCATAACCTGTGTCTTTTTACAGTTTAATTCCAACCCCAGTTGCTCACTGTGTACAACAACCACATCCACTAATTGTTGCAGATCCTGTGCATTGTTTGCAATCAATACTGTATCATCTGCATATCTAAGGTTATTGATGTTGCGTCATCCAATCCTGATTCCATTTATATCTTCTACATTTCTGAAAAATTGTTCACTGTATAGGGAAAAAAGATCTGGAGACATTACATTTAAAAACTACATATCATTTAATCAACACACGAGTTGTGTTATATCGTCATAACTCCATCACATTAGATATAACCAAGTTATTAATTACCAACGTAAGCTAATTCGTCTAGCACTAATTTCTAACTCCAAATGCATATAATCTAATAATTTAACATTGCTAACACAATTGCTTTGCTAATCACTAACACACGCCAATTGTACACATGGTCGCTAACTACGCCTTTAAAAAAACTATCTACTCAACATGTATTACAATATTGTTCAGATATTCCTAATTAAAGTAATACTTTTACACGATTGTCCTACTATACAACAAATAACTACTCACACATCGCGGTAGAATAGTAACAACTCCTAATATCTACACAATTCTTCTTCTTCTTCAGCTTTATGAGCCATTGAGGTTCTTTGCTGCAAATACAATCCGTCTCCATTCTTCTCTCTGGTGGACCTTCTCTTGCCAGTCGTTGATTCCAAGTGCTTGTAGGTCTGTACATGTATTATCTCTCCACCGTCTTCTTGGTCTACCTCGGGGTCTACGGTCATTTATTTCCTGAGTGTAAGCGAGTTCTGTTTCCCTATTATCTTCCATTCTTTCTATATGCCCCAGCGATTGTAGTCTATTAGCCTTCATGATACCAGTTATTAGCGGGGACTTAAACAGATCATAAATGTCTTTGTTACTTCTTCTTTTCCACTCTCCACTTTGTGTATCCCTAATGGGTCCAAAGATGCGTCTTAAAATGTTGTTCTCAAAGGTTTGTAACACACAATAATCTACACAATTAGTATATCAAAATTCCATAATCTATATAACACTGTTTTTCCTATTCATTCACAAATGTTTGTTACCACAGTCAATTTTTCCTACACAATATTTTGTAAACACGATCGATACTGAATACTTTCGCAAGTCCAATTACTAGCACAAACAATATCTAGTTCACCGCATTACACATGGCCTAAAATGTCCCTCTATAAATTGTAAACCGTCTTTTATATAACAGCATACTAAAATGTCCATACGTTCACAGTTCTGTAATTCACAGTTCTCATATTCGCTCGCGATTTTTATTGTTCCTTTCTAATATAAAATTCTAGAACACATTTCACAATGTCTTTGCTCGAAATGATGAACTCGAATCCTCAATTACTAAGCAACCCTGCTGACACGTTCGCAAATTCTCCTCGATCTCCAAAAGATTCGCCTGCCGTGTGATCTGACCTCGTCATCTGTGATCCGACTGCTTCGATTATTTGATCTATGTTTGTCGATCATTTTTTTTCATGTCTCTTGTCTAGTACGGATATGTTTACTGTAGTCTTTTAAACCAAAGCCGTTAACTTTAATTGTCACAAACATTTCATTGCCAAGTCATTTTTTTCTCACTTCTCTCTGTCGTGAAATAGCAAATACTGGTAGTCACATGACTTCACCTGCTTATAGAACACATCCCGTTACGCTTCGTTGACTGACACACTTCATGTTAACACTACCAGTTGAACAGTTAAGTGCTGTATTGTAGCTTCTTTCCAATTCAGATCACTTCCACTATTGAGTTGAAAATAATATATTCTTGAAATATTCATGGTTGTTGAACAATTTGTAAAGAATGTCTCTTTGTTTAAACGTCGATAATAATTCTATTTCAATTTTTCTTGGATAACGCTTTCAGTTGGCATTTTCTTGTAACAATTCGTGTCGACTTCACATTATGTGCTTCAACATCGTTTGTGGGTTATAGAATGTGGTCCCAAACTCAAATCAGCGGCCCCCATGTATGCCAATGAGCTTCGCTGGGGTCTTCTCTCTGGCATGTAATATACTTATGTATGCCTACAAGCTTATTGTCTGCCAACGTGTATATAATATCTAGCGAGGAGAGAACTGTTGTTCTCCAGGGGTATCTTGTATCTCAATGTACACATGCCAACGTGCTGACCGTGGTGCAGTTATAGTTATACTTGAGGTGGACTAGTAACTAGACTTCTTACATTCACCACGCCTGATTACCTGTGCCGACTGTCTGTCTTCTCTCTCACTTGCACTTCTCTTATCCAGGCGTGCTTCTTTATTGGCTTGCTTTAGTATCGCTTTTACACCTTCTATGAATATGAATCTTTACACACACACACACACACACACACACACACACACACACACACACAGTGCAGATGAACATCACTTCAACGATGACTCTTAACGACAAAACAACGGCATGGTTGATAAGGTCACGCAAAACGTGACCCTGTACCTGCTCAATCTTCACGTCAACTGCGTGAAGCTCTGACCTGTATCCCGTGCGTGTCCCGTGACCTACCCTAGACCTACCCTAGCACTTATACATGTGAAACATGGGTATCTATGCATACATTTGACATCTAAGTATACAGGTGAATCATAGATATCTCGGTATGCACGTGAAACATGAACATCTATTTATAGATGCGAGAGGCTAATATCACTGTGTATATTTTAAACATTAATATTTCTTTATATATGAGAGATGTGAATATCTCTGTATACATGTGAAACATGGATATCTCTGTATACATTTCAAATACAGACATCTCTCTGTGTGAAACATAGACACCTCTGTATACACGTGAAACATAAACATCTCCGTTAACAAGTGAAGCATAGACACCTCTATATACATGTGAAACATAGACATCTCTGTATACATGTGAAACATTAGCCATCTCTTATACATATGAAACATCTCTTTATGTGAAACAATTTAATACAATCAGAGAAAAGTAATTAACAATTAAAATTCCAGTCAAGACATTCGAAGGCTACTAATTCTGTGAATAATCCACAGAAATCATCCAATTCTGAGAAACAGATAGAAGAGTTGAACAGAGACTCGAAAGCCACAGAAAAGAAATTCCAACATGGGGCAGAACGGTCCAACACAAAAATCAGGCAACTAACGAAACAACTCCAGAAGGTGAGTATAAGACATTTTTGCAATTGTTTACAGTGAATGTTAATCCATAGAGATCAGGCCATTACAAACAATTGTCATATATATATACATGTGAAACGTAGACATCTCTTTCACACGCTGGATATAGACATTATTGTCCACATGTAAAACATGGACATTTCTGTATATATTTGAAACATGGACATCTATCAATATATGAAGCATGGACAGCTCTGTATGCATGTGAAACATGAGCACCTCTTTATAAACGAGAGACATGAATAACTCTGTTTACATGTCATATCTCTTTCAACAGTTAAAACATTGACATCTTATATATATATATATATATAAATGAAACATAGACATCTCTGTATACATATATCTCTGTATGTGAAAGATTCAAGGACAAGAAATTAAGATTGCAAATTCTTGTCAAGACATTCGAAGTCTGCTAATTTTATAAATAATCCACGGAAATCTATCGATTATGAGAAACAGATAGAAGATTTAAACAGAGACCGGAAAGCCACAGAAAAGAAATTCCAACATGGAACGGTCGACAGCAAAAATCAGTCAACTGAAGAAACAACTCCAAGATGTCATTATGAGACAATTTTGCAGTTGTTTACAATGAATGTTGTTACTCCACAGAGATCAGGCCATTGCAGGCAATGATCTTATATGTATACATGTGAAACGGAGACATCTCTTTATGCACACAGGATATAGAGGTGCCTGTCCACATGTAAAACATTGACATTTCTGTATACATTTGAAACATGGACATTTCTGTACACATGTTAAACACTGAAATCTTTTATAGATGTAAACATGAAAATCGCTTTATACATGCGGGGCATACACATTCCTGCATACATTTGAAACATGGAAATCTCTGATAACATATGAAGTATAGACATCTCTTTACACTCAAGACATGAGCATATCTGTCTACATTAGAAAAATCAACATATTTATTTACTTGCGACACACATACATCTCTTTATGCAAATGAGGCATGGATTGATATTTTATGTGAAACATTGCCATTTTAATGTAAAGCATGGACATCTCTGCATGCATGCTAAACAAAGATATCTCTGTAAATATATGAAACGGGCATTATTTGCTGCCAATGAGGTTGTGATGTTTAAAAGCGAGTTAGTATTTGTTCGTATGTAGCGAGCTTTATGTAGCGAGTTGATGTTTACTTGGGCTTGCCAGTGCAATAACGTGGTCAAGCGGTGGTCAAGAGGTGGTCAAGCGGTCAAGTGGTCGAGAAATCATTTAAATTATAGGAGAAAGTACGTGTAGTTACATGTTGGTGAATAAAGTGAGCTATGAGCCAACGAACTATCTGTATAAGGGTCGTTCATTTGAAATCCGTTCCAATGGCTTTATAACAATAGCATGAAAGAAAAATTAACAGGTGTGGTAGAATTAAACAAAGCATTCATTTTGAATGGATTATACACCATGGGTTGGTCAGAAGAAGTGGCCGTAGGCATTCAGGCAAGCTTCCCATTGCTTAGGTAGGCGGCGAATGCCGTCCGCAAAAAACGGATTGTGGTTGCTCACTGAACTTAGTGTTTACCGCGTTCATTACGTCTGCATCTGTGTGAAATCATTGACCCTTGAGAGCTTTTTGTAGCGGTCCGAACAAATGAAAATCACATGGCGACAAATCAGACTATAGGCTGGATATTGCAGAATTTCCCACTTCTTCCAAGCTAATGCTTCCTATACAATCTTTGCGCCATGCGGTCGAGAATAATCGTGCAACAAAATCACACCGCGAGAAAGCATGCCGGGTCGTTTATTCTTGATGGGTTTTTTTGTTTTTTTTTTTGCAGCTTGTCTAGTGTTTCCAAGTAGTGGGTAGAGTTGATGTTGACATCAATTTCTTTAAAGTCGGCCAGCAATAGCCCTTCATGGTCAAAACTTACGCTCAGCATAACCTTACCAGAGGACACCTGTAACTTGAATTATTTTGCTTTTGGTGATCCAGCATGATTCCATTGCATGCTCTCTATTTTGCTGCTCTGCTCAAAGTGGTGACACCATGATTCATCGCCTGCCACTGTGCGGAAGAGAAATGCATCACCCTTCACTCTGTAACGCAGCAAGTGGTTCAAACACCATCCCATGCATTCGTCTTTTTTGGTGATCGGTCAACACCCGTGGTACCAACTGTGAACACACATTCCAATATTGCAGTTTCTTACGAACGACCTTTTAAATTGACACATCAAAATGTTTCGCTAGCAAACGTATGCTTCGGCAACGGTTCATCTGTACTGCTGCATCAGCTTTGGCGATGGTTTTTTTCTGTTGTAACAATATGCGCTTGACCGGGCCGTCGAAGATCTGTCGTGAACTGACGTCCTTTCCGAAAAATTCGTGCCCAGTCTGTCACTGTTGTCTTCGACAAACATTTGTTACCGTTCGCTGCCTTTATTCTTCGATGAATGTCCACAGGTCGATATCCTTCAAATGAAAGAATCTGAATCACCGCTCTTTTACCTTCCTTGGACGGATTTTTTGATCAAACTGGTCATTTTATCAATGGTCAGAAACAGAACCTATGCATCATGGGACGTTAAGCACGTGCTATTTTATTCATTGGTAAGTACATATCACATGACTATGACATGATTATGTTCAACCTACGCAATTACGCTGCACGAACATATTTCAAATGATCGCTACTAATATATAATATCTGGCAAGGAGCGTACTGTTGTTCTCCAGGAGTATCTTGAATCTAATGTACACATGCCAACGTGCTGGCTGTGGTGCAGTTATAATTCTACTTGAGGTGGACTAGTAACTAGACTTCTTACATCCTCTATGAATATGACGCTTTACACACACATGACGTAAATATGAACATCACTTCAACGATGACTCTTCACAACATAACAGCGACATTGTTTCGAAACAGTGTATTATCGTCTCTTTAAAACAGTTCACAAATTGCCTCATCACTGTCAATAAACACTGTACTAAAAAAACTGCAAACAGATCATACTTGATTGAACCTGTATCCCGTGCCTGTCCCGTGACCTACCCTAGACCATGACACTAATACATGTGAAACATGGGGATCTATGCATACATTTGAAACATGGACATCTCTGTATACAGGTGAATCATAGATATCTCGGTATGCATATGAAACATGAACATCTATTTATACATGCGAGAGACTAATATCACTGTGTATATTTTAAACATTGACATCTCTTTATATATGCGAGTTGTGAATATCTCTGTATACATGTTAAACATGGATATCTCTTTATACATGTGAAACGCAGACGTCTCTTTGTATGAAACATAGAACCTCTGTATACACGTGAAACAAAGACATCTCCGATAACAAGTGAAGCCTAGACACCTCTATTTCCATGTGAAACATAGACATCTCTTTAAACATATGAAACATCTCTTTGTGTGAAACAATTTAATAGAAACAGAGAAATGAAATTAAGATTTCAAATTCAAGTCAAGACATTCAAAGGCTGCTAATTCTATGAAAACACAAAAATCAGGCAACTAAAGAAACAACTCCAGGAGGTGAGTATAAGACATTTTTGCAATTGTTTACAGTGAATGTTAATCCATAAAGATCAGGCCATTACAAACAATGGTCATATATATATACGTACTCATCTCTTTCACACGCTGGACATAGACATTCCTGTCCACATGTAAAACATGGACATTTCTGTACATATTAAAACAAGGACTTCTCTGTATACATGTGAACATGGATTCTCTGTATACACATAAAACAAGGACATCTTTTATGTGAAGCATGGACAGCTCTGTATGCATGTGAACCATGAACACCTCTTTATAAACGAGAGACATGCATATATCTCTTTACATGTCGTATCTCTTTAAACATGTAAAACATAGACATCTTATATATGTGAAAGATAGACATCTCTGTATACATATAAAATATTTCTTTATGTGAAAGATACAGAGAAAATAAATTAAGATTGCACATTCCAGTCAAGACATTCGAACTCTGCTAATTCTATGAATAATCCACAGAAATCTACCGATTATGAGAAACAGATAGAAGAGTTAAACAGAGACCCTAATGCCACAAAAAAGAAATTCCAACATGGGATAGAACGGTGGAACACAAAAATCAGGCCACTGAAGAAACAACTTCAAGAGGTGATTATGAGACAATGTTTCAGTTGTTTACAATGAATGTTGTTACTCCACGGAGATTAGGCCATTGCAGACAATGATCATATATGTATGCATGTGAAACGTAGACATTTCTTTATGCACACTGGATATAGACATGCCTGTCCACATGTAAAACAATGTTTTCCCGTAATGAATTTGAATAACGAAGGCATAAACAATAGATCGCACGATTTATTGCCTGGCATATTTCGCTGCATCTCGTCAGGTACATACTGCAGAAATCACACAACATAAAGTGAAATAACTAGATATATCCTTCAATCTAAAATATATACATATTCGCACAGTAATGTCGATTGTCTACCACGGTAATTTTAAACTGACAAACATGTCTTTCTGTTTGCACAAGGCCGACTTACGCAGGTTGATCACTATGGCTTCAGCAAACCTTAACAACCGACTACTCTGTGTGTTGAACAACACACGGATGGCACTGTCTCTTTCAACCACATGGCCACTCTCGAGCACGTGTCTCGCAATCGATGAAGTTCCGGTGTGTCGGCCTGCCTAGGCTACCATCTTCTGTGTGTAGTATCTTGTCCACCCCGTTCGGAATGTGTTCCAACACCCTGTTATGTAACTGTCGCTCTGTTCTACCTATGTAGATGGCCTCGCACCTGCATGTAAATTGGTAAATACAATTCGATTTGGTGTACATAGTTTAAAATTACCGTGGTAGACAATCGACATTACTGTGCGAATATGCGTATATTTCAGATTGAAGATTTATCTAGTTATGTCAATTTATGTTATGTGATTTCTGCAGTATGTATCTGACGAGATGCAGCGAAATATGCCAGGCAGTAAATCGTGCAATCTATTGTTTGTGTCTTCGTTATTCAATCTCTGTATACATTTGAAATTTGGACAACTCTTTATACATGTTAAAAATTGACATCTTTATATAGATGTGAAACATGAACATCGCTTTGTACATCTTAGACACACATATCCCTGCATACATATGAAATATTGAAGTCTCTGATAACATATGAAGCATAGGCATCTCTGCAAGCACATGAAAAATATACATCTCTTTACACTCAAGACATGGGCATATCTGTCTACAAACATCAACATCTCTATTTACTTGCGACACACTTAAATCTCTTTATGCAAATGGGGCATGGGTATTTTATGTGAAACATGGACATTTTTATGTAAAACATGGACATCACTGTATGCATGTGAATAATAGATATCTCTGTATGCATGTGAAACATAGACATCTCTGTAACCAAGTGAAACATAGATATCTCCGTACGTATGTTAAATATGAAAATTTCTTTATACATGCGAGAGACTAATATCTCTGTGTATATTTTAAACATTAAGAACTCTCTATACATGTGAATTGTGAATATCTCTGTATACACGTGAAACATAGACATCTTTTTGTGTGAAACATAGACACCTCTGTATACACGTGAAACATAGACATCTCCGATAACAAGTGAAGCATAGACACCTCTGTATACATGTGAAACATAGACATCTCTTTATACATACGAAACATCTCTTTGTGTGAAACAATTTAATAGAAACAGTGAAATGAAATTAAGATTTCATATTCCAGTCAACACATTCAAAGGCTGTTAATTATATGGATAACCCACAGAAATCGTCCAATTCTGAGAAACAGATAGAAGTATTGAAAAGAAACTCGAAAGCCACAGAACAGAAATTCCAAAATGGGAGAGAACGGTCCAACACAAAAATCAGGCAACTAACGAAACAACTCCAGAAGGTGAGTATAAGACATTTTTGCAATTGTTTACAGTGAATGTTAATCCATAGAGATCAGGCCATTACAAACAATTGTCATATATATATATACATGTGAATGTAGGCATCTCTTTCACACGCTGGACGTAGAGATTTCTGTCCACATGTAAAACATGGACATTTATGTATATATTGAAACAAGGACATCTCTGTATACATGTGAAACATGGACTCTTTGTATACACATAAAATATGGACATCTTTTATGTGAAGCATGGACAGCGCTGTATGCATGTGAACCATGAACACTTCTTTATAAACGAGAGTCATGAATATATCTGTTTACATGTCATATCTCTTTAAACATGTTAAACATAAGCATCTTATATATGTGAACCATAGACATCTCCTTATATATATAAAATATCTATTATCTCTTTATGTGAAAGATTCAGAGAAAAGGAATTAAGATTGCACATTCCAGTCAAGACATCCGAAGTCTGCTAATTCTATGAATAATGTACAGAAATCTACCGATTATGAGAAACAGATAGAAGAGTTAAACAGAGACCCGAAAGCCACAGAAATGAAATTCCAACATGGGGCAGAACGGTCGAACACAAAAATCAGGCAACTGAAGAAACAACTCCAAGAGGTGATTATGAGACAATGTTTCAGTTGTTTACAATGAATGTTGTTACACCACAGAGATCAGGCCATTGCAGACAATGATCATATATGTATGCATGTGAAACGTAGACATCTCTTTATTCACACTGGATATAGACATGCCTGTCCACATGTAAAGCATGGACATTTCTGTATACATTTGAAACATGGACATCTAAGTATACATTTGAAACATAGACAGAATGCTGGCAGAGGAGCAGCCAGGCTTGCTGAACATACCCCCAGAGGTTCTGGAGCACATCTTCGCATATTACGTGTTGAGCATACAGGAGGTGTGCAGTTTCCGTCAGACATGCTCGGGTTTTTAGGGAAGTCATTGATAAAAACTCTATTTGGAGAATAAAATTTCCACAAAGATGGCCCAAGCTGTTGAAAGAAGAAAGTCCACAAATGAAAGTCCAACAAACTTGTGTTGGAAATCTATAACTCGTCAGATTTTGAAACAATCAGTTCTTAGACGATTAGATGACATGGCCTGTGATACCCGCAAGAAGTTTATAAAATACCAGAAGGCTATAGATGATAGACAGTTCTACAATTTCTGTGAATTGATGCCATTAGCAGTTGACTCAGAACTGCAGCTTGTTTTTATAGTAAATGAGCTTCAGGAGGTCCTGACTAGAGATGGCGAACGAGAAAATTTGACAGGAAAGTACTTCGCCAAGACGTCACTGTGGTTTTTTCACCATTAAATTCTGTTGCCGAAGGTGGAGAAATTTATGACTACCAGTTTGAATGAACAGGATATAGAATTGGGTGTGACGATTATTGCACAGTGGTTCCATCCTAGAGCAGTCTTCACCTTGGAGGACATCAAACAGGAGTTTGACACACTTGCCAGACTGGCAAAAGCAGCTTTAAAGACAGTTAACCCTGACCACCCGGCTCTTTTAGATAAATCTGAGATCACAATGGAAGGCATGTCGTTGTGGAACCCCGTCAAATGCAGGCAGATTGTACAAGCAATTGAAATGGTGATTAAACCATCTTTCGATAAGGGGTTCGATTCCTATTACACCCCAATCAACTCTTATATTAACATTGTTCTCAGTAAGAAAGATGGCATCCCAATTTCTTTAACGGTAATGTGCGTTGCAAAACACTGGAACATCTTTTGGAGCCTGTCAACTTTCCCCACCATTTTATACTCCGATGGACGGAATCCCCTTCGAAATTTGGCATTGAGAGATACACATTCATTGATGTCTTTGGCGGAAGATACTCTTTGAATTTGCAGGACCTTATTGATTGTTTCTCTATGCAAACTACTCCTATTGTCGAAGCTCACTGTAACCGATGCACGCACCAAGAAATGTTGCACCGTATGCTGAGAAACCTGCTTAACCTCGGAAGACACCTGCGCACAAATAATGGGCTAGATCTGCTACACTAAAGCGTGGAGCTCTCGAACTGGTTCATACCTCATGATATTGAGCTGGCAAAACTGTCGGCACAGGTTTCCTTACACATGAAGACCAATATTCCCAAGGCATTGTGCAAAATTCAGGAGGCAGCTGGATCATACAATGCTCATCACAACGTACTCATTGATATACAGGTACAATGTGAACGCCTACTGCTTCATCTCCAGCGGATGAAAGACAAAGAGGTGACCCACAGGTTGCCTAAACAAAGACGAGAAAATGTACAGGTGAAGTGTGCGGTGGGCTTGGTAATGAAACACAAGAAGTACATCTACCCGTGTGTCATTCGGGACTGGGACGAGACATGCCAGGCCTGCGAGCAGTGGATCAAACAAATGAATGTGGACAAGTGTGGGCGGGGACGCATGCAGCCGTCTGGGTCATGGAAGGCAGCGACCTGTATGCTGCAGAGGAGAATCTGGTCTTCACGACCGAAACTGTGATGATTAAACATCCAGAGGTTGGTCGGTTATTTTCTACATTCACTGGCCGGTACTACATCCCAGGACCACAGCTGACCGCCGACTACCCTGACAACTTAACAGTGACACATAATTTGGTTACCAGCTTCTTTGAAGGTCATCAGTAATTGTTGTGATAATATATGTATGCATATTTACTTGCTTTGTCATATAATGAGACGAGAGGAATTTAAAAATCATTTGTGACAATTAGAAAGATCAGTGGTAGAAGACGCGGGCCAAGAGAAATTATTTTTGGATGGACTGAAACTGTGGCATGGAGAAATATCATCAGCAGAGTTGATTCAGAATACCAAGGACCAAGATCTGTTGAGAGACATGTATGCCTAAGCCGGTTGACAGGCCACATGGTGATGATGATATTTACTTGCTAGCTTTAAAGTATATGAGTTTTTTCTTATCATACAAGCAGGATGTGTTGTGCTCAGGGTGAGAAATCAAACTTCTGAAAGATATTCAGAATTCTAAATTATATTCAGACATCAGTTTGTTACATTATCAATTTCTCCCTAAATGTTAGTAAACAGAGGAAGTAATTAGAGCCCGGTTTCCCTAGAAATATGGTGTTGTCACTGTTTTGATGATAACCTCATTGTTATTTTCCCAGAAATGTGGTTAATGTATTTTTGTCTTGTTAACATAGTGATTAATTCCCCCAGAAATGTGGATATTGTCATTGTTTTGATGACGACCACGTGGTTATTTTCTCATAAATATGTTTAATTTCCCATAAATGTGGTTATTGTCATTTTATTAGTGGAATAGTGGTTATTTTTTAAGAAAAATGGCAACTGTTATTGTGTTATTGGTGACCTAGTGGATTTTTCTGGAAATGTGGTTATTGTCATTGTTTTCATGGTGGTATAGTGGTTAATTTTCCGAGAAATATTATTGTCGTTGTTTTCATGGTGGTATAGTGGTTAATTCTCCCAGAAATGTGGTTATTGTCTTTGATTTAATGGTGGCCTAGTGGTTAGTTTCCCAGAAATGTTATTATTGTTGTCATTGTGATATATTTAGGTGTGTCAAAGAGTAAGCACAGACAAGTCACTGAAATATTTCTGGCGACTACATAAAAGCATGAGTGGTGTAGTCAAGAATAAGAGCATTTCTGACTTCCAAGGTGCTGACCTCGTCTGGCAGAGGACTGACGAGGACAAGGGCAAAGCCCTCTTTGAACGCTACCTTAAGCAGAGCAACCAGACAGACATGGGAGGCCGAAATCTGGCCAAGGAGGTCACCTCAGATAGATGCAAGGCCCAGAACACTTCGGATGAAGACACATTGACAGTGAAAGAAATCAAGGCTGTGCTTCGACGATCAAAAAGCAGTGCTCCAGGTCCTGATGGCATAAGATACGACGACATAAATAGGTGTACCGACATGAGCTAGAGAAACTAGCAGACATGTACAACAACAGTATAGGGAGTGCTAGCATCTAGGAGGAATGGTTACACAGCTATCTGATTCCCTTGCCGAAGCCTGACAAAGACCACAAAAAAATTCAGGGATATCGAATTATAACCATGCAGAATACAATAGGCAAGCTGCTGGAGAAGGTAATGCCAGGAAAATATCAAGCCAACTAGAGAGGCAAGGTGTTTTCCCACCTACCCTGGGTGGGTACCGTCCAAAAAGAGAAACCTGGACCAATGCAGCAGTCTTTGCCCATGATGTCTATGAAGGTTTCCACTCAGGCACTGAAACCGTTGCTGCAGCGATTGATCTTGAGGACGCATACAACAGAGTACCACTGGATTTTTTAATGTTTCAGCTTCTTGAACTAAACGTGTCCATTCCTCCTTAGTTGGATCGCTGCAGCCCTCTTCCAACGGAAAGTAGTTTTTAGATGTGGCAGTTGGACTTCGGAACCAACAACAATATATCCTGGCCTACCACAGGGATCACCATTATCTCCGGTACTGTTCAACGCCTACACAGTGAGAATCACCAGTGAGCAGATCACTGGACCTGGCAGGACATTGTCATATGCCGATGATGTTTTAGTGTATCGTCAGGGTAAGGATAGAGAGGAGGTTGCTGTGGAACTACAAACCGAACTCAATCGCATAAGTACTTGGTGTGATGAAGCTGGGGCAATGGTCAACCTAACAAAGGCAACAGTGACTTGGTTCTCGTTGAATAATCATATTGTCAACAATCCAACACCAACTGTAATGCTGTGTTCAGAGACGGTGGAAAGAACGCAGGCAATGAATTACCTGGGGATACGGTTTGATCGAAGCCTTGCTTATAAGGTGCACATAGACCAGGTGATAACAAAGGCCAAGCGGGGTTTGGCAGCGATGCGGGTGATGGCGGCAGCAAACTGTGAGCAGCGCCATCTATGTCTTCTGTACGAGGGGCTGGTCATGTCTGTTTTGGAGTATGCAATGGCAATCCTGACTCTCAGCCATAAGCAGATAGAAAGGATGGAAAGGATACAGAATGAAGCTATGCGCATTATTCTTGGATGTACAAGAGATACAGCATGCAGGGCGATGCGCTACCTTCTTGATTTTCCAACCATTGAAGAGAGAATACAAGTTTGCAGGGCACGTGCCTACCTCAGAATTAACGCAAACACACAACATCCACTGCATAGTGAAATTAGGAAGGTGAAGGGCAGCAGGTTAAAAAGAGGACGGTCGTGGATGGGTCAAGCCGAAGACATTCTTCAACAGGTGTGTTCACTTGAGGACTTAGAACCTGGCGAGGAGTGGGTGCAAGTGCCAACAGACTTCTGCACATCCTTTTCAGTTTGCATCCAACTAGATAGAAAATGCAGACAAGAAAATCCGGCTGCTGTTGAGGCTGAAGTACAAGCGTTGATTTTCGAGAATTCGCTAGACGGTGACGCGGTCATCTACACAGATGGGTCGGTCGTCCGACATGTGAGAAGCTCATGGGCCTTTACAGCTCGGGCCGGAGGGAGAATTGTGAAGGAGGACTCTGGTGTTTTCAATGAAACCACAAGTAGCCTGACCATGGAAGTCATGGCAGTAAGTAAAGCAATAACATGGCTCGAGACACAGACATTCACTAGGGCTTGTTTCCTTAGCGACTCAATGAACATGATCAAGAGGATAGAGGAGGGGTCGATCCGAAGAGAATGGTTGCTGCCTCTGAAGCGGTCTCGGCTGGCAAAGATTAGTTTCATCTTCGTGCCAGGGCATGTGGGAGTACAAGGAAATGAGCGGGCTGACAAGCTCGCATGTGAGGCTACTGTGGAGGGCGGACGCGCCATGGACCAGGCTGACATTCTGAATGCTCTACGAGAAGTGAGACTTTTGCGAGAACCAAGTTGTGAATCTACAACAATGGCCAGACTGCGAGAGCAGCAAATTAAAAGAGGGATGGCCAAACAAGAACACTACGCAGGACGCCAAAGAAGATTGATAAACCAACACAGAACTGTCGTCGTTAGCCGCTACACGCTGCGGGATTTGCTGAGGAGGGGATCCGAGCACTTATGGACTGAATGGTTCGATGTGCAACGAGGATGATCTGTCGACTAACTAACTAACTAACTAACTATTGTGATATATTGGACTGCGTGCTTGCTTACAATCACAGTATCTTGGATGTTCAGTCTCTGGCAGAAATGGTCCCTCTTGTCTCTGTTCTAGACAGTACAGGGATTGACCAGTGGTCACTGAACGTTGATACTAGAGATAAATCTGGACATGTAGGTCAGCAAGTAAGTCACTTACAAGTCAAGGATTCTAGTAAGCAACTTGAGTTGTATTGGAAATCATGCTAGGTTAGTGGCTAGCATGCTTTCCTGCTGGCCTTGTGTTCAAGTCCCGACCAAGGCAGCCGGGTAGTAAAGACAGATTGCTTGATATTAATCACATTTCATTGCTCTTTGTACAGTATTTGTATCCGTACAGAATATCAAGCCTTACTTTGTTTCATGTTCACTGAATAAGTCATGATCCTTGTCCCAGAAAAAGAGAGAAAATGAGAAAGAGAGAGAGAGATCTACCCACCCACAAAGAGAGACACACACACATCAACCCACCCACCTACAGATATATATATATATATATATATATATATATATATATATATATATATATATATATATATATGAGAGATTTGCCCACCCACTCACAGAGAGAGAGACATCTACCCACCCACAGAGAGAGAGAGAGACATCTACCCACCCACAGAGAGAGAGAGAGAGAGAGAGAGAGAGAGAGAGAGAGAGAGAGAGAGAGAGAGAGAGAGAGAGAGAGAAGTCAGATCAATGTAATGTTCAGGACACTTGAAAACCGTGGTTAAAGAAAACACAACAGAATACGATGATGATCAAATAACTAAGCTACTTTGGCCACATAAAGACAGAGAGAAGTCCTTCATAAAATATATGCTGGAGGGAACGCTAGAGTGGAAGCATGTAAGAGGAGAACAGTGTTACACGACGGTGGGCAACACAAGAAATGGACTGGAAGAAGCCAGCATGAGTGCATCGGGATGTCACTGGACAGAGGCTGTTAGAGACTTACTACAGCTGACCATCAGTGAGAAGATAGCACTTGACGATGATGGTGATAATTTTGGAAAAAGCTCCTTGGTAGCATCAGAGCCTTCGGTTTGAACAGTCAACACTCAAAGGGAGACAACAATCCTAGATCAAACATAGGTTACGCCATGAATCCCTTAAAAGTTAATCACCATAAACAGTCCTGTTATTACACCAAATCTGAAGTTTCTATTTTTAAGCCGTGCAGAAGGTAGAGAGAAATAACAACGTTATTTCTAGTGAATAAATCACAAAGCTAGATTTATGGTGGAGTGATAAGTTCAAGAACCTACCACTGGCAAACAAATTAAAGAAACATGATTGATTGATATGTTTAACAGTTGTAAATTGCTATGTTAGTCTAGTACTAGCTTAAGATTGTATTTGTCATCTCAGTCTTCCATCAACTTTAGTTTGATAGTTGTAAACTGTCATGTTAGTCACCTACCAACTTTAGGTTGATAGTTGTAAGCTGTCATGTTAATCTCCTGCCAACTTTAGGTTGATAGTTGTAAGCTGTCATGTTAATCTCCTGCCAACTTTAGGTTGATAGTTGTAAGCTGTCATGTTAATCTCCTGCCAACTTTAGGTTGATAGTTGTAAGCTGTCATATCAGTCACCTACCAACTTTAGGTTGATAGTTGTAAGCTGTCATGTTAGTCACCTACCAACTTTAGGTTGATAGTTGTAAGCTGTCATATCAGTCACCTACCAACTTTAGGTTGATAGTTGTAAGCTGTCATGTTAGTCTCCTGCCAATTTTAGGTTGATAGTTGTAAGCTGTCATGTTAGTCACCTACCAACTTTAGGTTGATAGTTGTAAGCTGTCGTGTTAGTCACCTACCAACTTTAGGTTGATAGTTGTAAGCTGGCATGTTAGCCACCTACCAACTTTAGGTTGATAGTTGTAAGCTGTCATATCAGTCACCTACCAACTTTAGGTTGATAGTTGTAAGTTGTCATATCAGTCACCTACCAACTTTAGGTTGATAGTTGTAAGCTGTCATATCAGTCACCTACCAACTTTAGGTTTATAGTTGTAAGCTGTCACGTTAGTCACCTACCAACTTTAGGTTGATATGTAAGCTGTCATATCAGTCACCTACCAACTTTAGGTTGATAGTTGTAAGCTGTCATGTTAGTCTCCTGCCAACTTTAGGTTGATAGTTGTAAGCTGTCATGTTAGTCTCCTGCTAACTTTAGATTGATAGTTGTAAGCTGTCATATCAGTCACCTACCAACTTTAGGTTGATATTTGTAAGCTGTCATGTTAGTCTCCTGCCAACTATAGGTTGATAGGAGAAAGACTGGACAGTTGTTCAACAAAAGCTCTGGCAGCTGAAGTGTACTCCATGTATGTCGTTGAAGGTAGATATGTAGTTTGGGAACAGTTTATGGCGGCCATTGGAAGAGAAAGGCGACACTAAAGTTGCCATCTGGGCTTTCTTCACGCACTATCACGGTGTTGTTTAGTGACTTTAACAATGCATTATGTACTATTTGATAGATATTGTGTGACATTGGTTTTGTTCCCGTATACATGTATCTACTGTGTTCGCCATTAATGAGGCGCTAGAACCTCTTGCCTCCGGGTAGATTGGACCCGTTAGCTATTACAGCGGCCAATCTAGGAGATGGAAAACTGCGATTATAAACCCCCAAGTTTAAGGTGAACCGATGTGCCGAGGACTGAGTAGCCGCGGGTGAGTTGGTCGTAAACGTGGAACGTCTGGTTTGCGGACGGGGCGACGTCAGGCGTATGGACGCCTGAGGGACATCGCCTGCCCCTTCCCTAAGAGGCAGGCTCTACTAGGGTGACCGATTATATCCTGCCTTCGTATCAAACCAACTATGGAAAATAAAAAAATAATTAGCGCCGAAGCAACGGAGTACGTGCTTTGTGCTCGATACCTTCGACAACAGCCAGCGGGGACATAATGAAGCGGAGGAGAAGAGGTAGGGGAGAGGCGGAACGGAAAAGGAAGAAGAGGGCTGGAGCTAGACTGGGTAGAAGGAAAATGGATCATTTGGGACTCACAAATGTACGGATTTGGTATTGAAATTGTCGTAGTGCAAAGCAACGAGGACCAATACTGGAGAAACTGGTCTACGATTGTGATGTCCTGATGTTACAAGAACTGAATACAAACTCTTATAAGTGTCCCTGGCTATACATGTTACATTAACCCAACCGGGCAGGGAAGACATGGGCAGGCTCTGGTGGTCAAGGATGTTTACAGCATTCGATACTGGATATGAGTGGGTGGGGATCAGGAGAGTAAAGAGGTGCAGGGAATTACGGATAAAAATCGGCCGATACAGGTGGAATCTGATAAATATATATGTGAGTGGGGAATCTTGCATAAGCAGAGAGATTTGAGACTGGTTGAAAGGTTCAATCGATACCCATGGTACCAGGTATCTGATATGTGGTGACTTCAATGCCCGCGCCAAGGAATAGGACAGGTCGGGAGAGAACAGACAGGGTACTGCTCTTGCTGAGGCCTTGCTTTAGACGGATGTTGTCTGTCTAAATGACGGGACACCCACAAAGCTAGCAATGAGACCGGGGGACCCTGACACGGCCATCGACCTGGCGCTTGTATCCCAAGAGGCGGCATCAGACATAAAATGGAGTGTCCTTGGAGACCATGGAAATGACCCCCACCCCCGTGTTTTGTACTGATACCTAATTCCAGCACAGTTAGGGCTATAAGGGCTCGCAGGGCATTCAATTGTTGATTGCGACCACTCTTCGTTCTTGGGGCGACTTAGATCACAAGGGAAATCTAAACCAATAAGAAAAATTGTCACCCAACTACCATGGTGGACACCAGAGGTGGAGAATTCATGGGGAGAAAAGAGGGCAGCTATAAGGAAATGGCAGAGGGTGCGGAGAGCAACCAGTTCAGTTGACACAGAATTGGAGGAGGCAGAAAGATATAAAAATGTAAAGGTGCGGGATTTTAAACTCCTGGCAGCAGAGGCAAAAAGGATTAAGTGGGAACAGTTTATCAATGAAGTCAGTGGGGATGTGACATTGGAAAAATTCTAGGAGGCTGCACCGGCAGATGCAGAGACAGGCGATGCCTGGTACACCGTTTATGATGATAACAACCGACCTATGACAAAAGTCAAGGACAAAGGGGAGGCTTTTCTTGCACGATTTTTAAAACAGGCGGATCAGCAAGATAGAGCTGTTAGAGATAGCGTCAGAGAAGCCTTGTCACGGGTCACTAGGAAGGAGGACTGTGAGATTAAGGTGGAGGATATTAGACGGGTGCTGAATTGGGCTAAAGACACAGCACCAGATCCGGGTGGGGTGACGTACTCCCATATGAGTAACATAAATGATGGGGACTTTGAGGAGATGGCTCTTTGTTCCAACCTAAGCATCAATACGGCGTAAATACCCCACGATTGGCTGCATAGCTACCTGGTCCCACTCCCAAAAGCCAGGAAAGGATATCTCCAGACTTAATGGATACCGAATCATAACCATGCAAAACACGTATGGCTTTGTCCTTGAAAAGATAGTAGCACGCAGGCACCAGCGACATTTAGAAAGTCGTAAACTGCTTCCCAAAGGGCTCGGGAGTTACTGGCCTGAGAAGGACACCTGGGCCAATGCTGCAACTTTTGCTTTTGATGTCTAAGGGGGATTTCAGGATAAACAAGAGACAGTGGCTGTAGCTCTTGACCTGGAGGATGCATATGACAGAGTCAGGTATGATCGGTTGATATGCACACTGTTGGACATGGAGGTCTGCCCTTGCCTTGTTAGATGGGTTGCAGCGGTCCTTTATGAGCGTAAGGTTGCACTGCGCATGGGTTCCTGGACTTCTGACCCTTGTACTATTGCACCTGGGTTGCTACAAGGATTTGCCTTGTCCCCAGTGCTCTTTAATGTCTACACCAGCAAAATCGCAGCTATTGAGACACCAGGTGTGGGTAAAATCTTGACATTTGCAGGTGATGTGCTTCTGTACAGACAGGGCAGAGACAATGCCAGTTTGGCGAAAGACTTACACGTGGCAGTAAATAGGGTGGCAGAGTGGTGCAGGGACGCAGGGGCAGTTATAAACCCAGACAAGGCATCGGTAGTGTGGTTCTCCTTGGATAACTGGATCGTCAAGGCAGTTGTCATAGGTATTATGTTAAATGGATGTCCTATTAGTCGAGAGAGTACATTTCAGTACATGGGTATAATCTTTGACAGGTGTTTGTCTTTTAAGGATCATGTGGAAACTTTGGTGGTGAAGGCTGGTAGGGAACTTAATGCATTGAGGGCTAAGGCAGCAACCAGTGTAGATCAAAGGATGATGTACAGACTGCAGGCTCTTTCAGCGGTTAATAATTTCTGTCATTGAGAATGGTTTGGGGCTGCTGACAATATCACAGAGCCAGCTTGAAAGGTTGGAGCGCATACAAAATGCTGATATGCGGGTATTCCTGGGGTGCACAAAGGACACACCAATTATGTGCATGAGGCATATCCTAGCGCTACCAACAATGACGAACAGGCATAGGGTCCTTCAGGCCAAATGGTACCTAAGAGTTTCTCCAGATAGGGATCATCCGCTGCGTGCAGCCATGGATATAGTCAAGAGTCATAGACTAAGATGAGGCAGGTCCTGGACGGTGCAGACGGATTTTGCTATGCGTCAGGTGTGTGATCTAGAGACCATCACTCGTGAAAAAGAGTGGGTTGAAGTTCCGGAAGACATGACGGACTGGCATAATGTAATAATAACACTGGGTCGTGAGTGCAGGGAATGGGCAACGGGCGGCACTGAGTTTAAAGTGCAACAGCTGATCCAGAGTAACACACATCAAGGTGACATAGTCATCTACACCGATGGGTCAGTGGTGAGAAACAGAAGTAGTGGTTGAGGTTTTATTGCATAGGCTAAAGGACGAGTCTTGAAAAAGGAGAGTCTAGCATATGAGACAACGACCTCCAGCATGAGAATGGAGGTGAAGGCAGTAACAGCGGCATTCGGTTGGCTGGAGGAGACTACTGCAATACACATTGTATTCATTACGGATTCAAAGAGTATTCTTAGTAAGGTGGAGAAAGGAATGTTTCGTGTGGAATGGCTATCGTCGCTTCAGAGGTCACAGATTGTGAGAATTGTATGGGTATTTTGCCCTGGCCATGCGGGGGTGCGGGGGAATGAACAGGCTGATAGTCTGATGGTAGATTGCCTATGGGCAAGGGGGAGATGGTCGTGCGCTTGTGGGACCAGGTGGAGAAGGCGGAGGAACAGATTGAGAAAGAATGAGATTGCGGTAGATCGGCAGGGGTTCTGAAAGAATCTAAAAACTGAGAGTGAAGACCAGGAGAACTTTTAATCAGATAGCGGTGGGATCGATTAGTAGCATGACTCTTCGTTGGCCGTTGAACGAGGGGACGGAGCAGGTATGGGAATGTCCTGAGTGCAGTGATGTCGGTTCTTAACTCAACTCAACTCAACATAGACATCTCTGTATGCATGTGATAAATAGACATCTCTGTATACGTGTGAAAAATAGGCACTATGTATACATACGAGACATTAATATCTAATTTTACATGTGAAAGGTGGTCATCTCTATATGAATGTACAGACAACTCTTTATGTGAAACATAGATATCTCTGCATGCATGTGAAACTAAGACATCTCCGATAACAAGTAAAGCGTAGATATCTCTGTATATATGTGAAACATAGGTATGTCTGTATACATGTGAAACATAGACATATTTTACATCATACATGTTTTTTATACATGTGTGTGAGGTTTTTTTGTGGGTTTATAGAGAATTACAGAAGTTCCAATGAGTGAAGTTCTATAAAGTATATCTCTCTATAAAAGATACAGGTTAGTAACAGCAAGTGTTGTCTAGAGGTATTGATATTTATTCTCGCATAACCCTTGTAGAGAAACCATTCAGTATTTTGGCTCATCGAGTACCCCCACTGTGAGAAATTAGACCTAAGTTAAGTTCTACACAGAATTATTTATTGATGATTTCTCTTCTAGGCCATATATATCGAGAGATCTTGGCAGTTAGCCACAGTAACCAATGAAAGCAGTTCTCTCATCTTCCAGCTGACTGTGCTCTGGTCGCCAACCTCTTGCTTCATCTCATTTCTTATTTCAAGTGACACAAGACACTTGGACAAATGATCACATTGACAATTGTACCATTGTAGTGAACATAAACAACAACTGTATTTTACACTGGTTGAACAAGACAACATGAGAAGATCTTGACAACAGTTGGACAAACATTCACAAAGGAATGATCACACCAACAGATTAGACAAGTCATACATCATGGAAGATACTTGACAACAACCACACAGACTTTCACAATATCTGTAACCATCAACAACAGTAGAGTACCAGTCACCATGAAGATGCTTGACACCAGTTGGACATTTCATTCTCAACAATGTACAAGACAATCACAGAGACATGTATCTCAAAAACTGTTCTCTTACTACTAATACTTTATTAATGTCTGATGAGGTCAAGTGAAGACTCAGGCTTCATATTCTGCCAACAATTTACATCTCAAATATAAGTTTATATGCAAATTATAGTGACATTATCTATGAAAACCCAAACTCATCACTCAACATCCCCACAGAAACATCAATCTAAATAAACCCTCCACCTTCACATCTCTACTTCATCAAGATATCCTACACCACAACACTTTAATCATGCTATCACTTTTCCAACCGTCAAATGAGGAAAACACATGATAAACCTATAGCCGGGCACAAGTATAGGGACCTTCTGCTCCACTGGTCTGTTTAATCCTTTTAGCACCTATGATGGTGTTGGACAGCTCAGGTTGCAGTTCTCCCCATACTGTTTTTCCAGTTCAGGCTATTCCCCACTTTGACTAGTCCGAAGCAAGTGACAAACATGTCCTTCCGAAGGGTGAGTAGACTGTTCGCAAAGTTGATAATTTGGGATTAGTTTTACTTTTCAGTAGATGAAGATCTAAAAACTATTATGTCCCATCATTCTTCTCTGCCAGTCTATCTCCCACAAAAGGTTCTGATGTAACTGAATCACCAATCTTAATTATCACTAATCCATGTTGAGAATTTGCTCTATTTATTATACTTCTTCTCCATTAGCCTTTCAGCCAATATTAAGCTGGAATACTCCTCAAGATATGGTTTTGAGGAGAGGTATGGTAATCTCCAGGTACACATTGATGTCCACTCTTAGCCAGTAGTGACATGCTGAAGACCAGGTGATCTCTCCTCCCACGGTTTCTTCTTGAATTTCTCTTGAAGATATAGCCTGGAACATTTACAAAGAATGGAGAGTATCCCTGTCTTAGGCCTTTAATCAAGACTTTTCTTCAGTGCCATCTGTATAGGCCAGAATTAGTGGATTCAGGCTGACCATTTGCAACCTGTTGTTCATGTGGTACTTTTGGAGTTTGACTTTTCAGCTGGAGTTGAAGACTAGAGCTCAGGACTTCCCTGGAGTTGTCCTGGTAATTGAAAGGCCTCCCCCATCTTCCTCATTCTCTGTTAATAAAAAAAAAGGCACAACATGTGTTTTACATCTATTGAACCATTGTCACAGTTATACAGTACTATCACAGATTAAGAGAGGAATGGGAGGGGAAAGGGGAGTGTGATATTCGAACACCCGCCTCTCACTGATGATGAAGTGCAATTTTATTTGGAGGTTTGGGGTGATATCCTTTCCCCAGGTTCATCCCCAAAACCGTGAAGTCATAGGCACATACTCCTAATCAGAGGCAGCTTCACACAATTATCTTGTACATTCTCACAATGAGTAGATCACAGGGACCGGTGTACCATGAGAACAGACAGTGTGATTAAGCACCAAGAAGTAGGCATTGTATGGCAGAAATCATGCACTTGAAATGCTTTCACATGTGGAATACACATAATGAAAGAAAACATGAATGTTCTCTGACAAATAGCATGAGCCTTCCCATGTATTCATCTGACAGACACTAGGTTAATTTCTACAGTGCAATGCAGTCCTGCAAACATGGATATAATAAGTGTCTTTACTTTTACAAATATGAGAAGTTAATTATATAATTACCATCTCATTCACTCAAACATTCTCAGCCATTATAAGGGAGAAATTACATGTAGTATATAGCATCACACATTCTGAAACAGAACTGCCAAAGGTAACTCTCAAGAACAATGTACAGTTTGGTTAAGAATGGTCATGATAGGCACTCAATGAATGTTCAGAGCGCACAAAGGTTTTGCCATATGCATTGAGCGTGGTTTACAGTCATAAGCATATGCAAATCATCAAATCAGACAGACAATAGACATGGTAAGAATGTTTCACTGCGGTAGACATGACAGGTTTTGAGAAGCAGTTTTAGAGTCACTGTACAACGAATTCCTGTCTTCTTTTTACATTTTCTCAAGAAAATACTCGGCCATTCGTCTCTCTCTCTCTCTCACTTCATCAGGTTTACACATAACATATTAAATGATTTAGGTACCTGACGTGCAGATGACCACATCTTAAAGAATGCTTTTGGGCAAATTTTACCACTGCATCTTGAACACATCTTTACTGGTTGGAATCAAGGCTTCGACTGGCGGGCTAATTATGTATTAAGGAGCGTTACCAGCCCAAGGGTTACCCAATGAAATGGAGTCCCCACCATTCATCTACCCTCTCTCGATCTAGAATCTACGATTCTATTTTTAGTTAGGGTATCACGACGGCTTACGTGGTTAACTACTGAGTATTGAGAAATGTAAATGGACTGGGGATGCGAACGTCTGAAGACATCATGCTACAATGTGAAACACGGATATCTATGTATACAGATGAAACAAAGACATATTTGTATAGATGTGAAATATGATTATCTCTATTAGACATATCTTTTGTCAAAGACTGAAGTATAGAGGTCTGAGGTCTGCCTCAAGATAGAAGACCACCGGGAAGAGTGGTCAACCTCAAGTAGATTAGAGGTAACACAGTGCCCCGATATGAGGGCAGGGTAGGTAATAGGAAGGGGGACTATTGACTAGTTCTCTCATGAGACACGGAGGTATCGACCAGATAGTTAGTACTCTGGTCACGGCAGAATCACGCCTACGTGATAGCCACGGAGAAGTGAATTGCCACTCAATAGGAGACGGCTGCTATAAGCGTGCTGAGTGTGACAGCACGCAAAAAGCCGAAGGACGCACAAGGTCCTTCCGCGTGCTGTGTAGCCACGCGAGTAGGAAAGTCAGACTGGGGACTGACTTCTTAGCGAGCGCGCCGTTTAGTGTCGATAGGGGTTTCTGTAGCCAAGTAGATAGAGATTAGCAATAGGGTTAGGAAACTAGTGATAGGCAATTCTGTGGCTTTGTGTGTGATTTGATAGTGACTGTTTTGTAAATGTAAAGAGCCAACGGCAAAAGAATGTATCATCCATTTCCTCTCACACGACTTGCAAGTTCCTTGTGTGGTGCGAGAGAAGTAATCCTATGATGCCTGAAACATCGGTTGCTGACAGGCTAGGATTAAAGTGGTGTCAGAAGTGTGGCTTGGACAAATGTTCAAACTATTACACTCACCCACGGCTCTAGACTAAGGTTACTAGTAGTGAATTACAGGGTTTAATTTGTGTCAGTGACTGATAACGTGTGCAGACTAGAACAAGTTGCGAGCTGAGCTGTGCCTATCGTGACAAAATAATGTTTATTTGTGTTTAGTGAAATATTGTGTACTTATATTCATGTGTTCTTCGAAGTTGTAAGTATTGATATTATGATTTTCTTTCATTTGTTTATGTAATTATTTATTTGTTTATGAATAATTATCAAATATGATTCATGGCGGAGCGATACACATGCCGGCGACATTATCGATTTTTGCAAGCTAAAAATAGCGCTGCGCTTCTGACGTATTGCGACTGACAAACAGTTGTTTTATGCCATTTGCATTCAGCATCTGATTGTTTACAAATCGCCAAGCTGCTGCCCGCCTGAATCTGTGCTTTATATTAACTATTATTTGTTTATTTAAGTTAGTGAATGAATATATTTATTTATTTAAACATTATTATGACAGTTATATTTATTTTAAAGCAGTTATTGAATTTTTTTCGTATTTTTCTATTTGTTTACCGTCGCGATGGCACTACTTTTGGCTACGCAAATTAGACTTGGTCTGCACAACACTTCCATAGATTAAACTAGAGTAGGAACGAAAGGCATAAAACGTTAGAACGAAGACAGGACATTGACATTTAATATTAATTAAACTACACTGTATTTGTCCGGGGGCATGTCATTGTGATTGTACCAATTTATCGAAAGTGATATGCCGTTTGCAATTTGTTAATTGTTGCTGCTCTGTGAACCAGGGTGAACAACAGCTGGTTAGAAAATTAACTCGTGTGTACGCCGAAATGCCAAACGAGGGAACCTGAGTTGCCAAACGATTGTGCCTGATTTTCTGGAACATTAAGATGAGTATACTCAACGTATTTGGCATGCAATGTGATTAATAATGCATCTCTTTTTCAGTGTGTGATGCATTACCATATTTTTGTGCTCTGTTTTTCAGGATAAAATTTTCCAGGTTATAAACTAAGAGTACAATTGGTAGTGCTCAGAGATTAAGAAACATAACATATCTAAGATAAATAAGTGATTAAAGAGGTCAGTGCCTGTTAACGCTAGCTAATTACCCAACAACATGGCTACTTTAGCTGATTTCATAAAAGCAGGTAAAGAGTTACAATACACAGGAAAGGAGCTAGAACAATATGCTGATCAGAAATTTAAAGAAGCAAAAGATGCTGAGACAGCTGAACGGGCACGAAAAGAGGATGCACAGAGAGATGAACGTGCACGAGAAAGACAACACCAAAAGGAGATTGCAGAACTAGCTGAGATAACAAAACAAAAACAGCTAGAACATGATAAGGAGATTAAGCAACAACAGTTAGAACATGATAAGGAGATTAAGCTAAAACAGTCAGAACAGGATGAGGAAAATAAACAGAAAGAAATAGAGATTAAACATAAAGAATTAGAATTAAAACAGAAGCAGTTAGAACATGATAAGGAAATTAAACAGAAGGAATTAGAGTTAAAACAAAAGCAGTTAGATCAGGAGAAAGAACTAAAGCAAAAAGAGATAGATGAGATGGCAAGAGTGAAGGAAAAACAAATACAAGTAGAATCAGAGACACAGTTAAAGATGAAAGGTATGGATGTAGACTCACACGTAGAGATCTCTGCTACTAAATTAAAAAGTCAACAAGAAGAAAATAAGTTCAATAAATACAAAAATATTATTAAACCATTCTGTAAAGAAGATTCCATATCAGCCTGGACAGAAAATGTCGAGTATCAGTTTAAATACCACCAAGTTCCAATAGAGATGTGGGCTATGATTTATATGAAGAACCTGAGTGGTGAGCCCCTTAAGGTGATAGAATCAATACCAACTGATCTTAGATCTAACTATCAGTACATCCATGATAGGATAATGCAACACTTTTTACTTGATGCCCCTGGGTATCAGGTTCAGTTCTCAAATTTAAAACCAAAACCTAGTGAGACTTTCATTGATTACGTCTCAAATGTCCAAAGTGTACTAAATAGGTGGCTTAATGCAGCTAACATAGGAAAAGACTTTGACAGACTTAAAAATTTAATAGCCATGGATAAAGTCATATCCACTATACCATCTCCTTTTGCTAAATTCCTGCAGCAGTCAGACATTGAGAACATAGAACAATTTGAAAAGAAAGGCTCTGCATATTTTTCCTCAAATAGAGATATTTTTAAGACTTCAAATAACGACTCTGAACTAGTTTCTTTTGTAAAGGACCAACCTAAAAACTATCAGAGTAATAGTAAACCATTTCATAGAGTCGACAAGAAAGATAAGAAAGTGTCGAAATGTGTCTACTGTCAACTTTTGCATGACACTTATTCTATGTGTGATAAATATCCTAACTATCCGGCACATCTTGAGAATGTCATTAAGAAGCAACAAAACAAAAGAACTGCATACAGGCGTGCTGTCAAATGCTTCTTCTGTTCCAGCTACGGCCATTATTCAAATAAGTGCCTGGGCCGCCAACGTATGAAAGCCAACAATGCTATTTTGATTGATACATCTTCTGATAGTGGTAGTGAGACTGAGTGTGAAGTTGAAAATGAATTACCTTTTAACCAAGCTGAAAATGTTTGTTCTGTAAACGATATTTTAAACTTTGACAATTGTGAGCGATGTCACCAATTTCATGCAGACGGCAAACTGACATGTGGGCATATTGTAACATCCTCCTTTGAGAATGCAAACGCAGCTGTAGCCTCCAGAGGCAATCTATTGTTTCACTCTGCAATGGTCAATGAGAAGCCATGCCGATGTTTGCTTGACAGTGGGAGCTCTATTATTGGTGTGAAAAAGGAACTTGTTAATCCAAAGGATTATACTGGTGACTCTGTAAAATGCCAGACTTTTTCTGGTAATATAGAAACCTATCCTCTGGCAAGAGCCCGTATAAACACCCCGTTCCTTTCTGGTACCTTTACATGTGTAATTCTAGACAACCCTTGTACTGATTTAATTCTTGGGTGTCTACCCCAGCTAAGGCACTGTACAGATGAAGAAATATCTGTCTGGGAGGAGAAGAATGGTTTCACTCCAGTGAACAGTGCATATATCCTCAAACATCACAGTCCTAACAAAAGTGCTAGACCCATAATACTTGAAACTGGTCCAGACGTAATGGTGCTACTACCAGACAAGCATAATAAAATGGTAACTCCATGGCAAGGGCCTTTCAAGGTGATACAAAAACTTTCAGATGTCGACTATGAAATATCGATAAACGGACACTTAAAGATATTTCATGTCAACATGTTGAAACCCTACTTTTCACGACAAGAGACAGAAGTAGAGACAGACGAACACAGTGCACCCACACCTAGTGATGAGACGACAGACGTACACAACGCAACTACACTAGTTAGCGAGACTGGCAAATCCGACGAGATGCATACACTGAGTGAGCTTACAGAATACGCACTTAGCACCACTACCGTACTGAATCAGGTAGACGACGACGGAATGGAACTACCTGTTCCTATTGTGGACAAGACTGCTACATTAGATGCTATACGAATAGAAACGGGACTGACAGAAGAACAACGACGACAATTAAGAGAATTAGTGACGGAGTATAAAGACATATTTTCTGACATTCCAGGTAGGACGGACAGAATCGAGCACTCCATTCTTCTTTCGGACTCTAAGCCTATCAAATGCAGGCCGTACTCTATCCCACTCAGCTATAGAGAAAGTCTAAATAAGGAAATTCTTAATTTAGAAGCTAGTGGGATCATCCAGAAATCTACATCTGAGTACTCCTTTCCAATCGTCCTAGTTAAGAAAAAAGACTCCACAATTCGTCTGTGTGTGGACTATAGAAAGCTCAACAACGTCACTAAGATCGACGCAGAACCAATTCCTTCCTGCGAAGATCTTATTCTTGACATGTCCACCTCCAAACTCTTTTCTAAATTAGATCTTACTAAGGGATATTGGCAGGTCCCTATGTAGACTCAATCCATTCATCTTACTGCTTTTTCAACACCTTTAGGACTTTACGAGTGGCGTTTTCTTCCTTTCGGACTTCGAAACGCTCCTGCCACTTTCGTACGCTTAACTAGAGATCTACTTCATGGAGTGACGAATACAGTGACGTATATAGATGATATATGTGTCCATACAGATGACTGGACAACACACTTACTGAAACTAAGACATGTCTTCGATAGGTTGCGACTCTTCGGTCTCACTGTCAAACCGAGCAAAGTTGAATTGGGCCTAAAAGAAATTGATTTTTTGGGTCATGTCATTTCACAAGGTCAACTAAAAACTGACAATAGAATTATTACCAAAATTATGAACCTGACCATGCCTACAACAAAGAAGCAGGTCAGAAGCCTTTTGGGTTTAGTAAATTACTATAGCAAATTCATACCAAACTTAGCTGAAATTACAAGTGTATTTTCAAATGTTTTAAAAGCATCTGTAAAATTAGATGTCAAAGATGCATTATTAATTTCTGCATTGCGACTCTTCGGTCTCACTGTCAAACCGAGCAAAGTTGAATTGGGCCTAAAAGAAATTGATTTTTTGGGTCATGTCATTTCACAAGGTCAACTAAAAACTGACAATAGAATTATTACCAAAATTATGAACCTGACCATGCCTACAACAAAGAAGCAGGTCAGAAGCCTTTTGGGTTTAGTAAATTACTATAGCAAGTTCATACCAAACTTAGCTGAAATTACAAGTGTATTTTCAAATGTTTTAAAAGCATCTGTAAAATTAGATGTCAAAGATGCATTATTAATTTCTGCATTGTCAAAATTGAAAATCCTATTTAGTAATGTACCAATCCTCCGCTTGCCTAATCCTAGGCTCGTTTATTATCTTAGGACAGATGCCAGCAGGATCTCCATCGCTGCAGTACTAGGCCAGTTTTATGATGGCATCTTCCATCCGATTTGCTACGTGAGCCGCAAGATCACACCTGCTGCGTCCAGATATTCCATATCAGAGTTGGAAGCCCTAAGCGTCATCTATGCGGTGAGGAAGCTGCATCGATTTCTAGCGGGTGTTCACTTCGTTGTCCAGACTGACAACTCCCCAATTGCCACATATCAGTCACTGACATATAGCAGACTGAGAAAGGCTGAAGGGAGCTTCCCTAAAACATGCACCGAAATGTACAATTATAGTGTGCACAGGGAAACTAGGGGAGCGTCAGGAAAAACGTCACTAAGGGAGTTAGACTTGGGCTGCCGTCCTGTTCGGACGCAGCATGTCTGGTGAGCAATGGCTAACTGTTAGTTAGGCCGCTCGTTGTGTGTGCAGCTGTATGAATGTCAGATGTTACGTATATTATATTCCCTGTCGAACTGTTGTGTATCCGAAAGCACAGATGGATTAAAAGTAACTGTCAAGAAGAAAGTCTTCGTGAAATTATATTCCAGTACCTGTGTTGGTCTTCTATAAAACAAGGTATTCAAGTATTATTCATATTATGTTAAGCCCTAGATACATCAATGAGCCTATACAGCATTCGCTTCATGGCAAATGGGGACTTGTACCGGTAGTAATTAATTATGAACTAAACTCGAGATTTATTATCAGTTTCTGACATTGTAAAGTAATCTAACGAATCGAGCCATATACTTGAGAAGGCCAAGGTCACATGCAGATTTTTATCATGACGCCATCATATATAATTTACTATATGTGGAATAATCTCAAACCAAGTAACCAAATTTTTGGAGCAGTGGTGATGACATCATCATTTTGGTCATACACAAAACATCCGGAAAGTATCTTACGATTTTGGTTCAAAGAACTGTTCAAATTGACACACGCAAGTTCTCAACATGCAATTATTTGATCATATGCAGATACTATTCGTTTGCACAGATACAGGAAGATTTAATTAACAAAAATTCAATCGACATATATACTGTGGTAAGCATAATTGTGTTAAGAGAAAGGAGAGCGTACATGAACTATGCTGTTACTCATTTCAAATTGAGTTTAAATGTTGTTCGACAGTATGCGAAAGTCTCGACTGTGATCAACCGTATTACTGGTTCATCATTTGTGTCCGTATTGATTGTCCTCATTTATTTCGGATGCTGACCTGGTCTTAACAGGCACTCCGAAAAGAGGCAACTACCGATCACCTGATCGTAACTTGTAAAAAGATACATGCTAATAACATGGTATTGAACTGTTTGTTCACAAGACAGATTCCGTATGCTCCAGTTCACATTTTTACCTCAAATACTTGACCTTGTATAAGTCAAGAAAGAAGTTAAACAGTCAGTGAACAGAGGAATTATATACATATTTACGCGGTTTTACAAGAACATTCGCAAGAAATTTCTTGAATTACAACGACACAAGATTATCATTGGTAAACAGTCGAAATACACTGAACGTTGAAAGTTTCAGTAATAAAAAAATTGAATTCCTGGAAACGATAGTTTGGATGAAGTCAAATTGATACGTGAACATTGAGAAATAAACACTTGGAAGAAAGCAAGTGAATCTTATTTTAAAATTATGAACCAAAATTCTCAGAACATTCAAATATTCAAATTAGGAGAAATTTCTTGAAAGAAGACGATTACATCGAAATTCGAGTTTCATAACAGTGATGAACAATTCTTACATCAACCTTGAGAAAAAGTTTACATTCAATTATGAAGCTGAAATCATAACCAGATGTTACTGGTTAGTCAAAATCAAGATACGCAATTATTCGTTATCAAATTACGAACTTATTTGGCTACATTATCAAATTTGAGAAATATCAGTGCATGTTTCAACTTTAAGGATATCTGCTCACATTTTACTGCTTGAGAGGAATGGTTCAAAGACAACCCCGCATCTACATCTATTATGTCGTTTTAAAGATAAATAATTGCACGTCAAGTTAAAGTGCAAACGACGCGCACCATCCTAAACTCAGCGGAAGCCGAAATTGCAGTTACAGACTGCAAGTATTTAATATTTGTCGATATTAAGTGGGTGGCATTCGCCACACACAACTTAAGAGATTAAACCTGTACTATTCCACATATCTAAATGACAAGGGAACACATTATCAGTTTTGATGTCCGCTATCAGGAGACATATTACACATGATAATACCAATTGATTACATAGGATATGTTTTGAAATTAGACGTAGTCTACACATTACAGTGCACAACTCTGGAACAGTAATTGTACTATCGTTCAAGCCAGGAGCAACAGTCTGTTGGGGACACAGCTTTTCTGTTATAAATCAACATCTACATAAATATTTCAGGTTTTCAACGACACAAACATCATATATCAGAACATTAGCTAGCATGTCGTCAAGACTTATTCTGAAGATACAATATATTTATTCAAAATTGGAAACTGAAACTCAGATCACTGTGCTGTGTGCCATTTGATCGTGCACGTCTTCAATTTCCATTCGTCTTCACAGATACAGCAAATACAGTTTCAACGGGAAATTAATTAATAAACTTTTGCGGTTCCATTTGTGTCAAATCGGAGGAGCGCGTTCATTGACAATTTTTATAAACGCTACATACCGAGAACTAATTGTGTATAGAATCAGTACGACACACATATAGAATCGAAATTTTGACTTTGAAAGAATCGGTCTACAACGGAATTATATTTTATACCGATCAATAATCAATATAATTTCAGAGCTGCTGGAGTCTTAAAACACATACGTCAATTAAAGCATGATTTGTATACATGAAACTTTCTTAGGCCATGCTACAGCCAACAGTGGCCAGTCTACATTCAATTGATATTATTAAGCTAAAATCATGACCGGATTTTGCTTATTGGCCCAGGCCGAGGTATTCAAGTCACGAAATCCATATATGCTTCATATTTAAAGGTATTTTATCGCATCTTACTGCTTTTGAGGAATTGCTCAAGGAAATAAAATCACCAAACCCGCAGATGCTTATTCATCCACGTCTATTATCTCAACCGTACTCAAATATGTCGAGACCAGAAAAAAAAATTCCGTTCAACGTGTTCAGGATAGGCGATAACTTTTCGAACAGTCGCCCGAATCGATGAGTGGATACAATGTTTGAGACCTCCTTTATATGGATGTGCAATTATTCCATCATTAACTCCACCTCAGTTATTTTCTGTATTGGAATATCGGATACTAGAGGACAATCTAACAAACTTCTGTGTTAACCATGGACAACAATTTATTTTACCAATCACAAATTAGAAATACACGACGTTGTTGAATTGAATGAAAACATACACGGATATGGTCGAGGAACTGTGTGATCAGAATGACATTTAAAAACGGCTAATACACCTGAAAGTTAAGAGATAATTTAATTTAATTTACATCGTCATAAATAAAAGAATTTCATGTTATTCTCACGTGAATCCAGCACGTGATTAAGGTTGTTCATGACTTCAATGATAGGAAACTAAGTGAATGGTGTTTATTTGTTGTATTTGTTGGTGATGGTCATTTGATCTGTTGTATTTGTGCTAAATGTTAGTATACAGATCCTTACATATTGTTTTTAGACTATGAATGTGGTCTTACAAATTAGTTTTGATTTACTGCTTGATCATACGCAAAGGTTTGTCAATTGTGGTTATAATAAAGATACAGAGGAAAACACACGTGATGTGAGGGTGCAGTGAGGTGTACTGGGGTAGAAACAACTCCCCTGAGCGGATGTAACAGTACACTAGTATTGTACCAAGATAGGTGAAGGCAGTCAATATCATACCGACATATCATCATGGTACTAGAAGATGAGTTATGGATACTAACTTATATGGTTATTTCAGCAATTTTATAGGCACCAATGGGTAGGTTAAAGCATGATGAGTTAGCTTCTCTACATACAGGTATGAGCGTTGGGCAATGATACCACATTACAACGGTTGATTGAAGAAGAAGATTTATCATGTTGGAGTGAAGAGTATTAGTTTATTAGAATATTTACGGAAATAGGATTGGTTAGGTGCTATTATGACATTGCTAGTTGAATGAATTATATTGTTGTATTATTGGTACAGCACTTAATAAATATCCCTTAAATTAGAATGTGATCAGCGACAGCCTCTACCTCACCTACAACTATTAAATGAGAATGCAAGATATATACAGAACCAGCGACAACGAGGATCGGCAACTGATACAGACGGCATGATACCGATTGATACTCTCGTCCACAACTCCGGGTTTTGACCTAGAGTGAGGACATTAGGGACTAATGGTATCATTAGTTGGACCGGCCCTCCCATAGGCCGGCCACATGACGCTCACCGTGGGTGTGAGCAGGAGGGCATGCCCATCAATAATTTTTTTTTTTTGAGGGTTATTAACGGGAACCATAATGTCATGTTCAGCAATTGATACTTAGGTTGTCAGTGATGATATTGGTCATGCATAATGAATGTATATGAATTAAATGATAATATCATTTAATTTGTAGGGCGGGGGGCATAATGCCACATATCAGTCACTGACATATAGCAGACTGAGAAAGGCTGAAGGGAGCTTCCCTAAAACATGCACCGAAATGTACAATTATAGTGTGCACAGGGAAACTAGGGGAGCGTCAGGAAAAACGTCACTAAGGGAGTTAGACTTGGGCTGCCGTCCTGTTCGGACGCAGCATGTCTGGTGAGCAATGGCTAACTGTTAGTTAGGCCGCTCGTTGTGTGTGCAGCTGTATGAATGTCAGATGTTACGTATATTATATTCCCTGTCGAACTGTTGTGTATCCGAAAGCACAGATGGATTAAAAGTAACTGTCAAGAAGAAAGTCTTCGTGAAATTATATTCCAGTACCTGTGTTGGTCTTCTATAAAACAAGGTATTCAAGTATTATTCATATTATGTTAAGCCCTAGATACATCAATGAGCCTATACAGCATTCGCTTCATGGCACCAATCACGGTCATACAAAGTGGTGTGCATCGGAATGACCGTATCTACAGGTGGTCGTTAGTACTACAAAATTATACTTTTAGTATAGAGCATATTAAGGGTAAGGACAACATTCTGGCTGATACCCTTAGTCGACCATCTGAGGTAGAAATACCGGATATCCCACATCAGAGTGTAGAGTAATTTATGTCAAATTAGTACATTAGAATATTCTATGTGAAATATTTTACGAATACAGAGACATTATGTTCTGAACTATGTACTAAGAACAGTGAACTTCCATGTGTCCGTAGACATCAAAATAAGAACTGTGCTCCGAGAACAAGTATATCACCGTGTGAACTGAGACAGCTCGTTACATACTAAGCTCCATATGTGTTCCGGTGAATCATCTGTGTTAAACAGGGAAAAACAGTGTCAGAACAGAACATAAATAACAGACACGAAAAGACTTGTCTACGACACCAGCGAACTCTACAGGTGCAATACCCATAGGACACAAGTATGACTGTGTAATGTATTTAATATACCCAGGACAATTGTGTATATATAGTATGCCAATGAAAGCAATTTCTAAACATTAGGGCAACAACTAACCTGAGGTATTTGAATACCATGTATATATAGACTCATTGTGATATGTATTATAACGTTTTAATATAGTGATAAATTATAGTTAGATTAGGTCACTTTAAGATACATTTAAATTTAGGAAATATAATAGGTCTCATTTTTTAGTAGTTTAGATAGATCATTAATTTACCCAATTACTTAGCTTAAAAGTAGATTAGGATAGCAATTTAAACGTAATAACATCTAATTATAAACTAGGATAAAAAGTTTAGATAGTAATAGTACCATTTAGTTTGTTACATTTCACTTTGGTTCATTTCACTAGAGTTCATGCCATCTTAATGAACCAGTCCATTTAACAAACTTGTTCATTTAATATTATGATTAATTTACACCGGATAGGATAAAAGAATTATACAAATAAACATACATCATTTACACAATGTAGAGTAAAAATATCAATCATATAATTTTTTTCATTTAAAAACATTATTCATAATTTTGTTAGATTTCACATTACCCATGTTAGAAAGGGACATAATTTATTACATTTCACATTACCCATTTTAGTTAGTTACATAACTCATCTCACATCAATTTCATTTTAAATAGTTAGATTACTTCATTTAAATTAGATTAAAGTAGGTAACACATTAAATACATATTTATAGAACTAGTATTAGTATTTCAGTATTTAGAGTATTATGTCAGTAGAATATAATGGTTAATAATACCAGGGTACAAACCATCAACCCTTTTTCTTACATGTAAATAGTTTGTAAATACATGACTCGTGCAGCAATTTACGCACAGTCATTAAGCTCAACTTTCTCAAACTGAGCCAAACTTGTACAGTGTCACTCCAAGGTTTTTAAATAATTGTGAAGGTAAAAGATGTGTGACAGAAGTGTAAAAGTGAGAGCATATGTAAATTATACAGGAGAGAGTGAGATCAGTCAACGGATTTTTTCTGCCGCTCAACGCGACTTTTTTAATTTTTGTCTGCGTCAAATGTTTGCTTTCGATGTTGAAAGTGTGCTGTCTTAAATGTGTGGTGTGTAGTATAGTGTAGATCTTAGATAAAGTATTTTAAGTCTCATAAGACGGAAACGTAGTCACGAATTAGTGTTATACACTGGTTTGCGGTTGCGTTTAACCGAATTATGGCACTTGAAAACTAACTTACATACATATTATAAATAAACACACATGTTAGAAGTTAAATTATACTATTAGTTAGATCCAAACACGCAAACATCCAGGAAAACTGACATGTAAATTGCATACATTTGCGGTAGATCAAAGGGAGATAACTCCGGGTCAGGGGACACAATAGACAACGAAACACTAACTTAACAGTGAAAGATAACTTTACACGCGGAAGCGAGATAATTAAAGCCTGTCGCACACAGCTTGTGTAATGGTTGTTTAATATTATATGGGGGACATGAAGCAATTCATGTGTTGACCCTAAGAAAGTCAACTTTGTATGGGTAGTGAGTTAATTTACTATTTGAGGGCAGGTCTTATAAGACAATGGTCCGGTTCAGACAAACCTCTAATTAATATAATATTGCGAATGAGAAGAGGGCTCACGTCAACCAGACAAGTTTGTGGCGATTGCCAGTAGCCAAGTAAAGTGATACTACATTGTGACAATAGTCAGTAGAAGTCTATTGAGTTACCCAAAGCCAGGTTATCAGCAATCTTTGACAAAAAAATTAGATACACTAATTTTTTAGAAACCTCTTGCGTCACAACCAATGAGTCAAAGTTGGTGATGCAACACAGGAGGGGAGGGTGTGTGTCAAAGACTGAAGTATAGAGGTCTGAGGTCTGCCTCAAGATAGAAGACCACCGGGAAGAGTGGTCAACCTCAAGTAGATTAGAGGTAACACAGTGCCCCAATATGAGGGCAGGGTAGGTAATAGGAAGGGGGACTATTGACTAGTTCTCTCATGAGACACGGAGGTATCGACCAGATAGTTAGTACTCTGGTCACGGCAGAATCACGCCTACGTGATAGCCACGGAGAAGTGAATTGCCACTCAATAGGAGACGGCTGCTATAAGCGTGCTGAGTGTGACAGCAAGCAAAAAGCCGAAGGACGCACAAGGTCCTTCCGCGTGCTGTGTAGCCACGCGAGTAGGAAAGTCAGACTGGGGACTGACTTCTTAGCGAGCGCACCGTTTAGTGTCGATAGGGGTTTCTGTAGCCAAGTAGATAGAGATTAGCAATAGGGTTAGGAAACTAGTGATAGGCAATTCTGTGGCTTTGTGTGTGATTTGATAGCGACTGTTTTGTAAATGTAAAGAGCCAACGGCAATAAAATGTATCATTCATTTCCTCTCACACGACTTGCAAGTTCCTTGTGTGGTGCGAGAGAAGTAATCCTATGATGCCTGAAACATCGGTTGCTGACACTTTATACACGTGACGCATTGACATCTATGTATACATGTGAAACATGAACATCTCTTTATGCATACAAGACATGAAAACCTCTGTATAAATGAAAAACATGAACATCACTTACGAGACATGAATTTCTCAGTATAAATGTGAAACATAGACATATCTATATGGATTGCAACACAGATATCTTTTTATGTGAAACATGGACAGCTCTGTGTTCACGTGAAACATAGACATCTCTGATAACAAGTGTAGATTATGCATCTCTGTATACGTGTGAGACATAGACATCTTTATATGCATTTGAAACATAGACATCTCTTTATATTTGTGAAACATAGACAACTCTGTATACGTGTGAAACATAGACATATCTATATACACGTGAAACGTAGACATGTCTGTATACATGTGAAACATAGACATCTCTGTATACATGTGAAACATTAACATCTCTTTATACACGTGAGACATGAATAGCTCTGTATAATGTGAAGCATATCTATCTCTGTATACATGTAGAAGATAGACATTTCTTTGTATTGAAACAAACATTTCTGTATATATGGGAAACATAGACATCTTTGTGTACATGTGAATCAATAACATCTCATAGACGTCGGGCATTAGACGGTGTCTCCAAATAGTTTAAAACAACTATCAGGTCAATACTCGATTGTTTGGTAGATGTATATGACTACCGAGCCATGGGATAGACACCACTATATGGCTGTGGTGGCTAGTAAAACTTTCTTCCCAAAATAACTGCTGACAAAAGTCCGACTTGGAGTAATCAGTAGTTTATCTTTTGTGGCGTATTCTATCATAAAGTCGTCAATGTCTCTCGACACCTCTGTGTTCTTGAATATGGGGGGCATCTCAGCAAAGTACTCTTTCGGGTCGTCTGTGTACCAGTACCGCTGGGGTTAGACAGATAGTGGTACATCTAGATCTTCCCACCTTGCACTGACCACCACCCAAGTAGTGTTAGTCTACTAAGCCCCTACCAGATACAGGACACTGACTGTCCTTTCCTCCCTACCTAGGTACCCTTCTCGATAGATGGCTCACCCTGGACGACACACATGACGTCAAGCAAAACATGGTAACAGAAAAATGCAAAATTTAATAAACCAAAAGCGTCCAAATACGAAAAGATAACAAGTCGGTTAGAACATAGGGCTATCTACAGCTGTGACTTCAGAAAGTAGAAGAGGTTCAGGAATGATCCAACTGTCATCATGCAGCACGTTAGACTCAGTGAAATGTACGTCTGGTCGGTTTCGTTGACTCACCGGATCCCACCAAGCTGAGCTGACTGGAAAGTTGTGGACCCTTTCCGGCTTCCTCCAAGTCTCCGGTGAAGATCAACTACAATGAACCATCCTGAGATTCACTAACAGGATGTCTATATACACGCCATCCGTTAACAAGGTGTCCCATGGTTGCGTAGACGCACAACTAGATTCTTAAGCAAAAGTCTGACTTGGAGACCCTATGGCACTAGGTGTCCCCACTGAAGTTCAAAATGAGGCACTAACTTGTAGAGTGTGGGAGTTCCACTAAATTCAATGGATTGCAAATCACAACAGTCTGTTCTCCCCTACAGGGCCTGTTAATTTCTGGGAAGTTTCATCAATACTGGGTATAACAGCACTCAGTTCAGATGACTCGCTCTGGGTCTGATAAGTTCCACAGAAGCATCATTGACCTTGTGTCTAAAGTCAATATTGTACAAGACTATTACGTTGACAAGTGGGATCCCAACTGGATCGTGTCACGTAGCGTGACGGCCATCTTGAAGATTCAAAATGCAAACGTTATTTCAGACGCTCTGTCGAGTAGACCACATCCGGGCCCTACTATATAATTATAGTGTCATGTTGATATAAGTACTCGTCGGACTTGTTGATAAGTCACGGTAGGTAGTAAGTGACTGTTACCACCTCCTTCTCATACTATCAGGTGGGTTTATCATGAAGGATACTGATCAGGCCTACTCGTGGTGTATAGACTTCAGCCCCATCATGGCTGGTTGCACTTGCAAAAGCACATATGCCCCGTGTTCTCTTCATAATATAAACTCAGGATTACCACTGTTGAATGCAGCCCTGCAAGGATAGGACTGAGTGAGAGCATTCGGCACCAACACTGACATACATGACAAGCATCTTATCTCAACGTAATCAGACTACTCATAACCACTTCCATTATATAAAAGGCTCAGCAAGGCTGCAAGTCAGTGGTCAGAGAGCACCTTGAATTTGCTCGTCTGGAAGGTACAGTTTCAAGTAGGACCGGTCTGATCATTCGGTCCCTGTCGTGGGACGATAGTACCTCTCTCTCTCTCTCTCTCTCTCTATATATATATATATATATATATATATATATATATATATATATATATATATATATATATATATATATATATATATATATATATATATATATCTTGCACTTTACCATTACTGTAGTAACATATTTAAATATTACATTGTGGTATTTGTTTCTCTCAGGTGGCTTTGTCCTTTTGGATCATTCCCCTTCATGGTTATCAACCGTATCATTATCATCAACATAACATCAATATATCTCAAAATTAATTATTCAGTTAAATTGACAACTAATTAATTATTTAATTAATTAATCAACCAATAACTCTTCTGGGATTCCCATCCCAGATCCGAGAAAAGTCCTCTTTGTTACACCTTCCCATTGGAAGGCAAAGAGAAATTAAATTTGTACATGGTATACCACATGTAGATGGTATATATCCATCCCCGTTCCTTTACGCCGATGTGTTTAGGCGAAGACTAAAGTATGAACGATTCCACTGACCGTTTAGGACCAGATATTCTCTATTTATTTAGAATGTATCCTACTTTCCATCCCATAATTCTTGTCGTCTGCTGAAGTATAGAAGCAATCTCCCCTTCACCCGACCCCTAGTGTATGTGTCCCCAGATAATGAGGATATGATAGATTAACGTGTCGAGTACAAGACCGAACGTTCTTCACATGTACGACGCATCTACACACGCCATCCGTCCCGGACACGCGCGATCGCATCACACGACGAACCTTCCCGGATCGCTAGCAAAATATACACTTTACAATCATACACGACATATCACGACAACAATGTCACTACACATCAATACATCCCTCGGAAATATCAACACTACTTCCTAATCAGAATGAACATCACCACAGTAACTTTGTGATACAGCTACACATCAGCTTTGCAATAACTCAGCACTATAGCGTCCTAACTGATTAAGCTATCATCGTTAGAACACATTAACTGCTCTACTGAAGCTTGCTCTGTCCACTAAACGGACTCTTGGTAGTAGCAGTAATAAACTTACAGCACTTATAACATTTTCACAAATTAAAGCAAATGCTCACAGTAATTAAGTAATGTAACGATCTAACACACTTCCAGTAGGTATGGACTTTGATAAATATCTATTTTCCTTCCATATTCACAGAACTGCGGTAATAAATAAGTATTACACAAACAGCCTGCGGCCTATGTTTACATTTCACAACGATTTATCGCCTTAATTAAATATTCATGACTTGCCACGCGAACGTTGAGGCTTATATTTGCTAAATTATTGATTGATTGGTTGATTGATTGATTGACTGAGGAACCGACATTACAGCATTCGGGGCATTCCCATAAGCGCTCCGTCCCCATCCCCATCAGCCAGCGAAGAGTTCCAACACTTATAGTACCAGTAGCAATATGATTATATGTCCGTCTCGCCTTTCCTCTGAGCGTCGATCGTAGGCCAAATCCCCTCGTCACCCCTCGCTATCGCATTCTTGCCAGACTATGGTGATCCATTTGCTCCTCCGAGGTGTACACGTGCTCCCACAAGGTCCGCAACCACGTCTGCCTTATCATGCATCAATACTCCACCAAGTTTTGCAGAGCCAGCCAATCTGTCCTCCTGTTCATTCCCCAGCACACCAGCATGCCCGAAGAAAAGATCCAGACGGATGTTTGTCACCCGTGACTTCCGAAGCGAAGCAAGCCACTCTGCACTAAGCTTGCCTGTCCTCACCCTACTCAGCATGCTTTCTGAGTCAGTTACAATCACGATGTGTATATGTGTATCGTATTCTCCATCCAGCGGAAAGCTGCACTGACCGCCTCCACCTCAATTCTTAAGCTAGATGTTGTGGTATCATATGCCAGGCTCTCCTGCACCAAACGTCGACCATTAGCTAAGAAGAAGCTCACCCGGGCGAGCATTATCCTGAATTAGTTGCTGGATTTCTACTTCCATAGCCTCTGCTGGCCACTCTCTGCACTCCCGGCTCAATATGATTATAACTCTGAACAAGTCTGACTGCTCTGCTGGCACTCTGACCCTCTCCTCTCCTCGCCTAATTTTATCCAAGACGCACACCTGTCTGATCGTATCCTCCGCCTGAGCCCTCCATCTGCTCGTAGAAAAACTAAGAAGTACCAAGAAAAGGCATTTGATAGGGTAGATAGAAACAAGCTGTGGGAAATCCTTAAACAATATGGAGTGAGTACACATCTAACAAACCTATGTAGAAGTTTATACAACAACAGTGAATGCATAGTGAGAGCAACTGGAGGACACTCAGAACCCTTCACCATAAGATCTGGAGTACGACAAGGTTGTGTCCTGTCCCCTCTCTTGTTCATAACATATATAGACAACATATGTAAAGAAACCAGCCAAGCAGAGACAGCAAGAATACCGCATGACGAGAACACAGAAGAAGAACCATCTGCAAATCTAACCATTAGAGAACTCCTGTTTGCGGACGACCAAGCACTAATAGCAAAATCAGAAGCTGAATTACAAGACCACATGAATAGTCTAAACGAAATGTGTAGGGAACATAACATGAAAATTAGCACAAGCAAAACAGAGGTAATGGCTATAACTAAAGAAGAACAAACAGCAACAATTCACCTAAACGAACATCCCTTGAAACAAGTAAAGAGCTTCAAGTACCTAGGAAGTATAATATCATCAAATGGCAGATCAGAAGACGAGATCGAAAATAGGTGCAATAAGGCAAATCAACTCATTGGACAAATGGCACCAATACTAAAGAAAAAACATGTATCAATAACTACTAAGAAAGCACTTTACAACACAATCTTCCTACCAACTCTGTGCTACCAATGCCAAACCTGGACAATGACAGAAAAAGAGAAAAGAAAAATCACAACAACAGAAATGAGGTTCCTGAGAAGAATACTCAACGTATCAAGAAGAGATAAGATCAGAAATGAAGAAATCAGGACTAAAGTGGGGGTTACAGCTGCTCTAAATTTTATTAGAAAGCAGCAAGTCAAATGGTTTGGCCATGCAAGTAGGCTACCAGTCAACAGCATGCCACAACAAGCAATGATGTACAGACCAGATGGAAACAGAGGAAGAGGCCGACCACGTAAACGTTGGACGGAGGGAATAACAGAATCCATGGGAATGTCGATATACGAAGCCCATAACCGGGCACTCTCGCGAAGTTTATACTTCACCTCGACACCGCAAGGTACAAGAGGAACATGATGAGATGAGATGAGCCCTCCATCATTTCCCTCTTATCAGTCGCTGACCCTTAACTGCGTCCAGTGCCTCATGCAACGGGTGATCTGTGTCAGCAACTACTCTGAGGTATGCCTTCGCCTGCATCACCTTGAGCCTACCAGCAACAGTCGGCAAACCAACAATGTAACGCATACACACTACTCTGTACTTTGGTGCATCCCAGAATGACCCGCATAGCTTCGTTCTGTATGCGCTCTAATTTCTCCAGCTGACTCTTTGAGACAGTTAGCAGTCCTAGTCCATTATTAATCACTGAGAGGCTCAAGTGCTGGTATAGTGCGAAATACGAGTACACAAAGCAAGAAACAGAGAAAGGAGGGTGTTACCTTAGTGCAGGGCAATTACTGCATGCAGCCATACCCTTGTCGAGGGAGGAACATCTCTCTGGAGACAATACAGAGGTTGACACAATGCGTCTGCTCTGCAGTGTGTGAGGTCGGTGAATGACAGAAACAATGGCTATTTCCGAGTAGTGCAGAAATCTCAGACCCACGCAAAATGTGTTTTTCTCGAGAAACAGACTTCCCACGTGGGACATGGTTCTAACCACGAGAAACTCATGTTAGCTAAGTGCCCAGATTGTTTGGCACAACGCAATAGACAGGAATAGCTCTACGGAGAACCTACTAGAATCGTCTCGAAACTCCGAATTTCCACGGTTTACCCCCCCCCCCCTCCCCCACCCCCCGACGAAAATTATTAGATGGGAATCCCGCTAAGCGCCGCCTACTGGGAGGAGTTACGCGAAGACACGCCCCTTGGTGCGTATCGCTACAGTCTAGTGCAGTGTTTCCCAACGTGGGGCCCACGCCCCACAGGGGGGCAATTTGACTGTTAAGGGGGGCAATTCGAAAATGGAAGAAATCGGCTGAATATAACAAAACAGGGAGACTTGAGACTGAAGTTAACTAAATTGGAACCTGACATAAGATCTCTTTGCAGCAAGCATCAAGCGCAAGGATCTCACTAAATTTAAATAATAAATAATTACTAATAATTAAAATAATATAGAAACATCTTTTATTAAAATTATTTTGTACTTGAATTTCAGTTCTCCATTATATGTTTTGAAAATTTACTTACTGTGTTTGCTCAATAATTACCTAGTGATTTCTTCCTAAAACCTATCATTCAAGTTTCTTTAGTGAACATTTCAATTTTTGAATATTAAAAATAATGTATATGTTGAGGGGGGGGGGGGGGGCATGGGGCGGTGGAGGGGGGCAATATGAATTTTAGAAAGGCTTAAGTGGGGCACGGTACAAAAAAGGTTGGGAAACACTGGTCTAGTGCCTGAATATCTCATTCGACGAGACCCAAACATTTGTCATCGACTATAGCCGTGAGGGTCTGTTGTTCAGTTAGGGCAGTGGTTCTCAACCTTTTTTTGCCCGTACCCCCCTTCACCATATTTTCATAACGTCATTCCCCCCCCCTCCTTTGTATTTCCTCCCTATAAATTTCCCCCCACCCGACCCCACCACCGCCCCTACACAGTATACATAAAAATGGAAGCTAAATTTAATAACACATACTAGAAAAAGTCTAGACGTCTACATAAAACGAATTTGCGGGTCTACTTACATTATAAAATGAATTTCAGAAGGGCAAGAAGTACAGAAACATAAATTGTGGTGGTTAAAAAAAACAACAATATAAAGTAATCGGTTCTTGTATAAACGCGATCTTGAAATAATCTAAATTCCCCCCTCCCCCCAGAAACCCTAAAATTCCCCCCTGGGGTTAGGGGAATTCCCCACCGGTTGAGAACCACTGAGTTAGGGAACCCAAGGTAGGTCTGACGGTGGAAACGGTTATATAGATATTCATGTCCTTCATGTATAAAGTAGGACTTATGGGTAACCAGTGAAATCACTGGAGCCGAAAAGGAGAGTGACACTATTATACTAACTTCATTTGCGACTCCGATATCAGGAGATTTTGCGTACTAATGATGTTAAATTCTCCTATTATTTCAAGATCGCGATAAAACAGAAACTAATTACTGGGCATATGTTCTTTAATGGTGTAATTTGCCGTTGGTTCTTCTTCTGTGTTCTGTTCGTCATGTGGTGTTGTTCCCGTGTCTTTTTGAATGGTTTCTTTACGTATGCTGTCCATATAGGTTATGAACAAGAGGGGAATCAGGACACAACCTTTCCGAGCTACTTGTAGAACGGCTGAACAAACAAATCAGGGAACTGAAAATAAAACTCCAAGAGGTGAGTATAAGACAATTTTACAGTTGTTTACTGTGAATGTTAATCCATAGATATCAGGCCATTGCAAACATTGGTCATATATGTATACACTGACAATTGGTTAGATATCATCTACAGGAGTGTAATAGTAATTATATTTTGTGAGAGATTATAAAATGTTGCACATATGTCAAAGAGACATTTTAAAATGTTAAAATTAAACGATCCTGACGAACTAACACTAGAAGAGAAACAACTTGCGAAACAAAAGAAAAGACAAGCTAGAGAAGACGCAATAGATATATTTTGGCAAATGAACAAAGATTTACAGATTTTTTTTAAAAAAAAAGAGCTGTATGAGAAATTAAGGCAAGCTAAATTAGAAAGTAAATATAAACAAGGTGACATATTATCAGAATGGACGGAACATTTTTAAACTCTGATGCGTGAAAATGAAATCAACAAGAAACATTAGTATGTTTTACAATATATAAATGTAGTTGAAAAGAATTAATGATATTCTTCAGACTATACCATTATAAATTAGAGGTGATTGTAACAGCAGAAATTTTACATTCTTTTCCTCTTGACCAGAAAGGTGACAGATCACAATTCAAAATTCATACCCCGAAACCCAAGCAAACATTTGAAGACTATGTTTCAGTAGTGCAAAGCACGGTTGAAAAGTGTTGTGTTGTTTATCCATCAAGAATGATGATGACCATTCACTTCATCCAGTGGGGTTGAAAGTATGGAGTCGTGAGTTCTAGAATGGCTGATAAGGCCTATTTTGACTCGAAATGTTCTTTGACAATGTGGGCAAAGAATGCTTGACGTTCTAGGATGCCAAGTCGCAAATCCTCTTTCCTCAAGTATTATGCCATGGATTGATCCGCGACAAGGAACATGAATTGGCTCATTGAAGAAAAGCGGTGTAAGAATGACTTTCAGCACTCACTGGCGAACATGGAATGAAGTACAACGCTCAGGAAACGATAAATCCGTTTTATTTCCGGAGTCAAGAGAACATATATTAGGTAGTGACTAATTAGCGTCTCGTGATACCGAGGGGTAACTAATTATCTAACGCACAAACCTCAAATGTCGTCCTGCATCTTTCCTAACCGCCGTTGAATAACCTTCGATTCCCCTCTGTTCCTTCAGGTCGTCCTTGCAGTCATCTATCTATCTTCCACTGAATCTCTGGCTGTCTAGAGCTTGTCCGCTGTTCATAGATCCATGGCGTTCTCCAGATATGTTGCTAGCTGTCCTTAATTTGGAATAAGTCCCCTGCTAGCCTGCCGACAATCCACTAGCCACATCGAATTGCTGTCCCGATCGAAATACACGTCCGTTCACTTGCTTCTCACACAACTATCCTTTGTTGTCATGCTGTCGTTTGAGTGACGCATTTTTGTACCTCATGGTTTCGGTGCACTGTTACTGTTCCCTTCGGGATTTTCCTTCCAACCTCTGTCTAGTGTGCATTGGGGCACTTGCTATGTGGCATAGGAAGAGGATCTCCTGTGGTGATTTTCTGTTCAGCCGTTTCTTCACAACATCTCTTGCAGTCCTGGTTGCTTCACAAGTGACTGCACCCTTGCGCAATGATGCACGCCACGAATTACGGTCTTTAGCAGCAGACTTCCAGGTGTCAAGACGAATTCCAAAAGCTTTCAGTGGGATTTTCAGAGTGTCTTTAAAGCGTTTCCTTTGGCCGCCATGTGAGAGTTTACCTAAACGCAGCTCGCTGTAAAAAATTTGTTTAGGGTGCCTGTGATCTGGAATTCGAGTTAAGTGACCAGTCCAGCGAATCTGATTTTTCATTAGTAGAGTGTGGATACTGGGAATGGAGCTCTTTCTAAGAACTTCAGTATCTGGGATCTTGTCTTGCCATTTAATCGCCAATAGCTTCCTAAGGCAGACTGTATGGAAGTGGTTTAATTTCCTAGCATGTCTCTAATAAACAGTCCATGTCTCACAAGCTATAGCAGTGTGGATAATACAACTGCTTTATAGACTTTCAGATTTGACTGCAGGCTTATTCCATTTCTGTCCCTTACATTCTTGTACAGTCTGCCAAAGGCAGCACTGGCCTTGGAGATTTTTGCATTAACTTCGTCACCAATTGTGGCAGCTTGTGACCCAGTTCATGTCGCTGATAAATAGTCCATGTTTCAGGTTGAAAAGCACACTACAACTGAAAATATTAACAGCTATTGTAACGCACTAAACGACCTAGTAAGTAAAGAAAATCTATTAACAACACTACCATTACCATTCTGAAAATTCTTAAATGAGAATGAGAGTAGTTCTGTCAAAGAAAAAATAAGTGAAAAATTCGGCATATTCCAACGCTAATAAAGACATTTTTGAGACCACACCACAACATATCACAGTTGGTACTATGGCCACTGAGGTTGACAACGAAAGGGTAGCAATGATACAACAGAAGAAAGAAAATAACACCCTGTAAACACTGTGTGAGGTCAACACACGGAGATAACAAAATGTGTGATACAAATCCTGAATATCATAACTATGTGATTAACATGGTATTAAGTAAATAGGCAAGATTATATCGAAAGAAGTACAGAATAAAATGCCATTTCTGTAAGGCCTTTGGCCATGCTCGAAGACGGGCCATGCTCGAAGACGTAAAGGTATAAATGAATTAAAACATGCAAATACAAGTATTCATGAAAGCAGTTCTTAAGTCAATAAAGTGGTTGAGAAAGAAACAGCTACTTTTGTCGTAGACATTGATGCTTTCAACCCACCTATATGTGATATTAGTAAAATGTTTGAAGAAGCAAATGCTTTTGAATATAAAAATTAAACATTCATCAAGGTGTTGTTAATGACCAAATAGCCACTATCTTGCATAAAACAGGATCCATTATTATGGTACTCTGTTATCACTAGCGAGTAAACAAGAATACATGGGTAAACAAATAACCTGTAGAACATTTTCAGGTAGAAAGGAAAGATACCCTCTG